>JARHVA010001873.1:1345000-1945000 GCA_037957365.1 Torreya grandis
TATAATAATATGGTTATGTACATAGTAATAATAATCAAACCTAGAACGAGAATTAAGGTAATCTATTTTTGCATCTTCCATATTTAAATTACATAAAGAGAAGGATATGAACATGTCATTATCACTGTGCATCAAAACCTATGGGAACTCATCTTCCATTACAAGCTTTGGGTGAGAGCATGATACCTAAACCTCATATGAAAGGGTCAATGCACTAGCTCATTGGGATAGACTTCAACACTAGAGCTAGAACTAACTAAAAGAACCCAACATTTTGGTTCCATTGTTGGGACTTGAAGCACTTGAAGTGAAGTCATGGAAGATGTTTGAGTAAATTACTCTTGATAATATAGAAGAATGGGTTCATAGTGTTGTAGGTAATTTTGTCATTCCATACCTTGGACTAGGAATCTCCACATGGTAGTGGGTAGAGAAGAATCTCTACAGTGCATTATATGAAACCTTGTTTTTAGAGGTCTTGATTCTTTTACATACTTGGTTTATAGAATATGCTCAAGGATGATCAAGGAATATTATAAGGAGCCAATCTTGGATACTAGAATAACAAAGGGTTTTAACATGACTTGGAGTTTCATGGATGTGAGCAGTAAAATTTTGGTGGAAAGGAGTTCTAAACAACTATATCCTGAAGTATGCTATAACTACTTACTCATGTCCTAAAGAATCCAAGTTTTAATTGCTTCAAGAACTGTATAGATGATGTATTAGGAATTTTTATTTTGAAATCAAGAAGCTATTTACTAATCTGGGACTTGAAACTATATAAATATAGAGATAAATCCTTGTGCATAAGCCTCACATTTGGGTAGGGAGACTAGGAGTTGGTAGAAAATTGTGGGTTAAAAATGGTAGCTAGCTAACATGTATTACAGAAATTGAAGTATGATGAAAATAAAAAAATAATAATAGGAATCAGGAGACTGGAAGAACTTAAGGAGTATTGTTAGGAGCCATAGGGAGGCAAAAACACATGAGGACCCCATCACTTTTGAGCTACTTTCTATGTCAGTTCTATCTTATGAAAGAAAAATAGGCTAGACGATAAAAACCGAGGAACCAAGTTTATACCAAATTAGCTCCCCCACTATAGTACATGATCATGCTATTGAGAAAGATGAAGTACACATACACAATTAGGACATAAATAGTGAATAATTAAAGACTGAACTAGTAAGGGATACTAGAGTTGAGCTACTTGACATACCTATACACTTATCAATTTATTTACCTCTTTAAGGGAATTTTATGGCACAAATTGGAATGCCTAGAGGACCTGACCCTCAAGGATAGAGTATAAGACCAAACTTAGTTAACCAACTAGATACCATGCCCCATATCTGAGCACTACTAGTGGAGGTAGTAGAGGAGGACTAGGAGGTGGCATAGGAGGAAGATGACTCCCTCTTCAAGGGACCAGAGCTGAAGGTTGCCAACAACCACCCATTCAAATACTACAATAAAATATGGTCTAGTATGAGATGACATTACACTTATCTGAATATCAAGGGGTAGAGAATGTAGCTGCGTGTATCTACAAATGAAAACTAATTTAGAGGGTGAAAGGCATCATATATTATGAATTTAATGCCACATAGTTTATAATGATGATTTTAGAGTGCGTGCACAAATTGTATCAAAAGTTTGACCCTTATAAAGTGGTGGTCAACTTTGATCATCTCAAAATAGCCTTTCTTTAGGAGTTTTACATTCTTGAATTTAAGCAACAGAGTATAGTAGTGCTAAAGGACATAAAGCATGGACTTAAAGAGAGAGTGTATGAGTATAAATCAAGGTTTAAGACCTTGATATCTAAATTGTCACTTTAAATTAATGCTACTCAGCATGCACAATGGTTTTTGGGAGGACTATTGCTACCCTTCTAATTAACCTTGACACAATGAACCTTCACTAACCTGTGCAAGGCTTTGGAAGCTGATCTCTGTTGAACCTAAAAAATGACTCCTCATTTTTTAGACAACATATGACTATTTTGGCCCTACATGGCCAAAATTGTCCATCCCCTTTCCAAAAATTTGTTCTAAAACATTCAAATTCGTCATTTTCTCAACTTTTTCGTAAAGGGATTAGCAGGTTCAACGGGTTCAAAGGCTTCTATAGGCGAGTTCAATCAAAAGGGACTAGTTTCTCACACTTGGACACTTTCAGAGCAAGTTCAATGCTTTGGTTCAACTAAAAAAGGGTCATCAACAATCTTCTAATCAAATGAACCAATGAACTATTGAATCTTGAACCACTTTGGATCAAAGTTCAACTAATTCAAGGTTTAATATCGGCGGCAAGCTTCAAATGGGTCAAGCGCTTCGTCTAGAGTTCAAAGGTTCAAAGGTTCAAGCAATTCAAAGGAGGCCTTAGTCAAAGAAAGAAGCAGGGAATAGTTGGTTCAATCTATGGGTTCAATCAATAGGTTCAATAAAAAACCCACGAAAGCTGCCATGTGTCCCATTAAAACTCTGCGGAGTGCGACAAGTGTCGGTGTCTGCATCCAGCCTTTTCATAAGCTGTAAGGCTTCTTTTGATAAGTTTATTAGATTCTCACAGATAGTGACAAGTGGCAACTATGGAAAGCCCCAATGTATTCATCTAAGAGTAGCGAAACATGCCTCTTGTCCCCTCCAAAGCTCAGTGGAAGTTAACAAGTGTCATTATTCGTAGCTTTTTTCTTCTACTTTTGGTTTTCATTAAAGACCATGGTGGGCCTCAGGTAAGTCACAGAAGTGAATAGAACATGCCATGTGTCATCATCTGAGATGGCCTGAATAAATCCTTTTGATCTTCATAGTCTCGTTAGAACTCAGTGGAAGTTGCCACTTGTCGTCGTCCACATAATTCCCAAAAAACACTGCAAGCTACCACATATCCCTAACGGGTCAAAGTGAAACACCCTAAGTGTCTACATCCACGTGACTAACAAATGTATTCAAACTGTGCCACATGTCCCTTGCAGAGATCGGCAAAGGCCAACAAGTGTCATCATCTGTGATAGCCCGACTGAACCCCAAACATTTCTATGATGTTGCAAAGGACTAATGAGGCAGATGATGCCAAGTGTCAACAATATAAGATGCCATGTGTCATCACCTATTCTTGTAGAAGATGACACGTGACACTTGTTCAAAGCATGGAAGGTACCACGTATCAAAGGAAAGGGGCACTCATAATACAAAGGCACATATAGAGCCAAGGAAAGGTTTCCTTCAGATGAATTATTTGAAGGAACTCCTTCAAACATTTTTTTTGAAGGAAATGAAAGGAATGATAGCTCATTGGAGAGAGAAAGCTCGAAGGCCACTTAGAAGACCTTGAAGGGCAAGTTCCCTTCAAAAAAGGTTTGAGCCTCAAAGAGTAGCAGATGCTACCAGGTGTCATGAGTTGAGACACAATTTCAAATAAAACCTCAGAGCACGGAACTCACCACGTGTCGTAACCCAGTGCAGTGCATGTTGCCACGTGTTTGCATCTACATCACAATGTGAAAGTAGCCATGGCGAGTGAGAAAGACATGAGAGAGTTGCTAGGAATAATGACGGGTTGGCAAACATCAATTTTTTCTCAATGAAGTGTCTATTGATTTTAACAGACTTAAAGCATGGACCTGAATGCATTCGAAAGACTCTAAGGATATGACCAAAAGAAGGAAGAGAAAGAGAGGGAAACTTAGTAAGAGTTACTACCAGTAGGTGAAGTAGTTTATAGGGTAGATATTTGGGCTCTGCTAACATTGAAAGTGTTGTCTTCTTTCCCCCTTTGAGGTAAAGGTAGAGTAGACAATTGCATAGATAAGTGGGTAAATGAATGAGTGATTCAGGCTAAGGAGGAGGCACTAAAGATGAATCGACATGCCATAGTTAAGGCAGCCACCCTGCTCCAACATGGCCCTTCCTAACAAAAACCAAGAATGCATCCAAGGCATTGAATGCACTAAATAGGTCACTTCATTAGGAGAAATTGCCAAGTTTCCCTTAGGACTCTATATATTGTGATCTCTTGTGTCATTGGGAGGGAGTTCTTCCCCTTACCAGAAGCAAAACTTTGCCCAAATTAAAAGGCATTACTGAGACTTTGAGCTCAGATTATAATTCATATTATTTTATCTGAATGAGAAAATAGGTTACTTACAAACTTTGTGATGTTACAGCTTGTGCTATCTTAGGAGATTGTTCATATGTCTATTTCTTAGGAGCTTTCTTGTCCATTTGATATAACAAGCAGAACTAGTGGAGGTGATCAGGAAGGTGTCTTGAAGGCCAATTGTGGGATGACATTGTGCCCCCATAAGTACCTTCAGTGTGTTTGCATTTTCCTTTCCTGTGTAAAGAGCCTTGGGATGACATGGTGCCCCCATTGTTCTTCATTTTTCTCTCTCGAGTTGATGGTCCCTCAGTACCCCCATTACCAGTTACTACCTAAAAGATTCTTGCTACTTGCTGAAGAACACTTCTGAAAGAAGATAAGTGCCTTCTGTCATTGCACCAAGATTTCTACTATTTAGGAAGGATTCTAGCTCTTGGCTGAAATTTTCTTCTAAAAGAAGAGAAGTACCTTCCCCATCACCCATTATTTCTTCCTTGTTTATCAGCATCATCTCTAAAAAAAGAGAGATGGATGGTTTATCCTACCCTTGTGTCTTACTTTCTACTTATATATATAGTATATAGCCTTCACATATTTAAAAGGGAACCTCCCCTTGATGAGAGGAGAGATTTGTCTCTGATTGATGTAGTAAAGCTGCACACTTGGATGACCAATCTTCCTATGCTATGGTGATAGGAACTATTTTGGTCACTAGTTATCTGGTTGACAAAATATTCACCCAACAATTTTTGGCAACTCTACTGGGGAAGGACAAGAAATTTCAAGCCTCAATATTCAAATTGAAGTGAGACCAGTCCTTTTCCACTTTTGATTCACAACCTGGTAACCCCACACTATACCAGAAGCCAAAGAGCTCAAGGTGTTGTTGATCCTATCTTTGATTTGGCACAACAAAGAGATTTCAACTTGCTTTCTCCCCAACCTCAAGTTCAATGATCTAGGAGTGTCCCTCCTACCTGTACCAGGACACCAACACAAGGTAGAGCTACTTTTTCTATGGTTAGTGGATCCTTGCCCATCCAAATTATACCCAAATTTGTTATCCCTAATTTTAATAATCCCATCATGGCAGCTCGAGGCCCCTGGGGTAACTCTTTTGGCACGCTTAATTTAACTCCACCCCTACATGAACTTCCACGAAGGTCAAGAAAGAATTTTCCCAAATTCTTTGGGGATGGAAAATTCCATCCTGATGAACACATTGCTACCTTTAGCATAGCCTGTGGCATGATAGGCATAGAATTTGAGGACATGGTACTTTGGCTTTTTATGGAAACACTGCAAAGTGTTGTTATAGACTAGTTTTACCACCTCTAAGCCTGATTAATAACTGATTGGGACACACTCAAAGCCAAATTCGAGGCCAGATTCAAGCCTGCAAAGGATACACACACCTTGTTGGCCCAGCTCATGCAAATGAAGGAGCCCCAAGAGCCTATGAGGGATTTCACAGCAAAGTTTGATAAGTTGAGAAACTAGATTCCTGCTATTGCTCAGCCGACCCCTGAAAACCTCAAATGCTTCTTCATGAACTCACAACTACCTGAAGTGAGTTTTTTGCTAAGAAGATCTAGTCACATAGATCTCAAAGCTGCTCAGGATTTGGCTATCAAAGTAAAAGATGACCTTATCTTAGTAGGAAAGATAAAGAGGGACCCAAATAGAGGTAAATCTTCTTCTTCTTCAGAATATTCCCCTTTGGCCACCACTAATCCTATGATACAGAAGCTATCTAATGAAGTGCTAACTCTTAAAAGGCAAGTGGTGCAAGGAATGTCATCTACTCCTGCATACAGAGATATACCCAGGAGGACATTTCAGAATTAGGTGTACCAAGGCAATGCTACCAAGAATCAGGGATAGCAAAATTGCCTTCCTCCTCCATAGAGGAATCTCACCCTCAAAGCACCTCCAACTGACTCAACAATTGGATATCTTGAAGCTGAATTGGACTTCTCATCCCAGCCTGAGTTGAATCCTGAAGATGATGCTAATCTCTTCACTGAGGAAGAAGAAGAATTAGCTGGCGACTCTCATATTGGTTTCCTGAACTATCAGGATGAACCCAAAATTAAAGGCAATGTAGCTGAGGGGTCATATGATGTATTCAATCGGTCCAAGAATCAATCATCTCAACAAGTTGATAAAGAGAAAGTGGAGGAGCAACCTCAACCAGCAGTTTCAATTGCTAAGCAGGGATCCACTCTCCCTTTCTAGCCAAAAGGCATGGTGATTGCAAGAAAGGTAAGTACTGCAAATAACACTATGCCTTTTACTTCAAACTCGCAGTCCAGTCCTCCCCCCCTAAAAATCATAAATATGAGCTCTCATCCTCCATACCTAGTTCATTTCCAACATTTGACATAATTGATCATATTGAGAAAACTAAGATTCAAATGTCTGAATTTGAATTCCTATAGTCCCATCCTGAACAATTAGATAAATTGGTTCAATATGTTAAAAACCAAAATGTCCTTATTAAACATATAGTTCCCAAAGTGACTCATGATCCCCCCAAGGATGCATCCACCAAGAACAATCTTGTCATTTCCCCTCCTGCCGCTCCTAGTAGGACTGAACCTTCTTATGTCTCATTGCTAATAAATGGATGGTAACTGAATAATTACATTATTGACTCTGGAGCTTCAGACAATGTCATGCCTACTAAAGTAGCTAAATCCCTTGATCTCACATTGACCTAGACATTTGGTAGGTGCTTCTCCATGGAGAACAAATAAGTGCCACTGCTTGGGCAAATAAAAGACACCCAATTTTCCTTTGCTACCTTTTCAGACAAAAGAATCAAGATGACTATCTTGGTAGCAGATGTCCGAGCATCATATGGTATCCTTCTTGGGTAGAGTTTCTATAGGGATGTTAGTGGTGAATTGATCATGGATTTATCAGAGGCAAGGATTCCAGTCAAAGGTGTCATGAAGAGGCTGCTTCCTGAAAAAGAAGCAAAATACGTAGTTACTTAGACCTTAACACCTAAAGCTCAAATCCTATTCGAGTCTTCAGGCCTGGGTAACTACTTTCTGTCCATGGATGAAGTTCATGAGGCATCTAAGGAAGCTCCTATAGGTGACAACCTAGAAATGCAGATAGGTGGAACAACAGAAGAATTGGCTAAGCCCAATGCAAGCGTGGAAGAATCCCCTCCTTAGAATGAAGAAAAACCCCAAGGAAAATTAGTATCAAATGAGGTATGGATTCTTGAATTCGATGAAAGCTGCTCCTCCACTGGTTCTAGAGCTAAGGTTGTGTTAATATCTCCTCAGGGAGATATTTTTAATTCATCTTATAATTTGTAGTTCAACAACACCAATAACATAGCTGAGTATGAATCTCTGTTGCTGGGATTAAGAGTTGTTAGGGACAAAGGCATCAAGATCCTTCATGCTAAAGGAGATGCTGAACTGGTAGTTTGTCAGCTGAGAAACTTGTATCAAACCAAGAATGAAAGATTGTGCCACTACCGTAATCTAGTCTGGGATCAACTCAAAAACTTTAATGCTTTCAGCATCTCTATAGTTCCTAGAGAATTCAATGATCGGGATGATGCACTAGCTATTTTAGCCACCCTCTTGATCCCCCACCTAGACTTCAAAGGAGATAGGTACACTATCGAGCTGGTCTTTAGACCAAGCATGCTTGATAATGCCAGTCATTGGTAGGTATTCGATAATGATGATCACATCATTGCCTTCTTAGAGAAAAAGGATAGCTTCGAATGGCTACATTTTGAAGGTAATGAACCTCTAAAGCCTGAACTGACTCCTAAATCAATTTCAAGCATAGGTGGGGAGTTATTACAACTAAAAGGGAATAAAATTCCCAAAGGCCTTATTTTCCTTGAGAAGATATTTGATAATCATGATAGATTCATCAAATAATAGCAAATAGATTCAAGTTCCTCCCAAGAGTTTGATCAAGTAAATCTGGGAACCAAGGCAGACCCCAAGATGGTGAACATCAAGAAGTGTTGTACTCCTACAGAACATGGATGTCCTAGCATACTCCTATGATGACCTGAAATCACTCCGGCCTAATGAAATTTGACACAACATTCCTCTCAAGGCTGATTCTATACTGACCTATCATTATAATCTAAAAATATCAAGTACTATTTTATCGGAGATTCAAAAAATGCTAAATGCCAAGATAATCTTCCCAATCCATCATTCCACCTAGATTGCCAATATAGTGCCTGTAAGGAAGAAAAATGGTGAAATTCACCTTTGTGTGGATTTTAGAAATTTGAATCAGGCATCCTTGAAGGATAATTATCCTTTGCCAATCATGGATCAAGTGCTATAGATAGTGATAGGCTCAGAGATGTTATCAATGCTAGATGGCTTCTTAGGTTATAACTAGGTCAAGGTTGGTGAAGCATACCAGCATAAGACTACTTTCACCACACCTTGGGGCACATTTGCGTATAAAAAGATGCCTTTTGGCTTGATAAATGCTGGCGCTACCTTCTAAAGAGCAATGGACCTTGCCTTCAAGGATGAGATGGATAAGTTCATCATAGTTTATCTTGATGACTTGAATATCTTCTCTAAGCATCACCCATATCATGTGAGCCATTTGCATCAAGTGCTGGAATGCTGCCGCTAGAATGGCATTTCCCTGAACCCAAAGAAGTCAATTTTTGGAATAACAGAGTGGAAACTTCTCAGACACATTGTGTCTAAAGGAGGCATAAAGATTGACTCAGACAGATTCAAATCTATCCAAGAACTTTCCTTGCCCACAAGTAAGACTATTGTTCACTCTTTCTTTGGGAAGGTGAATTTCTTACGGAGGTTCATCCCTGAGTTTGCCAAGAAGACTAGGCACATATTAAACATGATGAAAGGAAAAGCCACCTTCAGCTAGATTGAAGAAGGCAAGTCAACCTTTGAGGATGTCAAGACTGCCATTACCCATGCTCCAATTCTGGCCTGCCTAGACTTTAGCAAAGATTTCACTATTTACAGCTATGCTTCAGAACATACGCTTTCAACAATTCTAATTCAATAGAATAAAGAAGGTATGGAATCTCCCATTTCCTTCATGAGCTATCCTCTCAAAGCTCATGATCTGAAGTACTCAAATATGGAGAAGCACGCTTATGTAGTGGTGAAGGCTGTGAAACATTTTCATTTCTACATCCTCAATTCTTGAGTGACTGCCTTGGTCCTTGACACATCAGTGAAATCTATACTGTCTCAGCAGGAGTTTGGGATGAAAAGAGGTAATTGGGTTACAAAAATCCATGAGTTTGATCTAATCATCAAGCCAATGAAGTTGGTGCATGGGAAGGGGCTATGCCAACTGATTACTGATAACAAGCCAAGAGAGACGGAGTATAAAGAGCCAGAAGTGGATGTCTCACCTACAGTCCCCTGTCTCCCCCACAAATGAGTGGTATTCAGGTATTTCTCATTTCCTTACTTATGGTGAATGTCTTACAAACCTGTCTTATAAAGAAAGGAGGACCATCAAGTTGAAAGTTGCTAATTTTGTCCTCTGGGACAATGGCCTGTATAAGAGGCACCTTGATGGAACGTTCCTTCGTTGTGTGGACAAGGAGAAACAAAGTTGACTTCTAAAGTCCTTCCATAATTGGCTTGTGGAGGACATTTTTTTGCCTCGATGACTACCCATAAGATCCTGTGAGCCAAGTACTATTGGCTAACTCTCTTTTGAGATGCATACAAGTGGGTCAGGAGGTGTGAATTGTGCCAACAGTTTATTGGAAGGCCGAAGCTAGCTGCCCTGCCTCTCGAACCAGTGGTCATAGAAGAGCCTTTCCAACAATGGGGAGTTGACTTTATTGGTGCTGTACACCCATCGTCAAGTGTTGGACATGATTATGTCCTTACGACAACATACTGCTTCACTAAATGGGTGGAAGCAGTTCCAACCAAACATGATACTTTAGAAGTAGTATGCAATTTATTCAAAGAAAATATCATGTCCAAATTTGGGGTCCCAATCAAAATTGTCACTAAAAATGCAACCTATTTCACTTCCCAGGAGATTACTCAATTCTGCTTCTACTATAGAATTACACTCTCCCATTCCTCTGATTACTTCCCACAAGGGAATGGACAGGTTGAGTGAAGCAATAAAAACCTGGTGACTATCATCAAGAAGATAGTGGATGACAACCAAAGGACTTGGTAAGGCATTGGTTGATGCTCTATGGGCAAATATAATTACACTAAAGAGAACAATTGGTATGTCTCCCTTCCAACTTCTTTATGGTGTAAATGCTGAGATATCAATCACCTTGTAATTGCCAGCATTGAAATTGGCTAAGGTGATTGAAGATAAAATGTATGAGAGCTCACTTAAGAAGAGGATCATGTGCCTTGCTAAGTTGAATGAGAAGAGAATTGCAGTGGTGGACCGAATTACCACTCATCAAAGTTTGGTGAAGAAGCTCTTCAACCAGAAAGTAAAGAATCATGATTTTCAGATTGGAGATTAAGTCCTGCTATGGGACAAGAGAAGAGAACCAAAGGGGATGCATGGAAAGTTTGATTCCCTATGGAGGGGCCTTTTTACTATTCATTAGCTTAATGGTAAAAACAATTTCCTTTTGAAGTATCAAGATGGCACTCTCTTTTCTCTGTCTCACAATGGGAAACATCTAAATCACTTCAACTCTTGAAGTATCGGATGAGTTCCACTGTACATATGTATATTTGTATAGTCTTTTGTTCATTTTGTTTTCATTTTCTGTCACCTTTCTTTTTGGGTAGCATGAATCCATAGCTCAATGGCACACTTCAAGGCACTGGAGATTTTGGTTTCTACTCCCCTCAGCTGTTTCAAGTTTTCGACTGAAGGAAGTTCCCTAACTAGAGCCAAATGTTGTCCCTAAAAAATGACTCCTCATTTTTTAGACAACATATGACTATTTTGGCCTTGCATGGTCAAAATTATCCATCCCCTTTCCAAAAATTTGTTTTGAAACATTCAAATTTGTCATTTTCTCAAATTTTTGGTAAAGGGATTAGCAGGTTCAATGGGTTTAAAGGCTTCTACAGGCGAGTTCAATCAAAATGGACTAGTTTCTCGCACTTAGATACTTTCAGAGTAGGTTCAATGCTTTGGTTCAATTGAAAAAGGTTCATCAACAATCTTCTAATCAAATGAACCAATGAACTATTGAACCTTGAACCACTTTGGTTAAAAATTCAACAGGTTCAAGGTTCAATATCGGCAGCAAGCTTCAAACAGGTCAAGCACTTCGTCTAGAGTTCAAACGTTTAAAGGTTCAAGCAATTCAAAGGCAGCCTCAGTCAAAGAAAGAAGCAGTAAATAGTTGGTTCAATCTACAGGTTCAATCAACAAGTTTAAGAAAAAACTCGCGGAAGATGCCATGTGTCCCATTGAAACTCCGCAGAGCATGACAAGTGTCAGTGTCCATGTCTCTAGCCTTTTCATAAGCTACAATGCTTCTTTCGATAATTTTCTTAGAGTCTCGCAAATGGTGACAAGTGGAAACTATGAAAGGCCCCAATGTATTCATCTAAGAGTAGCAAAATGTGCCACGTGTCCCCTCCAAAGCTTAGTGGAAGTCGACAAATGTCATTATCTGTGGCTTCTTTCTTCTACTTTTTATTTTCATTAAAGACCATGGTGGGCCCCAGATAAGTCACAAAATTCAATAGAACATGCCATGTGTCATCATCTGAGATGGTCTGAATAAATCCTTTTGATCTCCACAATCTCGCTAGAACTTGGTGGAAGTTGCCACTTGTCGTCGTCTGCATAATTCCTAGAAAACACCAAAAGCTGCCACATATCCCTGACGGGTCAAAGTGGAACACCCCAAGTGTTTGCATCCACGTGACTACCAAATGTATTCAGACCGTGCCACCTGTCCCTTGCAGAGATCAATGGAGGCCAACAAGTGTCATTGTCCATGAGAGCTCGACTGAACCCTAAACATTTCTACAATGTCGCAAAGGACCAATGAGGCGGATGCTGCCAAGTGTCAACAGTAGAAGATGCCACATGTCCTCACTTGTTCTTATGGAAGATGACATGTGACACTTATTCAAAGTGTAAAAGGCACCATGTGTCAAAGGAAAGGGGCACTCATAATACAAAGGCACATATAGAGCCAAGGAAAGGTTTCCTTTAGATGAATTGTCTGAAGGAATTCTTTTAGACATTTTGTCTGAAGGAAATGAAAGGGATGATAGCCCATTAGAGAGAGAAAGCCTGAAGGCCACTTAGAAGACCCCAAAGGGCAAGTTCCCTTTGAGAAAGGTTTGAGCCTCAAAGAGGAACAAATGCTGCCAGGTGTCACGAGTCGAGACACAATTTAAAATAAAACCTCAAAGTGTGGATCTCCCCATGTGTCCTGACCCAGTGCAACACACATTGCCATGTGTCTGCATCCACATCATAGTGTGGAATTAGCCATGGCAAGTGAGAAATACATGAGAGATTTGATAGGAAGAATGATGGGCCTGTAAACATCAAATTTGTCTCAATGAAGTGTTTGTTGATTTTAGCAGACTTAAAGCGTGGACCCGAATGCATTTAAAAGACTCTAAAGATAGGACCAAAAGAAGGAAGAGATAGAGAGGGAAACTTAGCAGGAGTTACTGCCAGTAGGTGAAGTAGTTCATAGGGTAGATATTTGGGCTTTGTTAATATTGAAAGCACCATTTTCTTGCCCACTTAGAGGTAAAGGCAGATTAGATAGTTGCATTGCTAAGCGGGTAAATTAATGAGTGATTTAGGCTAAGGAGGCACTAAAGATGAATCGACATGCCATAATTAAGGCAGCCACCTTGCTCCAACATGGCCCTTCCTGATAAAAACCAAGAATGCATCCAAGGCATTGAGTGCACTGAATAGGTCACTTCATTGGGAGAAAGTGCCAAGTTTCCCTTAGGCCTATATATATTGTAATCTCTTGTGTCATTGGGAGGGAGATCTTCCCCTTACCAGAAGTGAAGCTATGCCTAAATTGAAAGGCATTACTGAGACTTTGAGCTCAAATTGTAATTCATATTTTTTTTATCTAAATGAGAAAATAGGTTACTTGCAAACTTTGTGCTGTTACAGCTTGTGCTATCTTAGGAGATTGTTCGTATGTCTATTTCTTAGGATCTTTCTTGTCCATTTGATTTAACAAGCAAAACTAGTGGAGGTGATCAGGAAGGTGTCCTAAAGGCCAATTGTGGGATGACATTTTGCCCCCATAAGTACCTTCAGTGTGTTTGCATTTACCTTTCTTGTGTAAAGAGCCTTGGGACGATGTGGTGCCCCCATTTTTCTTCATTTTTCTCTCTCGGGTTGTTGGTCACTCAGTATCCCCATTACCGGTTACTTTCTACCTAAAAGATTCATGTTGCCTACTAAAGAACACTTCTGAAAGAAGAGAAGTACCTTCCCCATCACCCAAGATTTCTTCCTTGTTTATCAGCATCATCTCTGAAAAAAGAGAGATGGATGGTTTATCCTACCCTTGTGTCTTACTTTCTACTTATATATATAGTATATAGTCTCCACATATTTAATAGGGAACCTCCCCTTGATGAGAGGAGAGATTTGTCTCTGATTTATGTAGTAAAGTTGCACACCTAGATGACTAATCTTCCTATGATGTGGTGATAGGAATTATATTGGTCACCAGTTAGCTGGCTGACAAAATATTCACCCAACAGTCTCCATGTTGAAGTGGTTGGAAGTATTGAAAATAGGACTAGTCCCTTTATAGAGGCCCATATAATGTTAATGGAATTTTAGATTAATATTTTAATAGCCAACAGTGCACATGAAACATGCAGTGGTGTTTGGTGCATAGACTATGAATTTGAAGGACATACACAGAGCAAATTCCCATGCAAGAACATCTGCATGGTATTTAAACAAACATTTGAAATATGTCATGAGGACCATGATGTGCATTTTTTTACTCTTCTAAAATGAGATACACAAACTAAATTATTTTATTATTACAAAATTTGTGATGCCTATACTCATGACACTAATGACTGTCGATTGATTGGTGATATTCATGAAGCTTAAGCGAGCAAAATATACAAAATTTTTATTGAAAATACTCAAGATAATGGTGGCTACCATGGATAAAGAAGAGGTTGATGATGAAGAGGTGGTTTTTTCCCACCAAGGACCTATTACAAATGTGTATCTTTGGATCACTATTAAAGGGATTGCCTAGACTATCCAACATGCATATTCTACAAAAAGGACCATCGATTAGAAGAGTGTCTTGATCTATATGTGGATATCATCAAAGAATAGAATGAAAATGGTGTCAGTATGATTAGAATTGATAAAACACACTAGTGCACATTCCCAACCGTCCTTATAGTTTAATAGGTAAACATTACTACTCATAGTAAGGGACAGACCCAGTCGACCTCTAATGTTATTGAGAAAGTGAAACATGAAGAACCATGAGCGAAAAAGTATCCTAATGTTTAGTAGTAGAAGGTGTTTAATAAGATATGATGGTACTCATATGAGGAATTTAGGTGGATATTCAATTTTTAAAATACAAGGACATAATACAACATGTTACTATATAAAAAGAAGATGAGCCTCAACATGTGGTGCAAGATGACTTCCATTAACTATGCAAGTGTATGTTGGATGTGGATATTATCCAAAAAATTAGTGTATGGATTAAGAATCAAGATTGGGTACCAAGTGAGGTTCACTCTCAAGTCACTAGGTAGAGTGAATATTATGAATTAAATCATGCTCAATGATATGACACTCCTATTTCCTCTGCTCCCTTGGAAGATAAAGAAATACTAGTTAATGTTTCCATTGATGGATGGGTAATCTATGACACATTAGTAGATACTAGAGATAAAGTCAATAATTTCACTAAAGATGCATAGAGAAATATGGCCAATCTAGTAATATATCCCTTTCTACATGTCTTATTTATTACAAATAAGACTTGTGCATTATAGATCAGGGTATTCAAGAATACCACAATTGATATAATTAGAGTACCATTCAAGGTAGAATTTAAAGTTATATAAATGGTGAAAGATGATGATTACCCAAATCTATTAAGCATACCTTAGTTATATGAGAATAATGTGGACTTGATCTTTAAAAAATTCTACATTAGTTTTGAGAACACTGATCAACATGTTGTATTACCACTAGATCAAACACAAGTACCCCTTATATAGAGCTCATCAATGTTAATGAAGGCATCAACCACATATATAATGTCATTGCTAGAAGTGATGAACAACATGATCCCACCCTAGATGGTGTTCTTTGATGGATAAATAACCCATCTATTTTTGATACTACAAGCAATGCTTATAGCTGTTGGGTCCATAGTGATTATGATCTCACTAGGAGGATGTGTAGCACCATCAATAGTCAAGAGAACTTCCCACGCCATCTTCCTAAACATCATAGGCTTATTCACCTTGATAGGTTAGCAATGAGAGGGCCACTAGTAGGACCACTACTAGAAATACTGGATGAAGCCCCATGGTTCTAAAGATGAATGGAGGTACGTGATTTTTTCCATCACCTTTAAGAAATTTATGACACTAAAAATGATCAGATGAGGTCATTATATCACCTTTTTGATGTCACAATCATAAGTTGGTGGCATACCCATAAATAACACCTTATGTAATGGGATCAAGTACATTTTTCTCTAGATCATAAATTCCATTATGAAAATAAGGTCAGGGTAATAATTAGTTACATTGGTGTGCAAGCACCTAAACCTCACATTGAAGCTTGTGAGACAATATGGAGAAAAAAAGAAACATACTTACAAGAGTACTTATGGGTACATGAATTCTATGGAAATTTATTCATATGGGCATGATAATTTTATATTCATGAAGAGAGACACATGGGTACCAGGTTATGGTAGTTACTAAAAGAGACTATGAACTCAACACTCTCTTATTCATCACCAAGGATGGACTTGTGCCTCACTCTTCAGGCCATGCATGAAGTAGTTATCACAGACCCATGTCCCATGAATGATCACCTAAGCAATATCCATCAAGACCCTGAAGAACCTTTACATTTATTCAGTGAGTCTTTGACACACTTAGTTCCTGTGCCTACACCAATTCCTAATGAAGACCAATGTGAAGAGATCTACTTGGGAAAATAGAAGATTGTCTTCCAAGTAAATGAAAGTGAAGGATAAAATTCACTCTATGCTTTGGCCAACCACTTATATGTTCCCATGAATGTTTTCACATAAACTATTCAAGACACAAGTTCTAATCTGGACAACCCTTATCATGGGATTATTCAGACTATTCAATGTAACATTGACACAAAATAAGAGCCAAAAATGGCTATTATAAGAAACTATTGGACCAACATAAAGATTTCAAAAATGTTTGAAATACTAAAAGAATATAAATATGTATTCCCAAAAAAATATAGTGAGATGAAAAGTGTCTACCCATCCTTGGAGAGGATGCATATCAAGCTAGTTGATGACACTCGACTAGTCAAAAAACACCCTTATAAGATGAATCATAATGTCTTGGCATGTGTCAAGGAAGAGATTGATAGTATTTTATGTGTTTGGGTGATCAACCATATAGATGAATCTAAGTGGGTTAGTCCCATGTTGATTAGTATCAAAATGGATGGATGCATCCATATTTTTGTTGACTACAAAGTGCTTAATGCATCTTGTGTAACAGATCCCTTTCCAATGCTGTTTAGAGAGGAGATCCTTGAAGGAGTTACTAGATGTGAGATGTATAGTTTTATAGATGGTTTCTCAGGGTATCATCAAGTCCACAAAGTTAAATAATACCAACCCAA
Source organism: Torreya grandis (assembly GCA_037957365.1). Classification (NCBI taxonomy): domain Eukaryota; kingdom Viridiplantae; phylum Streptophyta; class Pinopsida; order Cupressales; family Taxaceae; genus Torreya; species Torreya grandis. The sequence continues at coordinate 1,361,960 of JARHVA010001873.1, forward strand.
GATAACATTCACCATCAAATAGGGATAATTTTCATATCATGTTATGCCCTTTGGGTTGAAAAATGTTCCAACAATGTTCTCATGAATAGTAGTTAAGGCCTTTTAGGACTTCATTCGCAAGTTCCTCCAAGTCTATTTAGATTATTAGATAGTATATGGTTTGGTAAAGGACCATTATATTAATCTTAGATTCATGATTGAGTAATGCCAAATATTAAAAATCTCTTTAAACTTGAAGAAGTGTCTATTTGTGACACTTTTTGGTGTTCTACTAGGACATATTATTTGTAAGGAATGACTCTTATTAGACCTAGAAAATGTATCAATGATTCTTCTCCTCCTATTTCCCAAGACTCAGCATGAGGTCTATGCCTTTACAGGCCACATGGGGTATTATAAAAAGTTTATTCATGGTCATGCAAAGATTACCATGCCCTTGGAAGAACTTCTCAAATAGAATGAGCATTTCATTTGGACTTGCTCTTGTAAGGAGGCTTTTGAAACACTCAAAGCAAAACTAGTCATAGCTCCAATTATCTAATTCCTTGATTAGAAAAAGTCATTTCACATCCATGTTGATGCATCTGGCACGGTTTTTAGTGCCATCCTTGCATAATAGGTTAAAGTCACCTAGATCACCCAAATTACATTGCCATCAGGAATATACACCAACTAAAATAAATTCTAACACTATATAATGTGAAGCTTTATCTAAGGTCTATGCTTTGTAAAAGTTTAGGTCATACCTTCTAGTCAATCCTTTTATTTTTTATATAGATCATGAGGCTTTGAAGTACCTTGTCAACAAACCCATACTACATGGACAAATCTATCCTTAGATTATATTGTTTCATGAATTCTAGTTTTAATTATGGTGAAACCTAGAAAGGTCAATTATGAACTTGACCATCTATCTCAGATTGAGAATAGAGAACCACCAATTGCCATCAAAGATGATATTCCTTATGTATAACTCTTTTGTAACATAGGTACCTGAAGGGTTGGAAGACATTAAAACATTTTTGACCACTGACTTAACATTTGAATATCTTTCCTCACAAAAAAAAAGGCAACTTGCAGTTTGTACCATACCCTTCCAGTTCATAGTAGGTGATCTTTATAAAATGGACTATGATGACTTCCTTCGACATTGTGTAATATAGCATGAGATCCTTGAGGTACTTTGATAATTTCAAGAGGGTATTAATGGAGGACACTATGTTGGAGAAGCTAATGTGCAAGAGGTTCTTCTAATAGGACCAACTCTATTCCAAGATGTTAAAGCATATGTTAGACAATGTGACATTTATTAGCACATAGTAAAACCTAACCAAAGAGATGCTATGAATTTATGACCCATCCCTTCTCACAACCCTTTAAAAAGTGGGCTATTGATTTTGTTGGTCCCATCACTCCAATAGGACAATGAACGAGTTCTCAATATATTATTGCAACAATTGACTACCTTACACATTGTGTTGAAGTTGTACTAATGAAATATTATACTACTGCTACTATGAGGTTCATCTGGGATAATGTCATGACTCAATTTGGATTCCCCTTGAGTTTTACCAATGATTGCATAACTCACTTTTTAAATGAAATAACTAGCATCCTACTAGTTGAGTTCATGATGGTGTACCATAAAATAACACCTTATCATCTGCAAGCCAATGGAACTATAGAAGATTTCAACAAAATCTTAGATACCACATTGATAAAGATCTATAACATTGGCTGAATAGATTGTGATGATAGGGTATCTTCAATACTATGGGCTTATCGAACTCCCTACACGTGACTTAAAAAAAGCACACCATTCAACTTGGTATATAGAAAAGAAGTAGTCTTGCTAATAGATTTATTGGTGCCATCCATCTATATCATGCATGTAGGATAACCGGTTGTAGAGGCATCCTTAAAATCATGCTTAGACACTTTAATGTAATTATATGACACCCAGTTCCTTGTTCATTGAATCTAAGATGTAGAGAAATACAAGTAGAAAGCATGGCATGATCATCATATAAAGAACAAAATATTTTCTCAAATAATGAAGGTCTTTTTATATGACTCTAAGTACATTCACCACCCTGAAAAGATCTGCATCCTTTGGGATGGATTATTTATAATACTTAGAATTCAACCTACTAGGGCATGTCAGTTATGAAGCTTGGATGGTCAGTTCCTCCCAAGGCACTATAATAGAAGTTGGCTTTGACTATATTTCACTTTAAAATAGATTAATTTTTGTAATCAATAGGGCTTATGCCATTTATTTTAGGATTTAATGATTTCAATAAAAATGATGCCTTTGTTTCATGAAACTCTTCCTGATTGAAATTTTGTTTCCAAGTTCTTGTCATTTTTATGGAGGACCATGAAATGTTTTAGTGTGGGGTAAAAATTTAGGTTTAAAAAGGCAAAATTGAAAAGTGTGTAAGTTAATTAGGTGCATGATTTTCATGTGCATGCAAGATATTAAGGGTATGCAAAGTTATAAGGCATGAAAGTCATTTAAGGAACAAAAGGGTAAGGTTCTCGCCATATGTTAGAAATTTAAAAGAGACATATGTCTCCCACCTCACAAAAAGTGTGGGACATAGTTGTCATCCACTTGGTGTGAGATGGGGCATGCCATTAATATGGAAATAATAGTTATGAAAATAAAATGTGCCAATGATGTGATGGTATAATATCGTTAATACATTAATTGTAAAAGTTAAGAATCCAAATATGGTGTCTGTTAAAGATATACATTAAATATAGAAAAGTAATGGGTGACAGAGGGGAATTAATGAAGGTAAACCCCTCTTAGATCCTATAAATAGGAAATTTAAATGTATTTCACACTTTACATTATGTTTAACTTCAAACTACTAGAGTTGAGATCAAATGACTACCAGAACCGAAGATCAAGAAACCACTAGGGCGAAGCCAATCAAATCTTGAGTAAAGAAAAGAGTTTTTATATCCTTAGCAAACCATTCAAGCCATTACCTATTTGAGAAGAGAGTTTCTAAGTCTGATTCATTGGGAAAAGTGACAGTTTTGGAAGTTATAGGTTGTAGGTCTACCATTAGAAGGGTGCTTAAGCTCAAAAATTCAAAGCTACAAACTACAAACATGTATTCCTTTAGAAATGTTGGATGGTCTTGCATTAACCTTCAACACCCTTAAAGGGTAATGTGGCCTAAGAAAAAGGCCAAGAGACTTGAGACCTTGCCCAAAATCCATGAAGAGGAAGAGGTGTGTGAAAGAGACTAGGTTCTAATTAGGGAAGAGACCCCAGAAGAACAAGCATATCACCTAGTAGAACAAGTACAAATCATGAGAGAAGAATGTGTAGAAGAAGAGAAGGAAAGAATGGTGTGGAAAGGAAAGAAGGTGAAAATGTCTGTAACATAGAAGGCCAAAACATCCCCACCCCCATATATATTTATTAAAGAGATGCAATATCTAGATTTGATATTGCGCACAAATAATTGGGTCTCTAAGATATCTACTTGCATCATTTTTTAATATAATAATTTCCAACTTGGGAATGAGTTTGAGTTCTAAAATTGTTATTGATTGGAGACCACCAACACTAGAAACCAATTGGTATATGACCTCATAATATTAAACCATCTAGATGCTATAAGCTTGTTCTAGATTTTTAACTTACCCTATTTTGGTAAGCCCACACAATAATTTCAATTCCTCCTTTCGCACATCCATGAGGACTATGTCTACTTTAGTGGGTGCAACATGAAGGTCACCCCTAAAATAATTAGTAGGGTCATGGGGCTATAGTGCTTAGGACTAAGTGTAATTGATGACTTGGCCAACACTGAGGAGATATAGAAGACCACCACAATGTTGATGTATCAGAAGTAGGGGCATGTTATACACATCAAGAACCTAAAATATCCCACCCTTTGAGCCATGGTGTGGATCATCTCAACAAATATTAGAGGGACCAATTGATGGAAAGAGGTGGACATGGTGCATCTCTACATCACTCATCAAGTCTCACAAGGGCTGAAGTACAACTAGGTCCTACACTTCACCCATAAAATTATTGAGGATGTGGAGAGGGCTCACCATGAGCCAAAATATAGGTTTATATGGAAAGTGATATTATTTTTATTGGTTATTGACAAAATTAGGGTGCCAAACTATAGTTATAGAGCACTAAAGTGGGTGTACCTTCCAATACATAGGTCCCCCACTGAGAACCATAAAGCATTCACTTGCCCTAGACACATCACCCCATATTATAAGATTAAGATGAGACACTAGTTTGATGGGATGAAGGAAACATTTAAGGACAAGTGGTGCATCCCCAGGACCTACCCCCCTTGGCTATGGAATAAGCTCTGTTTGATATAAAGTGGCACTTCTCCCTTATGTGGATCTAAATGAATCCATCTAGAGAGATTTCAACATGGTTTAATCTACCTTATGCCTTCTCTTCACATTAATCCATAAGTTATGTTAATCAGATTTTCAAACATAACCTATCATTTTGTAGGATGAGGATAGACGTAGAGATTCACACTCTTTGAAAATTATGTGTGTCTCTAGGTAAGAAGGATTACATGGAGAGGAGGGAGATAGACTTGACCGACATCTATGTCAAGTAGACTTTGGTTGGGAAGCAAATTCATAAGTTTTTTTACATGGTTCACCCCTACAAGAACTCACAAGGTAGAGATCCTAAGGGAAAACTTCCTCCAATGCCACCTTTGAAGAATAATAAGTGACCATATGTGGGTGCAAGTACAAGTGGGCAACAAGCCCCCCAAAAAAGATAAAATACTTCATAGCTATAGCTTTCTAGACCTGCATCTTCTTATCCCTCCATACCACTTCCACCTCCACCTCACCCTTTACCTTCACCAGCTCATCCATCTCCATCTCCCCACACTTCACCATCCCCTTCACACTTTACACCTCTTCACTCTTTAATTCTTTGAATTTCTTCTCCTCAGCCCACTCCCCCTCTTTTTCTACAATTTTATCCATCTCCACCTCTACCTTATCTACCCCCACCTTCTCTACTTACACCATCTCCACCAGGTACTACTGCAAGTGCTACCCACTAGTATCCCCCAAGGCAATCACCCCAACAAGACATTCCTAAGTTGTAGGGTCATAGCTTAGGTTCAAATTCTAAGAGATCTCCTTCCCTAGTGTGGGAGGAGAAAACTACTTCTGATGATTCCTTACTTGATGATAAAACATGACATAGTGAGGAGGGGATGGTGAATAAGAAAGTGACATGGTCATTCATCACCACAAGGAGAATAATCTTGAGCATGACCCTAAAAAGGGGAAGGGATCAACTAAGACTTTAGAGGGGCATGATGAAGGTATAGTGGGTAATATGTGTGAACATTACCACTTTGGCTTTGTGGATAAAATGCTCTATCTTTGGCCATATTTCCTCCTGAAGGAGGAAACTCTAGAAACAAGGAAGCAAGTGTCCTTCCTAATTGACATGTATAATGAGGAGTACAAGTTCAAACTCTCATAGGACAACCTTTCCTTGGGCCCAAATGCTCCAGAACTATTAAAACCATTATGGGTAGATCCATAAAAGATATCCCCTCTTCTTGAAAGAACCACATTTTTGAAGTTAGGCACAAAATTATTGCACCAAAATATTTTATTAGATTATGATACATGCATAGTTGGGAGGAAACATGTTAGAGTTATCATCATGTATAATAAAGAAGTTGTAGAGAAACAAGCACTTACTAAGGAAGTGGTCATGTTAAAACAATAATTCCAAAAAGCCACAAAGGCAAAATTAAGGGTTTTAAATATTTGAAAATTAATTTTGAAAGAATACCCAATGCTAGTAGATGGTGTATCCATTGATAGGGATGTCATAGGAAATATGGAAACCCTAGTGGAACCACTGCTCAAAAAATTCAAGGAGTGACCTACATCAAGAGACAAAGAACTAAAGTTGGAATAACAGTTCACCATGAATGTTAACATCTAAAAGTGTAATTTAGAGAGAATTGAGGAAGTTATCCCCATTTTTAAAAGCATTTTTTATTGACTCATGTGCCTTGATAAAGTTTTTTAGGCTTAGCTCCAAGCTAAGGAGGTCTTGAAGTAGTAGGCAGTTAATATTGCACTCTTAATAAAAGACCGTGCTAAACATGCCAAAGTATTTATAGATGTAGAGATGATGGAGGATGTCATTAATAAACATCATCAATAGCTAAGTAAAAGTTTTTTAACCCTCTAAGAATAGGTTGAAAAGGAGATATCTACACTCAAAGATGTCTAGAAGGATGCCACCACAACCTTGAATGAATAGGTCAAAAAGACCAATGAGACTCCAACCCAACTTGAGGAGATAAAATCATCAAAGGAGGAAATGGAAGGAATAACTGAGATGGTTTACAAGGCATTATCCCATTGGGATAATCTAAATAAGGAAATCAAGTATAAGGGGCCTAGATTTTTAGAGGACATTAACATGGCTTAGTCTAGGATGGACTAAGAGCATAGTGTGGGGTGATATTGGCCCCTAAATTTTGACTAAGTGTTGTCCCATTTTCGCATGGAACTAGCATGGTGTGGAATGACCATGGCACAAGAGGACCATGGCATGGAACCTACTAAGCACAAAAAGATAATGGTGTAGGACTATCTTAATAAGACCCATTCAGAAGAGAAAAAGTCATGAAGAACCTGAGAACATAAGACTTAGAATGGAAGTAAAAACCTAGATAAATACATGGGAAGTGGCAAGTAGTTGGAAGAATGATTCATATGGGTCACTCTGACTTTATTGATAAGAAGTTTTGCATCAGACCACAAGGAAAGAAACATATGGCTACTAAGATATAACATAGAGCGAGGATCTAGGGGGCATTGATGCCTAGGTCTTTAGGAAGAACCATCTGTAAGTGCCTTAAATCTTAGTCTATTGAGAGTTAATGCACCAATTCTTCATGTTATAAATGATTGTAACACTTGGTCAGGGAAAAACAAGTATAAATACCCTTGTTATAAAATATTTCATGGTTGATTTAGAGATAAAGACATAGATGAGAAAATTTTGGAATGATAATGTGACACACTTTTACTTAAATCATAATATATGAGTTAGCAGGTTTGATCGAACTTCTGTTATGAAGAATGATGGTGTGGACTAATTGTATAGACATGTGTGTGTGTGTGTGTGTGTGTGTGTGTGTGTGTGTGTGTGTGTGTGTGTGTGTGTGTGTGTGTGTGTGTGTGTGTGTGTGTGTGTGTGTGTGTGTGTGTGTGTGTGTGTGTGTGTGTGTGTGTGTGTGTTATTTCATATCTTCTTTTCCTTTATAGTTAACTAATGCTACTATAAGAAGATAGTGATCTGCATAGCAATAGTAATCAAACCTAGAACGAGAATCAAGGTAATATATTTGTGTATATTCCCTATTTAAATTACATAAAGAGAAGGATATGAACATGTCATTAGCACTATGCATCAAAACCTATGGGAACCAGTCTTTTGTTATGCACTTTGAGTGAACACACAAGACATAAACCTCATGTGAAAGGGCCAATTCACTAGCTCATTGGGATAGACTTTAGCACTAGAGCTATAACTAATTAAAATAACCTAATAGTGAGACATATATACATAATTTACATAGACACATATATTGGTTCAAATATAGATTTATAGAGATATACAAATAGGCTTAGATATATAAATAGTCTTAGATATTTAGATACATAGCTTGACTCAAATTTCTAGGATTCCCTGATCTTTTAATATATTAGCTAAGATAGATAGTTACAATAATTAGATATTAGGTTTCTAGGAATGATGTAGGGCACATGTGCTCAATCCTATAAGGTTCCACCAAATTGTACAAATGGAATGGCTAGTACGTCATTTCCTCTATGCACCATTGTTGAATGTTTGGCTTGATTGATATGGCTGGGCTCAATTTCAACATTATAACACTAGGCTTTTATCTTCATAAATCTATTCATACATTATAACTCTAATATTATTGATCTCCCTACATGAAGAGCTCTAGGATTTCTTTTATAGGCTTTCAAATCCCTTGGAATGAGTTAAATCTAACCATGGTTGAGCTTATTAACTTTGATTAAGTTTGGCATAGTCCTAGAATATTCTTTTAGATATTTTCCAAAAGTGACAACTCACAAAGGTAATGAGTGTGTTCTAGAATGTTCTAAGATGATCTTAAATTTCCTTTTTATTACTTGATATAATTGATTTATTATCTCATGGGTGAAATTAATTAGGATTTGCAATTGATTTAACTTGCTAATTGATTTTGATTAGGGTGTGCAATTTAGTTAATTCTTTTTAGGCATTTGGTCATTTGTTTGATTTTGATTAATTCAATGTGTGTATTTACCTTGTTTAATTGATTTAATAGGCCAAATTGATTTAATGCAAAGTTATAAAGCCAAATTTTAGACTAGTATAAATTCTTGGGATAGGTATTCAATGATTGGCAAGAATTGGTCTAAAGGCAGATATGAAGCCATTGGTGGCCAAATTTACATGTCTATAATTTACCCCTATTTGGGAAGATGTTACAAGTTATAAGCATAGTAACATATTTTCAAATAATAAAATGTTTCTTTATACTTATGAATGTAATGGTAATGATTGAACTGTAGCTACCACCTTAAAGGAGCAGTTGGCAAGTGGGTCAGTAAATGGTTCCTCGAAAGAAAGAAGTGAAACAAGGGGACCCAAAAAATGAGGATGATGGGGTGAAAACATAATGATTTACCCAAAGTTGGGAAAATTCATAGAGAAATATAAGTGGGATGGTGTATAATGGTTTTCCCAAAGGCAGTTATAAGCATTGTACCCCAATAGTGGAAACATGGTATGATAACATAATAATTTGCCCCTATAGGTGATATAATAATTGAGAAGATGGAGCTGACATAGTTATGATAGACAAACAAGAAAGGAAAATTGGTGATAATACATTGATTTTCTCCAATAGGTGATATAATAATTGAGAATGCATGTGGGATGGTGTATAGTGCTGATGTAGTATACCCCGATTATGAAAAACATGATTAATGATTGATTATAAATAAGTTGATATAAAGGATAAAGATGAATTAAGACAACCTGATAGTAGGGAGATGCTTATCCAAATTAACAAAGGTTGAAATTCTTTCCTTACTTAATTACTTTGTTTAGGATATGATTGGGCATTGAATTGGGATTTTTGTTGATGTTGGTGCCGAGGAGATGGTGATGTTGCATTGATGATGTAGACCTCTCAAAGTTGATTTTTCTATAGTATTTGATGGTAAGCCTCATATAGGAAACCATGGGGGCTTGGCCAAAATATGCATAGGACTTACTCCTGATATCCAATACTCAATGGAAAATAATTGTACCAATGATAAAAACCATGATGATAATGCAGATGTTTGAATATAGATAGATTCAAGAATAATGTGTAAGGATTCACTCAATGAACACACATAAATTTAATCAAGGCCATAGTGCTGAAAGAAAATAAACAAGCATACAAACAAACAAAGAAATAAGTAAGACAAACAAAAAAGAAACAAGTGTTAGTCCCTATATTAGTAAAAAAAAAATGATGAATATTTCCCCTAGAAACTAGGTGACAACTAAACAAATAAAAAAGATGGGGGAATAGAAGAAAAGAGAGTGGCTAAGCTGACTCCATATGTGCTAGGCAAGTGAATATTGCCTACATATTTACATGGATATGATGATCCAATGAAACTTTAGGCCAAATGTAGTTCTCTCAAAAAATGGAAAGAAAATGATGATTGATAGAAGACATGATGGATGTGATAGAAGAATATAGATGAAATAAAAAAATGGGGATAGCATAGGATAAAAGGCCAAAAAGGATGGGGAAACTAAGGAACAAATGTTTTGTTTGTGACTTAATAAGGGTTTACAGAATCCTTAAGTTAAATAAGTAGTCAATGTTTTTGGTTTTTATAAATTATTTTCAAATGTTTTTGGAAAATTTTAAGCATCTCAACTCAATCAAGAATGACGAGACACTAAAATGGTCCAAGCTTGAAAAATGGTGAGAGTGCTATAACTTGAATTGATGCTCATAAAGTGGAGAGAACATGGCTAAAGTTGCTCAAAAAATTGTGAGAACATTATAACATGAAATAATGCTAACAAAATGGTGAGAGCATGGTTGAAGTTGATCACTAAATAGTGAGAGTTTTATAATTTTAAATGATGCTAAAAAAATGGTGAGAGTGTGGCTAAATAGGGACTAAGATGACCTCAAAATGAATCAAACATGACCTACATAGTTCCAAAATGGTTTTAGTTCATAGTAGTTCACCTCACAATAGATGAATCTAACTAGTGTAGTAGTCAATTCAAACAAAACAAGCACAGTTGGTATGATGGCAGAGTATGATATACAATTGGCTAAGTGATATGCCAAGGCACAATAAATAAATATTTCCCCTAGTTTTCCAATAGGTAGTTATAAATAGGATATAACTGATAGATCAATGATACCAATTTGCCCTAGCAGATGATATAATTAGTATCAAGGCCAATGAACACAAATTTGCCCCAATAGATGATATACTTAGGCTCACATAAACAAACTTGAGAAGAAGGGAATAAGAGATGAAGGATGCAACTGCCAAAACTTCTATCATACTACCTCTATTTGAAATGCTTGAAATAACTATTGAAACTGATTTTATTTTATATGCTAAAAATGTGAAACCAATGGATGAACCAAGGTCAAACGGGCTAGGTTGATAGGATTTAAAACATGTTTGGTCAAGTGGGAATGGAATGGTTAGATGGTTTAGTTGGAAGTTCAAAATGAGAGGATGGTAGAACAAATAGTTTAATAATGGTAAAAAGAAGAATATTGAGAATATGTTGCAAATTGAAATGGTCATTCTAGACAATACATAAAGTTACTCAAGCATAGTACCAATTAAGGAGAATAATGTTCATCAGCTCATCAATTTCATTGCCATCTGGTGTGGTGAGATTGTATGATCCAACACCATATTCTGCATTAATGATGAAAGGACCCACCCAGTTGGGTTTGAACTTTTCTTTATGTTTCTTTTTGGTCATGGTATTATTTTGGTTATCTTTTAGGATAAGATCACTAAGTTCAAATGTTTTATGTTTTACACACTGATTGTATTGACCTCAAAGTCAATTCTGATAGGCCTATAAATTGTTCACAACATCTATGCACTTCTCATCAAGTAAATCTAGCTCTTATAGGAAAACTACTTGATAATCATTATCATCAAGAACATGCTTAAAAGATATGCATAATGAAAGCAACTCAACCTCAATGGGAAGTATGGCTTCAGTGCCATAAATAATTGAGTATGGAGTGGCTCATGTTGGTGTGTGATGATTGGTATGGTATGTCCAAAGGGAATAGAATATCTGAAGTTTCCAATTGTGACCGACATCATTGACAATATTTTTGAGAATGTTGACAATGGTTTTGTGTGATGCTTCATCCTGGCCATTACCTATAGGGTAATACATCATTGAAAAGTGTTATGTGATCTTGTATTCAACACATAGCTTTTCGACATCCTTATTTTTAAATGATCCTCCATTATCAAATATAATGTTAGAAGGGATATCATAATGGTAGATGAGATGGTTAAAGATGAATTTGGAAATTTGCTTTCCAGTCATGTAAGTGATGGGTATATCATTGACCCACTTAGTAAAATATTTAGTGGTGGTGAGAATGTGTTTATGCCCATCTGACAAGGTTTTTTGAACAATATAATGTTTAGTCTAACACACCAAGTAAAAATGACTAAAATACACTAAGTATAATCATCTAAATCCTAGAAAGGTTATGGCAATGTGAGGTTGACTAAACTAATTATTTTTTGAACTTTTCTAGATGGATCAAATACATATGACTTTCACATCAGCATACAAAAGAAACACACTTTAATTGGGTGTTTGTAGCTCTTGGATTGTTGCAAAAATGTCTTTCCTTTTTTGCAACTACTACATCCATTACTTGATTAGTGTAGTGTGATTTCCAATTGACATATACGTCTTGGTGCGTAACCCCAGCAATAAAACATGGTTTAACTACTCAAACCTCTTATACTAGTAGGGGTGATGAATTCTATGCTGAGAGATGAAACCTTAGGTCAAAGCTTCCCTAAATAACTCATGGGAAGTAATGAATTCCCCCTCACAAGCAAATATGCATGAAATAAATGACATAATAGAAAGACTTTATGGTCACCTCAAGGTCACCCAATACTATTATGATTTTTGGGGAGGGATTTAAATGACATTCTTTCCATGCCTTAAACTAGGTTCAAAGAGTGATGATATGGTGCTTGTGATCTCACAATTTCCCTAAAGGGGATGGATGGGAGAGCATACATGCATGTCTCTTTTTGCTAAAACACACAATCAACAAGTAAGTTTGAAAATAATTGAAGTGAAGTTAATTTCATTGCACCAAATTGAAAGTGTTTGATTAGATTTATTACTAGCCCCTTGGCTTTAAGAAGTGCAAATGAAAATAATTGCAAACCACCCAAAAATAAGTTGGCACTTTTGATCCTAAAAGTTCCCTAAAGGGGATGGATATGAGAGCATATAGGCACAACTCCCTATTTACTAAAAAAAAATTAGACTAAACACATAATGAAAATAACTTATAAAAACTTTGAAGTGCATTCAATTTTATATCACTAAACAAAATGTGTAGTAGTGTTCTTTTAGTTCCTTAGCTTTAAGTTGTGAACTTTGAAAGAAATCACAAAAACTTAACCAATAAAACACCCTAAAAAGTTTATTTGAACATTAAAATGAAGGATTCTTAATTTTTTTTAGAAATCCAAATGAAGTGTGAAAAGACTAATTTAGATTGAAATGGTTTTCTTCAAACGGGTCCTGCAAAGAAAAGGTTAGAACTTCATTTAGCCTTGAAGATTATTTATCAAATGAGACAAGCCATTTCAAGGATAAAATCTATCGACCTGAAGGCAAAACCCCCAAAAAGCAAACATGTTAGGTTATGTAAAGGTTAGAAAAAATCTTAATAAAAAACTCAATAAATCTAAAAAAATAAAAAATAAACCTATGAAACATGCAAACAATAAGTTAGAAGGTTAAAAAGAGGAAAATGAAACACAAATCATAAAAACCTATAGTCAGTAATTTAGACATAACTTTTAAAACATACATCCATTTTTTATGAAATGTTCGAAGGTTATTTATAGGTCTAGGTCCTACCTCTCTAAACAAATTCAGGTCAAATTAGTGAATAACAAAAATGTTATTAGATCTCTACTAAGTATTTTTAATAGAAAACTAATAAATAAAAAATGATAGGCACTAAAAGAGTCCTAACGTTAAAACTATAAATCAGATTTTATTAATTTTTTTTATAGAATTAAGATGAAATTAGTAATAAAATCCTATCAAAAATTAAAAACAAAACCATAAACATATTAAAAATTAGATTTATTTTAACAACCATTTTTGTTTAAAGATGTGGGGTGCGCAATCATGTCCCAGTAGGCATGTCATTTGTGATCAAAGAATTTGACAAAGAGAGCAAGTTAGATCAAGTGTTAGTACATAAAACTATGAAAAAACACACTAAAATACTAACATATCTAAGCCTAGATCTTAGGGGGAGCTTAATGAACAAACAATAATTGAAAATCCAACTAAAATGCAAATAAAAATAATCTTTACCTTCCATGAGAGCTCCAAATGAATTCTTCATTGGCTTGCTTAGTTTATTCATAAGAAGTCTTCATCAATGAAATATGGCTAACATCATCTCCTCTATGCACCATTATTGAATGTTTGTCTTGATCGATATGACTTGGCTCAATTTCAACATTATAAAACTAGGATTTTAGCTTCATGAATATATTATTGCATCACAAATATACTTTTATTGAGATCCCTAAATGAAAAATCTAGGCTTGCTTTTATAGGATTTCAAATCCCTTGGAATGGGTTAAATCTAACCATGATTGAGTTTATTAAATTTGGTTGAGTTTGGCACATTCCTAGAATTTTTTTTAGATATTTTCCAAAAGTGACAGCTTACAAAGGTAATGAGTGTGTTCTAGAATGTTCTAAGATGCTCTTGAATTTCTTTTTTAGTAATTGATTTATTATCTCATAGGTGAACTCAATTAGGATTTACAATTGATTTAACTTTCTAATTGATTTTGATTAGGGTGTGCAAGTTAATTAATTCTTTTTAGAAATTTGGTCATTTATTTGATTTTGATTAACTCAATTTGTGTATTTGCCTTGTTTAATTGATTTAATAGGCCTAATTAATTTAATGCAAGGTTATAAACCTAAATTTGAGACTAAAAGAAATTATTAGGCTAGGTATTCAATGATTGGCAAGAATTCATCTAAAATCGGATATGAAGTTATTGGTGGCCAAATATACATGTATATAAATTACACTCGGATTACCATTAGGATGTCACTAGGATTTAACTAGTTTGGGTCGCATATTTGTCTACAATAGTTGATCCATAGTTGTTTACCAGACCTAGATTATGTAGGTTGAGTGATAGTTTTGACCTCTAGTTATAGATTACATACTTAGATTCAGTCTAAATATCAGAGTGGATGAAATTAGGCTTTATTTCCCCATTATTATATATTACATTCTCAAAGTTAGTCTAGATATCAGAGTGGGGGAAGCATGCCTTGTTTCCCCACATTTACAAATTACATTCTTAGATTCAGTCCACATATTAGATGGGGGTAAGTAGGCCTTGTTTCCCCATATTTATAGATTACATTCTCAGATTCATTCCACATATAAAAGTGGCGTCAAGTAGGTCTTTTTTATCCATAGTTACACATTACATTCTCATATTCAATCCAGATACTAGAGCAGGGGAAAGTAGGTATTTCTTCTCCATAGTTACATATTATATTCTTAGATTCAATTGAGATACTAGAGTGGTTGAAAACATGCCTTGTCTCTCCGTAGTTACATATTACATTCTCATATTTAGTCTAAATATCAGGGTGGGGGGTAAAATAGGGTTTTATTCCTCACAATTTAGTTCATTATTCATATTCAATAAAAGGGGCACCCACATTGTGGATTTCCTCTTCACATACATCATTCTAGCTTCTATCCATTTCTCTATCCAAGAAGTGGGCTAGGTCTAGACCAAATCCACATAGGTAAGTACAAGTACATGTTTCTCTTTTTCTTTTACTCTAGTAATTTAATTTCATTTTAATACTAGAACAAAATGTGGGTAAATGTACACATCCTAATTTGGTCAAGAAACTAAAAGTACTATGTTTTTTTATTGATCTTTCACTAGAAGTTCTCAGTGATGAATGTGACTCTTTTTTCATGGTCATTTTGGGTCTTTTGGTATTTCTTATGTCTTATTTTCCCTATTTGTTTCAACCCCAATGGTCCTATGTCATGTTTTCCCAGTCACAGGGGCCCCTTGACTTTTTTTTTCCTAGTTTTTACTCAATTTTGTGCCCTTAGTACATTATCACCATAAGTGAACACTAGTGCCATAGTTATATTATATAACTTTGATGCTAGTGTCCAATGGTCACTTTATCACATTTTTTGGGTCCTAACCCTTCCTTGAGACTTCTCTTATGATTGTATCTCTCTTTTTCATCTTGTCACCCTGTGAAGGAGAATTTTACATTCAAATCAAATTTCTTTCTATATAACTAGCCTCACAAGGCATTTTACATCTAACACTTTCTATCTTGGCATATAATTACATATAATCAATCAATAGAATAGCTCAACATAATGTATACTACTCAGCTATCACACCTATATTTTCATGTTTGATCAAATAAGATCCTAAGTGAAAGTAATTTAATAATACCTTGTGCATTGATTATTCACATTTCATAAGGGAGAACTACATGTGATATGAGACCCCTATCATTTGGTTTAATGTAGCTAATGACTAAGACAATAGGGGTTATGTCGAACATGATTGTAATATCCTACAACCCAAAATTTTCCTTCCTTTTACATTTGATCTTTTTGTTTTTTTATGTGAAAATGTGTTTATTAGGTTTTGGAGGAGAATAAATAGAAACAAGGCACAAATAATGAAGCAAGGTTTGTCTATATAGTAAAAATCTTAACAGACTCAGACACAAGTGCTCATAGAACCATATATCAATTCTTGCATAGAGGATATTGGCACCAAAATTAAACACTACCAACATAATGCTATTGTCCAATGTATGGAAATATTATCCAATATGGATTTTGACACCTAAATCATGTTTTTAACACTCATACCAACTCCTATACTAGTTTTCAGCTTCCATATCCTTCATCTCAGCTAGTTTCTAGCTAAGTACTTTTTTATGTCATTCATTGCAATTTATAGAAATATCAAATCAGTTCAATCTTTGTGTAAATTAGTGGTTTTATTTATTTCATATTTATACCCTAATTTATTTTACTTAACCCTTTAACAACTTAACTTATACATGTACTAATTCCTAATAGTTAAAACAGTCTTAATTTTCATCTAATCTTGAGATCACAATCACCTAAACTAATTTTTATGGTAGGAATTTAAATTAGTTGATCTCCATAAGCTAGTTTAATTGATTGCATAGATTAAGTTCAAATTTGATCTTAAGATTGATTAAATATACATTAAAAATGCTATGAGGGTAGGATTAAGAGTGGGGTTAAATTGATATAATCATCCTCATCACAACATGAGTTAAAGCAAGGGACATTATAAATTTAATAAACATACTATTTATATTCATTTATGTAGTAATAATCATTAACAAAAACATCTAATATCATGTTAAGATATTAAAAACCATTAGAATCACCATCATAGATAAGAAAATTAAGGTATGTTTTTTATCATGTGATAAGTGGTGAAGATGGGATCATTAGGATCTTCATAGGGATTACCATAAAGTGGAGGCCCATGATAATAATATTTAGTCCCATAAAAGGTGTCATCATTAGGATATTCACCCTAGTAGTAAGGATAATTATGGTTTTATGGTGAAAGATTACAAGAAATCATGTGAGAAATGGGAAAAATTCATCAGTATCATAAGATTCCTAAAGGGGATGTTTGTTATCATGTTAGGGTTTTCACCTCCGTTAGATTCATCATCATTGGTATTGATTTTCAACCACATCATAATTTGAAGGTTGGATCATTTTGAATCAATTAAATATTCAACCATCCTACAATGAGTAGAGTAATTGCACCAGGAGGAGTTACCTTCAATGGTGGTCATAAAGGGTAGAAAGGAGAGATGTATGAAAATAAGAATGTATTGAGTCTTATTGAAAATGACATAAGATAAAATGTCATGAAAATTAATATTAAAATTTGATGTGAAAAAATGTTGATAAAAATAAACAAATGCTATTAGGAAGGCCGATAAAGTTGGTTATTGAATCTATAAAAATAGACTATCAGGTCAGCCAATACAATAAGAGACATAACTAGAAAATAATAAGTGTATAAGGATCGATGATACAAATTTTTAAGAAAATTTCAAAAATAATTAATGTATTCAAATGGATGATAAAAAAATTTAAAAAGGAAATGCAATTGGTGGCTAAATAAATGGATTGTATCAAGTTAGATGATGTTGTAGGAATTGATAGCATAAAATATAAATTTGTATCAAGTTGATTGATATATTATGATCAAAAAATAAATTATATTAGGTTGGCCAATGCAATTTTTGAAAATATATAATTTTACTTAATTCATCGATACAATCTATAAATCAATAAAACTTGTAAAATAACCAAAACAACATAATATGCAGAAAAAAAGGTATAGCTAAGATCTATGTGTTTAAATTTGAACCTCTAATATATCTTTATTTGAAGCATAAATAGTGAATAAGACCCAAATGAGCACTGATTGTGGAGGATTCCACCATCCTAGAGCTACACTATTCTATCTCTGAGGTATGTTGAGAGTAACTTTGTGCGACTAACTAGTACTGATGCACTACAAAACTAAATAAATGAAAGACTTCATATTGACTGAAAATAAAACCCAATGTGATTTAAATATACCATGAGGTACATGGAATCTAAATTATATATATAGTATTATCTGATGGAGTGATTATTTAGTTAGTACCCATCACATAATGGCTTAGGTAAAACTAATGACCAATTTACCCAAAATTACAACTCCTATGAGTTTTAAAACTTTTGGAACACAACTTTAGCTTGGAAGACAAGAATAACAATATATGTTTTCAAATGATTTATATTTAAATAAGAAAATGGTAGATTTTAGTGTATGAAATAAGGAAATAAAAAATCAATTAGTTATAAAAAACAAGAATTGGGTAAGTCGATACAATCAGTTAGAAATTTTTTTAATGCATCTAGCTATCCAATGGAGTTGAAGAGAAACAAAAAAAATGTATCAGGTTGGCCAATTCATCTGAAAGGAGACACAAAATAATTAGGCTACTATATGTAATTTGAAAAATAGAAATTATATCAAGTTGGTTGATACATCTACAAAAGAATTAGTAACCGGTTATATTAGGGTGGCCAATATGGTTGTGTAAAATAAGAAGATTATATCAAGTCAATCGATACATTTAGGCTAACATTTTTTTCTCAAAATATGATGGTTTGTAAGATGCATCTAATAATAAAAAAGGCGAAATGCAAAAAATATCCAACTAGAGGTGGGATAAGATTAACATTAGGTTCAAGATAATGTATGTATGGGATAAAATGACTAATGATCCATGGAAATAAGGCTTTTTATACCTATTATAATTTATTTTCATTTACCTCCTATTATTGTTTAAAATAATACAAACTTGAATTTTTTAATTTCTTTACCACGTAGTACTTAAAGTATATAGTGTACATTTCATTATACATTTGACTCTTTTATTTAGGAGAAGTTAGAATAAATTATAAAGGATTTATAGGAATTAATAAATCATCATCATCATTATTATTATTAAATCATATGAATTACATTTTGAACTCTTTGTAATAATTTATGTAGCAAAACTGACAGTGCTACATGATCTTTAATGCAATAAGAACTGGTTTGACTTATAGATAAGTTATTTTAAGGGAAGGATTGTATCTTTTATTAGAAAATTGAAGGCCTCCCTTGTTATTATTTTAGGTAAGGATATTGAATTATTAGTATAGTTTTTATTATTATTATGATAATAAGTATAATTTTTGTTGAGTTATATGTTTGTTTAGTTTTTTATTTGATCCAATAAGAATTTGATATTTGTGTGGGTTCTTAGTCCTTAAGGAATATTCCAAATTTATAAAATAAAAATTTCATTTCCTTTCAATCAATTCTTCATTTCAATTAAAGCATGGGTGATTTCCTTTACAAACATTTTACTTTCATGCGATATAATTTACACAAGAGTGTTTCCTATTCACAACCTATAATCCCTTAATCTCCAAAAAGAATTATTATTACATATACAATGTGTATTCCTTTCTAATATTGTGGACCGAGGGTTCATAATTAATGGAAATACCATATTCAATAATCTAAGTAGCTCCCCCTTAGAAGAGGTTTATCAGATTGTATGTGAGAGATTTGTCTTGTGTCAATTTGATTTATGGTTTGATTAATCTCTATAATGATCTATAAATGTCATTTTTATCTTAATATAGAGGACTTGAATCATGGCATAATAAAAGAGTTTGAATATACTTATATGATCATGTAAGGACCTAGAATAACCACAGGTCTAGAAAAGGGTAATCTACACTAGCATGTCTAAAGGAAAGGGTTACAAAGCTTAAACCTCTAACAAGTTGTATATTTCTCATTAGGGCTCAATGGCAGGTGAGTTATTGTAAATATTTTGATAAATGGGATGAATGGCATAAGGTCCAACCAATGGATGGTCTATCAAACCTATGTTGATAATGGAAAGACTACAAAGACCTATATGTATGCCAATATATTATTTATATGGAAAAGAAAAAGGAAGGATGCACATAGACATTCAAAATATAATAATCATGTAATATCTAGTCTAATAAGTAATTAGAGGGAACATATTAGGGATAGATATATTTACCTTTGGGTGGACATGTTGTCACTTAGATATCCCCCTTTGGCTCAAGTCTCACATTACAAGAGATGTTACAGTCTGAACACCTCAAATGGATACAGAAATGGTTTAGGAAGTGTAGACCAATCTAAAGAACATGAATAATTATTTGAAATCAAGAGACAATATGAGAATGATATCTATTTCAAAAGATAATATAGAAATTATATATAATAGTAGCAACAATTTTTGAAAGTTTATCCTATACAAATGAATAACTAAACAATCATATGAACAAAAGTCATGTATATGTTTATAAATTAACTATACCAAATATTTCTCATATATGACATTATCAAATGTTTAATAAAAAATATATATATAGAAAAAACTAAGATAAATTTATTCAATTTAATAATCCAAAATCCAAATTATATAATACAAATATTAATAGTTAATTTATTATTTTGGAACCTTTGGTTAGGTATGAAGTTATATTGTCTATTTGATTAGACATTTTTCCCAGTCACTTGATTTGACATGATCCATCCCCTACCACCTCTAATTAAACTCATTTAGACCCACATGGATATCCAAATTCCAATTAGTATAAAAAATATATTATGATTTATGTAATGGGCATTTATGTAATCTTCATTTAATGCTTGATAATATGGCCATAACATTAACAAATCTATAAGTATAGATATACACTTGCCATTTCATAAGTGCCAAAAATATATACTGATTTTAAAATTTTCATGGAAAAATCTTTCCTTATCATTCCATGGCATGGGTAGAAAATTTTGTGCCTTACTTGTCATTATCTTGGAATATGCAAAACTAGAAAGGCCCAATTGATATTATTGGTGTTTAACTCCCTTGTTAGGGTGGTGTTCATTATTTATCTATGTTGGTTGATGCTATCAAAAATTTCATCACCAATATATTGAAATATAATTTCATTCATGTGCCTCTATTTTATTCCCTCGATGAGAAACAACATAGTTCACACAGTGGGGTTAAGCATTTGTGTAATTGTTTCGTTCTACATTTTTTCTATGGACATGAAATCTTCAAGACCTTTTCGGCTAGTGGTGGAGTTGGGTTAGGTCACAATTCAAACTAAATTTATAGATTAAATTCTCTTCATAGACCTTTATGTAATAATATATTGATGACATTATACACATTTACATTTAAATTTATATTATACATTATGTATTAATTTGTTTACTTTCATGTATATGTATAATTTACTATCACCTAATGATTAACCTAGAAAATAACATAAAGTTCTTGGGCCTACATGGGAGCTTTTTTACATTTACCCCTTAATTATGATCATGGAGTTATATTTATTTAGGAATATATGATTGATGATATGATATTTATTTCATATATGTACTGTGATTCATTATATTAGATGGAAATTTGATTTCTTATTGTTAAATTATTAATATATATATATATTTCATTTTATCATTATTTTCTTTAAAATAAAATTAATAAGTGTAGACATTAGAAAACTGCACATTTATAATTTTTTATGACTAAATACTTCATGATCCCTTAAAACTTATTAAACTTTCTCAAAACCCCTCTTAACCCAACCAAATCATTATTCTCTTAGTCACATAATATCATTCAAAATCACTATTTGAAAATATTATTCAAAAGTACTATTCACCATCACTATTCACTGTGGGACCTACTATCACTATTCATGATGACATGGCATGTGCCATGGCTCAGGAGTTATGTAGCTGGATTTGGGACAACATACCCCACTTGGGACCCTTTCCCAAAGTGTTTAATGACCTCATTTTAGCATCATAAAGTTCCCCTTTAAAATATACCAAATATCCCCTTAAGGAGTCATCATTCAACGTATATATTATATTCTCACATGAAATTAGACTTTAAAAGAGATACCTAACTCTTTCAGACTTTGGAAAAGATAAAAGGCACCATTTTTTAACTTCTTAACCTAAATTGGAGACTCTCTAACCCAAATGGGAATCTTCCATAACCTCATCCTTGACTTATTTATGAGTCCCACTTGAAATTTTTTGAATTACTTCACTATTCCACTCTTTTAGCATGTTTCCTAACATCAAATGCTATAAATACCCCCCTCTCCTTCACCAAAGGTTAAGTTGGAAGTTAGTCTTTGGTTATCAATATTTTGTTGCAGGTTTGTGAAGAAGGTTATCATCTTGGAGGTCTTCATAATTTTAGAGGTCTTCATCATTTTAGAGGTCATCATCATCTTAGAAGAAGAAAGAGCCAAAGCATCAGAGTTCTTTCAAAATTGCTTTAACAACATCAACACCAACATCTTTATCAACATTCTTCTTCAAACTTGAAAGGTAACCTTGGTTTTATTTATTACAATTTAATTTCTTATCTCTCTTGGACTATTCTTTCTTGACTTCCAAACTCACTCTTTGGCCTTCTTCTTCTCTTAGCCTCCATATTTTTTCTCCTTAGCCTCTTCATTTTTCTTTCTCCTTTATCCATTTACCTCTTCTCCCATTTCCCTCTTTACCATCTTCACTCTCTTTATTTCCTTACCCTTTTGTCACGTTGATCATTTGTTGCCTTATCCTTTTTCAACCTTCACCCCTTAAACCTTTGCCACATCAACCATTTTCCAACCCCAACCACATCACTCTATTGACCCTTTCCGTTTTACCAAACCAAGAACCAAAACCTTATTTTTAACTAATTTCAACAATTTTAATTATTCAGACTATTTGCTTTAGTTTAACCATCTTAGCAAAGCATTTAGTTTTAATTAATTAAATTTGGGTTATTTACTGTGTTTAATCTCAGTTTATTATTTTAAATATATGTTTCTTTCATTTTTATTTATCAAACTTAAGTTTTAAAAGCAAGTGGATTGCCAGCCTCTTAAAAAGCTTTCGCTTCTAGGATCTAGCTTACGCTAGGTAATCTACCTATCTACTTGTCTAACAAACAAGTTTATTTTAGTATTTTTTTAATTTTCAACTCATCCTCCAAAATTAAAGAGAAACTCTCCACAATCACTTGGATCTAGTGCACGCATATTCAACAAGTTTTTCTACACACCCTATTCATAGTTTCTTTCTTTTCAAAAATATTAAGAAAAACAAAAAAATAGAGAGAAACATTAACCTTTAATGTTCATTCAATTTTATTATGAAATTCTAATGAAAAAAGTGAACACCATGATGTATTTTAAAGGAATATAGTTGTCATTTTCATTTTATTTATTTAGCTTTGAGCTTTAACAATCATTACAAAGACACTCAATATAAAACGACCATTTTTTTTCTCTAGAATGATTTAATGTGATAGAAAAAGTACACTCAATTTTAATGACTTAGTTAAATTATAACAAATCCATGTGAACTTAAAATTACATACATGGTAATACTCCTATGATCTTTTTATAAATAAAATCTACTAATAAAAATTATAATCTTGTATTTATTGATGTTAGTAATAGTTTATAAATTACTAAAGATATGCTAATATTTTATTCTACAATATGTAATGTGATTGGCAAGATATTAAATTTTTCATAAAT
Organism: Torreya grandis; assembly: GCA_037957365.1. Taxonomy (NCBI): domain Eukaryota; kingdom Viridiplantae; phylum Streptophyta; class Pinopsida; order Cupressales; family Taxaceae; genus Torreya; species Torreya grandis. The sequence goes on from JARHVA010001873.1 coordinate 1,385,632, forward strand.
ATATATTAAGTGAAGTAGTAATTACTTGTATTATAACAATAATTCTTGTTATTAATTTATTCATACAAGTAATTATAGATCTAATTGTGAGAAAAATATAATATTCACTTAGAATCATATAAAGCTAAGAAAATACATAACTCATAATTATAGAAAAAGTATATTGTTTGTGTTTGAAAAGATACATTAGTTTTCAAATAAGACACATAAAACATAAGATAAATTATAGTGCTCAATAATCAAAATTTAAATTATATTCAAAACTAATTCATAAATCTGACATATCTTTGAAGAAAACATAACTCTTCATCTTTTTGACTTTTTGTTCGCTGTTATATTCATTAATTTGAAGGTAATTCAATCTTCAATTATTTCATTAATTTAAATAAAAATTTAAAATATATAAAAATTATATTTTTTTATATAAAATATATTAAAAAAATCATCACAAATATCTTACATGCTTTTACTAACACTTTCTCAAATTTCTGACAAAAACTAATTTTTGTAAATAGATTGAATTATAATGCTATTTTTTCCATCTATGTTGGAATAAATATTTTATTACAATTTTATTTGAAGTACCATTTGTAAATTTTCAATTATTGTACTTTACTTACCCTCTTTTTAAAGTTTTAAATTAAACAATACACAAACCTACAACCCTTTACAGGTTTCCAATAAGTTGGCATAACAAAGAGGCCAACCTTTATTTTTTTTCAACCCTCTTAGCCCTGTTTGACAATTGTTATTTCACATAAAATTGCTGAGGAAGCAAGAATTGGTAAAAATTGTGGGAATCGCAATACATTATTAATGTGGTGGTGGCATTGGTTGTGTTGTTGCAACACGAGTTGCTTATTTTGGCTGCATGGAAGGTAATGGCCTTATAGATAATTTTTCTACAGATGTTACTGTGATAAATGCTACAAAATGATCCTGCTATTGAGTTGGATGTGTGGGAGCGAGGAGTTGTGGATTTTGTGCTTGAGTAACCATATTTGTTTGCAGTGTCTTAACAATATTGGTAGGTACGATGTACTCAGGATCCTCTTGTATATCTTTATAAGAAATTAAAACATCTATCAAATCTTCCTTCTAGCTATTCCAATCCCCCCCAATGCATTCCTCGCCAACATGAACAACATTCGTACTCGCCAACATGAACAACATTCGTAGGTGTGCAAGGCTATGCATGATTCTATAAACGTCATCTGCGCTCACAGCAACAATGACTCACAGATGAGTTGTAATGCCTTTGTGGATGGACTTTATGATTTTATCCATTCTATTGACATATGACGATGTTTGAATACCTGTAAACATGATTCAAATCATTTCTAACACATATAATCTTAGCTGTCTCATGACATTATCCCTGTATAGTAGCGACACTTGAAGAGCAGTATCGATTTCAGCGATTGTCTCTTTTAATTTCATTATTAACTTAGACTTTTCGACCTTGGTTAGATCATAAATGGATTATTACAAGGAATCTTCGAGCTATGCTTTCCAGTTAACCATCTAGATGAATATAAGTGGCATGTTCCTAAATTCACTTGCAAATGTATTCCACAAGAGCATTCAACTATGCATAATTTGCCACATAGGCCAGGGTTGAGAAGGTATTTCACAAACCCTACAACCATGCAAAACTTGTTAATATGAAGGAAGCTGGTATAGATATTTTTGCATTTTAGAATTTTACTAACTTGTTAGAGATAGCTTCAACATAGGATAAAAATGCCATTTGTCCTCTAACTGAAGGATCCTTTTGTCTATGTATGTCGATGTTTTCCTTGGCTTTTTTGATATCCCTAACGACTTACATCCCTCTATAAGTATTCATTCTAAAAACCCTTTTTATGTTCTCCATTTCTTGATTAAGATTTTCTTTATCACAAATTTTGAAGGCTATAGTGGCTAGAGTTTTCAACACCCCTACATTTTGTGTTGGGTGATGATGTGAAGAGGCATACAAGTAAAGGTTTGTGTGGGTGTCTTTTCTATAGACCTTCTTGGAAAACGATTTGTCCTCCTCTGTATTTACGAGGCATATAAGAAAGGTGGTCTCCTGATCACCTCAATTTACTTGGTAAATTTTATGTTGGTTGTTACAATTTTAAGGTTGTAGTGAAATTCTTCCTTGAAACTACCCCTTCCATGTTCCTAGCATAAATTAGTATCATCGACATACCTCTTCCTCCATTTATATTTCAAAGGAAATGTGTGTAGATCCCTATCTTCAAAATTTTATAGAAGAGGTCGACTATGATTGAGGAAAGAGTTGAACCCATTGCCATACCTTCACACAATTCATAGATAACACTTTTAAAGGAGAAAAAGTTGGAATTTGAAAACAAAATGACTCGTGAGGTTGTTTCCTTATCTATGAGATTATTGACTACTTATATAGCTTATTTAATATTAAATTTTGTGAGAGGGACACCACATCAAATATGAATAAAAGCTCATCACTATTAGCCTTCTTGTCCTTAAAAACTTCTATAAAATTTCCTGAGTTGTAGATAAATAGGAAGTTATACCCACTAAAGATTCTAATATATTTTCCAAAAAAGATACAAGACCATACGTTTGAGAGTGTGTGCTTTTAATCTATCATGAAATTGGTTTAAATTATATCAAGGTTCCATCAATGACTTTCACATACTCTTCTAAAAGCATAAATATGGCATTGGATTCATCACAAAGCTTTTTCATTTTAAATTTTATCTACTCGATGCATTGCACATCTTCCAAGACATTTATGAGCTTGGTTATGATGGATGTGACATGCAATGACTTAAATATCCCCTGGCTTGTAAAGACTTGCTTCACCAATTTATTTAAAGTGCCATCAATTATCTACCTAGCCTTTACAAGGTAATATATAACTTGTCATCCTTGTTTACATGATGGATGTGTCAAACTTGGTGGTGCCCTATATTTGTTTATAAAAATATATTCTTTAGTATATAGTGTGACTTATGGAATATTAATTAAGGACAATTATGTTATTGAATATGAAGGTGATGTTATTACCTAGTGCAGCTATGCCATAGGAAACATGAAGGTTATACACATGGGGATCTGGGCCCAATTGTCTAACCACTATGAACCCCATTATCTTCTATATAATTTCACCCTTATTAACATGAAATCACTCTTGATGAAAAAGAGCATGCATAAATCCCTAAATGTTACATCTAGGCTTCAACCATGTTTACTTGTTTTGTGTTTGTTCCCTCCTATTACTACTTCAATTTTTAGGCACCTTGACATGATGATGACTGCTATTGGCCTAAGGTTGTTTTTTTGGTCTAATTGCACTATGAATTATCCTAATTTTTATTCTTATCATATTCAACTTTAATTTTTCATTTTGCATGTACTTGAACCTTTTCCTCATGTTATTCCTTAAGCTTCTTTTTTTCATCTTCTTTGTTCAATGTAATTTTTCATGTTGTGCTTTTTACCACTACCGGTTGTTATTTCATGAACTTTCTATTTTTGTCCTCATTCTAATGAAAGTCCTTCATCCTTTTGTATTCAACCTCTTTGGTTGCTTTGTCCATGTTGACCTTATTTCAGTCCTCCTCTTCTGGTTTGACCTATTCATTTTTTTTATTTTTTTGTGGCCTGCTACTCTCTAACTTATTCCTTATCATTTTGGGCCTTATCCTCTATTTCGATATGACATAACACTAATTTATTATGATTTTTGGTTATGGTTGATATTGATGGGTTTAACTATGAATACAATTGACTTGTGTTAATAACTATTGTGTTTTAGTGTCCAAGAATGTGTTTATCATTGGTCATTCTATTTTATTCAAAAAGGCCATTTTTAAAATGAATTTTTTCTCTAGATGAGTCTAGTACATAGTTATGGGAGAATATGGCTAAAAGAGTTTGATTTTATTTTGGTAAGATGGAAGGGTGGATTGTCGATGGATGGTGGAGTGGATTACGTAGTAGGTGTGGTTTAGTGCTTGGGTAAAGTCACATTAGAAAAAGAATGTGTAGGATTCAACCATTGTTTCTTATGCTCTATTGTCCTTATATACACTTAAAATAGACACTTTATGTAGATTTTAACTATCCACTATTTATTCACTAACATCACCCTTCAATCCGTAGTCACTCCACTGTTTGAAATAACATCCCTAGCATTTTCACTATTCATCCCTCCCCTAATTAATTAGTCACTTCCTCCTTAAAGATATTCAATCCAACTATAATCACATCCTATTTCATTATCTAATTAATGTAAATTAATTAACTAACCCTTCCCCAATGAGAAATTCCATATTTTTTGGAAATTCAATTTATCTAAGTTCATAAATCTAATAAATCCTCACACCATGCAATCATGCCCATCTTCTAAGGAAAATTCAATGCAAAGAGGAAAGTGTGAAAGCAATAGATATGACATGCTCTTATAAAATCCAAGCCTTCATCATTGCATCATTTTAAGAACTCTAATATTCTTATTACACACTTGATCCTCCTCATTTATGAGGAAGATGACCGATCCTCCACAATTGATCTCCAACTAAGATAATGGCTCTCATTAATCAAAAAAATATTTAAATAGAGGGCTTATCCTCCATTATTATCAAGTATTGATAACACAATGAATTTTTTCCATTTTAGAGATCTAATCTTACATCAAGCCAGATAATATAAATCCAAATCCTCCATTTTCAAAGGAGGTTGTGTTTTATGTTTGATTTTGCACGTCCACCAAGAATTGAATCTTCATCACTTCTAAGCACATCCAATTGATAATAGGAGAAGAAAAGTTGTATCTGGTAAGTGAAGGTAATAATTTTTTTTTAGAGTAGGGGTTTATTATTTTCCCATATTTATTTATTATGGGTTTTTCCCCCTTAGTTGTAGTTTTCCTACTTTCATGGATAAGCTTGTTTTAGTGTACTCAGAGTTATAGTTTGATTGGAAGAGTAGGAACTAACTCCCTTGACCAACTATTTTGGGTATGAGAATCATTCTTATATTCTTATCTCTTTGACCACTTTTTGTGGAATGTTTCAAAGAGGAGTTACACATGCACTACCCTATATGTACATTTTTCATTTTTAAGATTTCTAATGGATTTTCAAATATTTGCTCTAAAATTCTTTTGCATTTTATCCTATTTTTAAAAATCAAATTCAACTTGTATATGTGTTTTTTACTTGTTATTTTAATGAATCTATGCATCTACTTGATCCATAGATCTTAGCCTCCACCCCAATATAGTATAAAAGTGTCATTCTGGTGTTTGAATACCTTATTTATTATTATTATTTAATCTTGAGTTTATTTTTAGTATATTGTGAGGTAATTTTTAGAGGATTTAAAAAAACATTTTATGGTGTTTTTTTTTAAATCTCAAAAACCAAGGGATTTTAAAAATGTTGCAGGAATTCTTTTATTAAAAATATGGGTATTACTATTTTAGGAGGTTTTTTCTATAGCCATGGTATTTCATTCTCACTAAAGAAGTGGAGAGTTTCACATTTTATTTGTGTTGTTCATGACCTAGTTTAGGAAAGTTTCAACCTAAAAGAGCTACCATTAATGGTGCTTTGAGCTCCCACATCATCAACAAACATTTTGAATATTTTAACTCACATTGAGACCTAATCCAGACTCTATTAAAGGAGTTTCAAAGTCAAGGATTCTCACATGGCCCCTCATGACTATCTAAGCTCGTATCGAAACCTAAAACTATTATCATTGATGGTGTTATAGCTCAAAATAGCTTACAATGTGCTCCAAGATTAGTTGATGGCTTACATGGCCTACTAAAGCATCCACACACCCTTAGTATATTCCATCAACGTTGACCCTCTCCTTCATACATCTGTTATTGACTTGGTAGGTTTTGTATTTTAAAACTACTCATTTGCATTCTCATGGTATCAAATACCACTCTTACATGAAATTTGTGTCAATAAAACTAGAATAAATAATCAACTTATATTAAAATTACCACTAAAAATTCCTCTTCCAATGTTAAACCTAAGAATGATAAGGTTAATTGTGCCTCTTACAATAAAAGTGGGAATCATGAACACAAGTGCATGAAGAAATATATTGGCTACCTGATTCATCTTATAGAATAGAATAACATATATGTTCTTGAGTATATCAATAAAAATTCATCAACTCAATATTTTTAAATGGAAAAAGGAAAAGGAATATAGAAAGGAAAGGCTCTTTTAGTATTTTGTTCTCCAACATATTCATGGGTTATTGACTCGAGTGCTTCCCACCACATGAGTTCTTCATAGGTTGAGTTTTCTTCCTTAAAGCCTTATAGCATGTCTTCAATCACATTGGGTGATGACACTTATATATCATTTTTAGGGAGAGGGTATTTAGAAATGGAAGGAGGAGCATTAAATAATTTTCTAAGTGTTCCATCCCTTTCAAATAATCTCTTATGAGTGTACCAAATAAATTTTATTAGTAAGTTCACTAGGGTCATGTTTTTACCATATTCAATTATCATCAGAGAGATGCATAATGATTCTATAGTATTAGTGGGAAGAATAGATCACTATGCCATGTTATGTGCCTTCTCACATTTTTCACTTGGTTCTTTTTCGACTGCATTTTTGACTCATTAAGATGGAATTAGAAAATTATAGCATGAACATTTTAGCCACCTTAAATAATGCTACCTATAATAACTTAACAAAAATAACATGGTTATAGGATTGCCACAAGTCTATTTATTTAAGGGTCTTTGTGAGGATTTCACCCTCAAAAAGCATCCTGTAGAGAAATTTAACAAAGGCAAAGATTAGAGGACTTCACAAGAATTATAATTAGTACATAGTAAGGTATCTGGGCCTTTTCCCAATTTATATTTCACAAGGGTTAAGTATGTTATCACCTTTATTGATGATTTATCTAGGTAAACATGGGTCCACTTCCTTAGGTATAAATATGAAGTTTTCAACAAGTTTTGAGAGTTCAAAGTTCTTACAGAGAAATAATCTAATAAATTCATCAAGGTTCATAGAAATAATAATGGGGGTATGTCAATAAAATATTTGAGTATTTTTCCAAAAACAGGGATTGATTTACAATGTACAGTTATATGTAGGTTTCATCAAAATATAATTTCATAACATAAGGATAGGTTCTTAAAATAGATTACAAACTATATGATTCACTCTAACTCACTTGCACCATAGTAATGGATCGAAGATATCAATTATGCTTTCTACAATTAAAATAGGTTTTACCATAAAGCTTTAAAATCCATAATCTCTTCGAAGCTTGGTATAATAGGAAACCTATAGTTTAGCATTTTTGAGTCTTTAGATCTCTAGCTATGGATTTTATACCTAAGAAGAAATGCAAGGCTATGGAACCTCAACGTGAACCTTGAATATTCATATGTTATCTAGATGGTGTCAAATGGTACAACCTTATTCATCTGACCACACATGATATGCTCATCACTAGAAGTGTTCAATTTCAGGAGAGTCCAAAAAACTCAACACTTTACACTTCTCCCACTTTATTGCACTCACTACATTCTCGAGGTTAAGGACACTTCTTAAAGATTTGATATTCATAAGAGTTATGGGGATTCATCTCCATCCACATCTAGACACAATTTGAAGGAAGATGATTCTCTACTTGACTCATCCTCTTCTGGTCCTCTTTAGGATAGGAAAACACTATAGAGTGTAGTCACATTGGTTTGGGATCCTTTAGATGTCAAGTAAACACATTAAGAGTTTCAAAGTGGTCCACATGCTTTATATACCTCTACGTAGATCCATAAAATGTTTGGGAGGCATCAGGTATTAATAAGTGGGATTATGCCATACATGAGGAGTACAACTCATTTTTTAGGAGTCATAATTAGGATCTGACATTCATTCCTAAGGGAATAAATATGGTTCAATGCAAATGGATATATCAGACCAACAATGTAGCAGATTGGTCTGTTCATAAGTTTGAGGCATGGTTGGTCACAAAAGGTTTTTCATAGGTTCCTTGAATTTAATACACTAAAACCTTTGCATCAATTTCAAAAATGAATTTTTTCAAACTCACACTTGTTATTGTCACAACCAATCATTGGGATGTTCATTATATGGATGTGAAGATTGCCTTTCTTCATGGTGACCTTGAAGAGGATATTTACATGGCATAGCCAGTGGGATTTATCAAGGATTATTCCTTTATGTCTTTGAAAATGCATTCATAGCATCAAACACACCCCTTAGTATTTTTATGACGAAATGCATTCTTTCCTTCTCTCTACAGGGTTCACTCAATTCCAATCAGATCCAGACATATTTCTCTTGCGATATGATGATTCACTTATGATTTTAGTTCAATATGTTAACAATATTTTGATCACTATTAAATTTTTATAATATGTTTTAGATCTAAAATAATATATTCACAAAATGTATTCCATGATATATTTGTTATTGTTACATTACTTCCTAGGGATCCATATTTATCAATATGACTCTAGAATCACTCTTGCACAACCTAAGTATGTTCTGAATCTACTTGCTCAATTTCACATGGTTGATTATATATGAACTTTGAATCCATTTCTATTTGGATTCAAGATTGAGGTAGATTGCACTTCATCTTTGGTTTATGTTAAATTGTATGGATAAATTGTCAGTAACCTTCTCTACTTGACACATACTAGACTTGACATATCATATGTAGTGGGCCTAGTCTCTAGATTCATGTAGGAACCCCATGAGTTTCATTAGAAAGTATATAAGAAGATATTTCACTACATTCACAACACACATATTTTGTATTAATTATAAATATTAAATTGATAATGACTTGATTGTCTATACTAACTCAGAAGAGTTTAACAATATTCAAAATTGTAAGTCCACTCTAGTTTATAGTTTATCCATTCATTCAGGTCTAATTAGTTGGTCAAGAAAAAATTAAAATTCTATTAATTTATTATGTACTGAGTTAGAATGCAAAGGGGTTATCAATGCTTCCACTAATTCTATTTAGCTTTAGGAAATACTTATAAAATTGGTTATCCATTTTAAATTACTTAAATTAATCTACTACGACAACAAAACTACTATTTATATTTGTAGGAATCTGGTCTAGCATCAACAGACCAAACACATAAATATTTATATGCACTTCATCTTGGAGCTCATTCATGGGAAAATCATTGATCTGAGATATTTCTAAATGATAGAGTAGATCAGACACATCTTCACTAATCCTTTCATGAAAAGAAGTATCTTCACTTGTGATCTCTTCTTCAAGTTTGAAATACTATGACATCATATTCTTGGGGAGGGAGGGGGGTGGGGGGGAGTCTTCTATCCTCTTCTTTATGTTTCTATTTTGGTGGGTGATTTTTTTCCTTCATGTTTTCTCCTTTTCCCTACTTTATGAGAGATTAATTTGTGCATGGGTACCTCATTAAGCCTTGTTATCAAGACCCATTTCTCTTACCCACCTAAGTTGTGTTTATGGGGAGTGTTAGAGTAAGTGATTATTATTTTCCCATATTTATTTATTATCAATTTTTTCTCCTCACTTTGATTTTTTTGAATCTGATGGATAGTCTTGCTTAGGTGTACTTGGAGTTACACTTTCACTGGATGAATATGAAGTAACTCCCTTCTCCAATTATTCTAGGTATGGTAATTACTCTTATATTCTTGTCTCTTTGACCAATTTTCATAGAAATTTAGGGAGGATTTACGCATGCACTCTCATTTATGTACATGTCTCATTTGTGATCTTTTCTAATTAAGTGTTGGATATTTTCTCTAAATATCTTTTACATTATCTCATGTTTTTATTTCATTCAAATTGTAGTTGTATTGTGGACTTGATTGACTTATGTTTTCATTAAAATCATGCATCTACTTGATCCATATATCTTGGTATCCACTCCAATAGTGATTATTTTCATCCATTTGTTCCAATCCTTTTGCTTGTTCAATCTAAGGACACATGCTTATATTATTTAGATATTTCAATTCTATTTGATTTATACAAACAGATACTAATATTTATTTCATTATGTTACATACAACACACCTAGTGGGACTATTCAAACACTAAAATATAATTTGAAGTCTACTAAACCCTGATTAACTAACCATTCTACATTATTTTAACAAAAAATTCTCTGAATTTTTTTAAAAATTATTTAAATTTTAGTTTCCAAATTCTTGGTAGAGTTATCATATGGATCAATGAAATAAACAAAGTTTCATTAGAATCATCATTATTTTATTATATTTTTTGTTTTCATGTTGGTATAATCATCTTGAGTAAAATCAATTTGCTTTCTTCATAAACATCTTTATATTCTAACAGTCTATGTTTATAGGTTATAGGAATAGTCTTAATTCCATTAAATTCATATCTATATTCTAGTAGTCTGTATTCATAGAGTGCAGGGATTATATTTTTCATTGAAGCCTATCTAATTTTGGAAAAAATATTTTCTATTTTTAAACTAATTTTCTCTACAAAATGGTATAATCTTATTTGTTTTGGAAAAAATATTTTAATTTTGGTGAAATATTTTTTTTGAATATGTTTTTCTACAAGTTGGTAGAATAATATTGTATTTTAGTGATTTTTTTCTAATCTAATTGGAAATATTTGTAGTTTGTGATATAACAAGTTTGTGTAATATTTTATGCTTGTCAAAGGTATACCAAACAAACTACTAATCTCTTGTTTGTAGTTTTTTCCCCGTCAAAGTCTTAAATCAACCAAACAACTCTCAATCATTTTTTTGGGCTTAGTAATTGTTCACATATTTTTATTTGGATATTATAATATTTTTTAATTTTTTTCTTTCATTTGATTGTGTGTGCTTATGCAATCTAAGTCTATGTATTCTCTTCCCTTGGATCATAAGGTAATTCCTAGGAATTATAAATGGTGTGGATTGAATATTTTAATCCTAAGTAGACATTATGTATAATCTTACCTCACACCTTTAGGCGATATTTGAACTTCAAAACATTACAAGTCTTTTTTTGTTTGTTTTTGTAACTTGCACCTTAACCCTAGGGTTTCATCCTCTAGGGTTTGGATTAACCATGTGTTACAGTGGGGTATACAAATTTAGGGAGTGGTTGTTTTTATTGGCCATGTTGTCACTTTTTTTAATTGCATCATGAAGTGAGGGGATTTAATGCTCCAATACATAGGCCTTAGACAACACTGCTTGAGGAATGAATTTCTACCAGAACTCTACTAGAATCATACTGATGGATTTGGAATAAATGGACTAGAACCTATTGTACATCCTATTAATCGATGTCATCCATAGACTTGGATCCCATCATACTATGACTTATATAAAGGATGTACCTATAAATCCTTGTTTATGCTTAGCTTAATACTCTTCAACCATAAACAACTATTAGTGTATGGGGAAGTAACATCACCAAAGATTACCCACCCCATATAGACATATAATATGGGTTAGGAGACTAACCTAGAAACCACCTTACGTAAGTAGATCAGTGGATTATTATTTGAATTGCACACCTTTCATACAAAGCAAAAAGTTTGTCATTTGCATGTTTTTGTTTAATTGTTGTCAGGAACTGTATTAAATGTAAACTATAAATATTTAAAATATCATCCACATCAAAATACAAAGTCCAAAATTCAAACCAATTCAACCTTTCAAATTCAATAATTCAAGTTAAGTCAAATGTAAAATCATGTCAAATCCAAAGCAAAAATTTAAAGTCAAATGTCAAATGAAGTCAAACTATCAAACTCAAACATCAAATCAAATAAAATCAGATATTTAATTCAAATCAAGTCAAAATTTAAAGTTAAACATTAATTCAATATGAATCAACTATCACAAGTCACATTGGGTCAATATTTCCAACTAAACTTTGAAAATTTGAACAAAATCCAATCCAAAAGTCAAATGTTAGATCAAGAAAACATTTCAAAAATCAAAAATTCTATTATATAAAGTGAAATTCAACATTTGAAAGTAAAGTATCAATTCCAATCAAGTCAATTCAAGTCAAATTCCAAATCATTACAAATCCAAAGTTAAAGTACAAAATTCAATCAAAGTCCAAAATTCAAATCAAGTCAACCTTTCAAAATAAACTATTCAAGTGAAGTCAAAATTAAACATCACATCAAGTCAACCTTTCAAATTTAAACATCAAGTTAAATCAAGTTAACTATTCAATTAAACTAAATTCAAATACCAAATTCATCAAAATTTAAACATCAAATATGTAAAAAGTCAAATGTCAAATTCATCAAAATTCAAATGTTAAATCCATAAAAAATTCAAACATAAAGTCAAATCAAGTAAAATTTCTTAATTAAAAAAATTCAACTCCAAAATTCCAAGTCAAACATCCCAAATCCAAACCAATTCAAAACATTCATGTCCAACATTGATCCTCAAATCATATTCAAATTCAAACATCAAAGTCAAAATCAAATTAGAACATCAAGCCAACCTAGGTCAAAGGTAAATAAAAAGTCAGACATATAGCTTTGACAAAGTCAAATCAAATTTAAATCCAAGGTCTAAAAATTTCAAATTCAAACATCCTAATTCTAACATCAAATTTCAAATTCAAATTGGGTCAACTTTGACCAAATCTAACATCTAAATCCAAACATCTAATGTCAATTCTGACCAAGTCAAATCAAGTCAATAATCAACATAGAATATCCAAAGGTAAACTATCCAAAATTGACTAAGTAAAAGTTAAAATCAAATTTAAAATTCAAATCAAGTCCAAATCAACATTCCAAAATCAAATCAAGTCATACATCCAAACCAATTCAAAAAGTTAAACATTCAGGTCAAACATTCCACATCAAATAATTAAGCCAATAACTAAGTCAAATCATGTCAAAAATTGAAATCAAATCATCCAAAGTCAAATCCCATCCCCATATTTATATTCATTCTCATGCAATCCTTTGATTAGGACTGAAAAATCATAATATCCACCCTTTCTCCTATATACATCAAATCAAACATCAAAATGAAACATAACCAAACATTGAACATCAAAACATAAATTCAAATATAAAAAATCAAATTGAACATCAAACATCAAATCAAATCTTAAATAAAAAAAATACATCCACTAGCACAAACATCAAATCAAATCATAATGAAAAATCAAATCTAACCAAATCCTAGTCAAAACACAATTGATTCTAGATCCAAACTCACCTTAACTGACAAATCCTAATTAATCAAACTCTAAACCCCAATTCAATGTTAGACCCCATGTCATCCCATAATACCCACATTGTTTTAACATCACCATCCCAATGTAAAAATGTGATCAACAAACTCTAAAAACATAGGTAACAACTATGTCACCCACCACCCCTTCTCAATCCTTAATTTTGTAATACAAAATCCAACACTTTACAATCGATCCATCATAATCACTGAACTCTTTATCTGCATTAAATAGAACATATCTTACCATCACCACTTCAAGGATATTTGCCTATGCAAAAACTAGGTACATCTTGTAGACATCCAATCCCTAACACCATTTGTGTTAAAATTGTCAATCTTACTCGAATTTTACTCAAATGCACATTTTAGGTCAAAATCCATAAAACACGTTAAATGGTTCAAGCTTGTCATTTACAAGTGTCGATTTAGGCTAATGTATCCCTAAATAGGGAAATGGATTTTATGGGATACCTAACTTTGATCAAGTCATTTCGAGTCAAAATGATAATTTCATATTTTATGATATAAATCACTCTTTTCTCCTAATTTGTCAATACACGTCACATACATATGTTATTTTGTGTCAACAACATCCTAAATAAGAACATGGTCCATTTTCATCTAACATCACCTTCCAGTTCTTCTCCAGTCAAATTATGACCTAGTAATCTGAGTTTCGGACCTTTTTGATTAATTGAGGGCCAATTTCCAATAATTACACAAATGTTGGTTAACCTTTTTAAAGGATAATTGATCCAAATCAAGAGCTTAAGTGCATTTTCCATGAGATTTGTTGAATATTTATTTTTGGAAATTTATTTCTATTAACTTCATCACCTAATGACATCATCATATGGGGTGACGTCTATAAGCCATAAATGCATAAAATATCAGGATTATGGGTCTCTCATACCTCATTAAGACCCTCCATGCCTTTTAAATGCCCCTCTATCCCAAATATTTATGAGCGATATTTATGGATTTAATTATATAATTAGATTAATTCATGGTCACACATCTCAATCTTGAGATGGATGGTCATTGTTAATCCCGATCAATCTCAAAAACTATAAATAGAGAGGCTATGAACATCATTTTTAAGCTTGATTTATGTAGAGTTATAATGTAAAATTTACTTCTCAATCCTTTACATTTGATCATTGATTTTATTTTCAAGCTTCATTGATAGGCTAGTTTAGTGATTCCAAATCATGAGCCTAGGTTTTACAAATATTTCTTTAGACATTGGAGGAGTTGGCCACAATTGTTGTTGAAGACAAGAGCTCTTGATTAAGGGAGAACATGATTTTGAACAACATTTTTATGGTGAATCCACTTGGGAAGGTAATATGGTATTACTTTCTTTCAATTTTTTCTTACTATTACTTATAATTCTTGCATGAATAGATAGGATTAATTTTGTTTAATCTTATGTAATTTTTCTTTGATTTAATGGACTAATGTTTTACTAATCATTTTATGTAATCCTCTTTGCATTTTGACATGCTCACTAGGACCGCACCCCACAAATTTGGTCACAAAGATCTTTCAGACAACTTATTAACCATGTTTATGTAGAATCTTGGAATGAGGGAGCTAAAAGAATGAAATTTTAGATTAAAAATCCATTTTTTGGTAAATTATATTTTCATTCCTGAGTGTTGTAGTTTTTATAGTTATTGCAATATCATTGATGACATAGTATCTATTTTTTAATGAAATCATTGTTTGCTAAAAATGATTTTGTAGTTCAGAGTAGCGATATTGCTTGCTAGAACAATGATTTCATTTGTTAGAGAAATGATATTGCAGAACAATGATGTCATTCTTGGGATAATGATATTATTGATTTGGCTAGCAATTTCATCCAGATAATAGTGATATTATGTTTTTTTAAATTGATCTAACCCATAAAAATGATAATGTTATTTAAAAATGTGATTTTGTAGGAAAACATTAGGATTGACTATGTAATAGTGATATTGAAACATAGAGTTAATTTTTTAATGTTATTTGCTCAAACTCCTAAATGCTTCAAAGAAAGCCTCTATAATTGTGTTTTTGCAAGTTGAGGGATTAGTTTATAAGTTGGTTTTTTTGCATTTGGGTTTAAAATGAACATGCTATGTTTTTAAACATTTGGCATTTGGTGCCTAAAATTAACATATCATGTTAAATATTAGAAACATTTCAAGTTTAGTGCTTAAACCCAATATTAAGTATTGAACATTTTCAAAATTGGTGCATTAAAATTAAATCTAAGATATGTCTTGAATGCTTCAATCTTTGGGATTAAAATGAACTTAAGGTTTTTTTTTTTGCTTCATGTGGTCATTTTGTGCAATATTTTCCATTTTAGCAATTAAGACCAAGGGATCAAAATAACACCACCCAAATTTTCATTTAGTGTTTAAAATTGAACTCATTTATCAAGTTTGTATGCAATATGTGATTAATTAATTGATTGGCAAAAAGAGGGACATTGCATGTATGTTCTTCCATCCATCCCCTTTAAAAAAAAATTAGAATCAAAGTGTCATCCTTATTACAAGCATGCCTAGTCTAGGGCATAGAAGGAATGCCATTTAAAGCACTCCCTGAAACTCACAATAGTATTGGTTGATCTTGAGGTAACCATAAAGTCTTTCTATTATGTCTTTTGTTTTATTGAAACTTTGCTTTTGAGGGGGATTTCATCACCTCCCATAAGTTATATAGGGATAAATCGCCAGGACCTATCTGCACTTTGGACATCGCACTATATTGAGAAAGTGACGGATGTAGTGGTTGAAAAAAGGACAAGATTTTTTTACAACAAGCCAAGTGCCATAAAATCCCAATTTAAGTGTGTTTCTTTTGTAACGTGATGTAAAAATCATTGGGAAATTGATCCATCTAGATGTTTCAAAACTTGTATATCTTAGACAAATCCCCATTTAGCATGGAAGCGTTGTGGTGCAAGGTGCGCCTCAAGGTCCACGTCACCATATTGTCATTTGAGATAAGGGGGGTGTAAAACCCCTACATTATAATGTGCATTTACTTTTGGATGAACACTTAATATTATCTTGAATGATGTATATAGATGAACTCCAAAAATATAATGTAACATTGTTGGTTTAGACTTAAGATGATTATCTTTTGTCATTAGCTTACTTGGTCTTGATTTGTGTCTAAACTTCTTGTTAACTCAATGAACTTAACCAAAGCACATTGTCCTCAAATTTTTTGAGCAAGGGAGGCATTATGCTATCTAATTATAAAATTTATCTTTTCCTTGTTCAAATTGTTATCAAAACTTTGTGTCATGTCACACACTTTGATGAAGTTACATTGTGTAATTGATTCTAGATCATTTACCCAATTTGTTTAAGTCCCTCATTTATAATTCACATTTGAAATTTAACCTTTCTATATTTTAAGGGTTGGTGTGATAAATTGGGTTCACCATTACTACACTAAACTTGTTCTAACTTGGGTTCAATTTTCTAGTTGGATTGAGGGTCATTTATTAGACTCAAAATCACATTATCATCTTGGTGGAATCAATTAATCTTGTGTATTGCTCATGATTTGAGTCCTAGAACATATTTCATCCTACTAGAACCATATGACAACATTGTGTTACCCATTTGGTCCTAACTTTGTAATTAATGATTCATGTATGTTTTTACATCTTAAGTTTCTTAGTTCATATTGTCTTCTTCATAATTTAGAGAGATTTCCTCTAATTTTCTAGTCTCAACTCATTGAAGTTGAAACTAACTTTTAAGGTACAAGCGTATCATAAATATCTAGGCTTTGGTATACTAGTTTTCACCTTGGATATTTGAATTACCTTACCCTCTTCCAATCTATATGATTTCAACTTTACCAAAAGTTGAGTAAATTTGTGAACCAAATCTTCTATTTGTGTGTGGTTCCAAGCCACCCTCCTCTATAGTCTCTTTGGTACTTTATACATTTATTTTAAGAGAACAAAGCATACCTTATTTGAACATTTACAAAATATTGATCCAGATCTAGTCAAACATAGAGAACAAGTCTTTTTAGACATAACTCAAAGGTTCACTCATAGTGGGGATTCTTATGGCCTTAACTATGAGGATGAGCAATTTTATGATGGTCAAGATAGCCCCATTGTTTTTAATGACATCCCCATAATAGTAGCATCCAAAGATGATTACAATGAATATCAACCCCAAGAGGATCAAGAAGAAGCACTTCTTAGGTTGATAGAATCAGGTCCTAGACTACCTTCAGACTTTCCTATAGAATAATTGCATATCTTAGTTAGAGAAGGAGAAAAATGATGGCAAGAGTAATATTTTGCACAAATTGACATGCCTTCTTCTTCTAATAAGGGAAAAGAAATACAAACAGAGTCAAAACCCACAAATTTAGATCTTCTAGCTAAAATCAAGATAATAAGTAAACGATATGTAGATTAACTTGTTACAAACTTAACTGACTCATTAGTTGCCACTTTCATTAATAATGATGCTTTGAAATAATACAGAATTATCGTCAAAATTATGAAAGAAACATTTGATAAGAACATAAGCATAGTGGATTAAGGTAACCTAAATGAATAGTCAAAGTCACAAGAGATCATACAAAATGTTCTATTTGACACAAATCATATGTTCTTCAATCATCAAGAACCTATTGTTACTTTGAAAAATCAAAGACCCAAAAATTCAGTTCGAATTAAGGAATCCCTCAAGACAGTTTGTCTAGTTCATTCCAAACAACATAGAAATTAGTAAAAAAACATAGAACTTCTGAAAATCAACAAAGTACTAAATAAATGAATTCAAGGAATGTTTTACAATCTAATAATCAACAACCTATTTTCTTGACTCAAGGAGCAAATCAAAACCAAGGTGCAGATCAAAAAGTATACATTCCCTATAGATCCACACAAAATCAGGGGCACATTCCACCCCAACAAAAATAAAACTAGGGGCAAATTCCACCCCTATAATAACAAACTTATAGGCACATACCACCCCAACAGGAACAAAACCAGGGGTACATTCCACCCCAATAACATTTTATCTAATACACAAATGTACCAAACATACAAGAGTAGAATTATATGAAGGAAATTTTTTAGAGATTGGAGACAAATAATAGAGTTAAAAAGTACAAATTTGATGAGATATTTCCATACCCATTTGATGTATCTATTCTCCAAAACCCCTTTCCACCTCATTTTAAGGCACCCAAATTTGATAAGTACAAAGGAAAGGGATATCCATGTGAGCACATATAGGCATTCTTTGTCTTATGTCAAGTGGTTGTTTATAGTAGTGAGTACTTACTTTGACTGTTTCCATGAAGTTTAGCAGGACAAGCTTTAGATTGGCTACTTAAACTACCCAAGGGATTGGTTATGGATTGGAATGACTTATTAGATAAGTTCATTAACCATTTCTTAAAACTACCCAAGGGATTGGTTATGGATTGGAATGACTTATTAGATAAGTTCATTAACCATTTCTCATATAACACAGAACATGAATTGACTATTTTTGACTTGTGAAATTCAAAACAACATGATGGTGTAAGTTTTGTTGCATATCTGCAAAGGTGGAGAGCATTGGTGGGTTATTTTCAACATAACTTGCCAGATAAATAGTTGGTTGATATATTTGAAAAAAACTTGCATCCTGAAGTCATGCATAATCTATGATTAGCTTTTGCTAACTCATTTCAAGAAATTATTGACAAAGGAGTATAGATTGAAAAGGATATTATTAATAAAGGCCTTGTCAAGATTTTCACATAGGGTCAAACATCTAATCAAACTCAATCACCAGTTCAAATAGTTGCATAAGATAAGCCTAAGGGCTTTAACAAAAACAAGAACATGTTTACAAATGGGGTGATTGAAATAAAGCATATATAAATGGTGTAGGATATGCTTCCCTCAAATGTATAATTAACTTTCCCAAATCTACCACCTACTTTGTAGAGATAGCCTCCACGAAGGACATTTCATAACAATTTCAAAGTCTTTAGCAATTTAGGAGAACCAATTGAAAAAATGTTAAAAAATCTTATTGCTACTAATTTGATTGTATGGCCAATACCAAGGCCATTTCCTCGAGATCAACTAAAACTAGATTAGTACAAAGAAAGTGAATGGTGCAAATTTCATCATGTTGGTGTTCATGGTGCATATCATTACATCTAATTATGACACATTATTGAAGACTTTAGCAAAAGTGGTGAATTGGAGATTAAGTTGGCCCCTAATCAAGACACAAATTAGGATATGGGGATCTATAAGGACCCCATTCCTTAACATAATCCACCACCATCAAGAAATAATCAAAACCAAAGTCAGAATCAAGGACAAAGGTAGAATTAGAACCAACATCAGGGTTAGAATCGTAATGAGCATAATCAGGATCATAATGCCCATACTAACAATGTGGCATATAAAACATGCCATATGACTATAATAATACTGTGGGGCACATTTTTTCTTCCCACATTTCCACTATTACTATGAAACCTTGTAGATAATCTCATGTTCCTTGCATCACGAAACCCATCATTATAGGGTCAACACCCTCTTCCCCTAGTAATACTATGTTGAGTTCACATAATCATGTTGTAACTCTATTTGCATGGGTTAATAGTCCTAAACAACAATACCCTTATTTTAATTGTAAAATCTCCTCTTCAACTCAAAACTATAACAATATAACTAGACACCCATGAGTCACCATCCAAGGCCCTTTGCCTTCCTCTTCTAATTATAATGACTCCTTGTCACCTCTAGGTTGTGTAGTTGTAAATAGACACCCATGAGTTACCATCCAGGGCCCTTCACCCACTTCTTCCATGAAACCCAATGATAATATTGTGTTAATGGTTCCAAATCTAAATAATGTGCCAACAAAGACTAAACTGGCTTAATCCATAATAAAAAAGCCTTATAGTTTTGTAGACCAATTGAATAAAACCTTTGCACATATTTACATATTATAATTCTTATGAAAATCTTATGTCCATAGAACTACTATTAACAACCTTTTGAAATAATCTACTATACCTAATGATATTAATCCTAGTCAATTCTAGAACCCAGTTGGACATTTGTCTTCATTTTGACAAATCACATTTGACGAAAAAGACATGTCCACTCTTGGCCCAAATCATATTAACCCACTGTACATTGAGATAATCATTGAAAATCATAAGATCAAGTGGGTTAATATAGATAATGGTTTAGGGTTTAATATCATATCTCTCAAATTGGTATGATGATTGGGCTACATCAAGAAAGACATTCATCCAAAAATTATTACATCAAGGCTTATGACAATGCTGAGAGGGAGTCCTTGGGTATAATTTGGTTTCCAGTCATGTTTGGGTATATTTATCATCACACATTATTTAATATTATGGATATTTAACTTCCTTATAACATACTTCTTGGTTATCCCTGGATCCATGAAGTATAAGAAGTTTCATCCACTCTTCACCAGTGCCTTAAGTTTCCCTATAATGGGATTAATGTTAATATTCCTATTGATATACAACTATATAAATATTTCAAACATATTTAAGTTGAGATTAATAATTATAACTATTTCATAGGTTATAAATTCATTATGAAGAAAAACAAATCCATCATTTCCCATCCATCTCTATCTAATATAACGACCCTGGTGATCAAGCTTCCACTTCGATCGATCCATTTCCTATAGTTATTACAAAGAAAGTTGTTATTAAAGATGTGGGTAGTTCCACATACCATATGAAGGACATCCTCCATGTTTCAAAGTTTCCTAAATCCCAAAAATTATTTGGTAAGCCTAAAAATTCCTAGACTCTCAATGAACCTAACCAAATCTGGTAGCTAAAGAAGAAACAACAAAAACTACCTGTGGTTTTTGTACCTACAATCATGCCAAATAAATATTGAGAGGCTTTTATCAAGGGATATTGGTTATATTCTCAAAACCTTGATGATTGCTTTTAGAATCCAAAGTATCATATCCCTAACTAGATAATATATCATCTTAACTATACAGGGAAAGGCCTTGGCCCAAAAGTGAAAAGAATTTTAGAACCCTTATTGGTTGGAGTTGTCAATTGGAATCATGGTCTTAGTTTTAAACCACCGAAGGTGACCTCACAACTTTAAATAGTGACTCTTCCAAAGTGACTTGTGATGAGACTCTTAGCAACAACACAACATTCTATTATAGCCTTTTCAATGAGCTTACTAACTTGAATCTATTTGATTCAAATGCCATATTAACCATAATGCCTATTGGAGCTTCCCATTCAAAATCAAACCCCCATTGTTCCCTGTGTCTTTACCATCATGAACTCATAGATTAAGACCAACAAAATTAAGTCATATGCCTCGATGAGTTTCAAAATGAAGAATCAATTATAGAATACATGGGTCTATGAGATGGATTGCCCATTGGTGATCACAAATAGGGCTTCGATTTTTCATTCAATCCTTCTCCCTACTTTGGAGAGTAGGAAAACTTTTTTGTTCATAATAAATAACAAACATCAAGATCTTTATGTGAAAACCTCTTTGAGGTGCTCATCGATCAGGGAAAAAGTAAAGAAAAAGACAAGCCTTTGAGTGAAAACCTATTTCAGGTGCTCTTAGGTAGGAAAGTTTTCTCATCATCTCAGGACATAGAAGGTCCATCGAGCCCAAATTCCATATCTAGTAAAAGCATCTTTTCAAAACAACAAAAAATGTTTGAATGTATTGCTCTTGAGTTTCCAAAGATTTTTACTACTTGGCCTTTAACTAAGATGGTTGATTTTAATTAATCATACTATCTATAACTTTGGGGGGAACAACAAGATGTGGCATAAGAATATGATCATGATCATCCCTTCTCTATAGTTCTAGAAGATGGATCCACACTTCTTGTGGATAACATGACAAAAGTGAACTTGGGAACCTATGAGGATCCCAAAACTGTTTATCTTGGAACTTCTCTTACTAAATTAAAACATGAGCATATTATATCCATTTTTAAGGATTATATAGACATCTTTACATGGGCATACTCTAACATGTTAGGATTGGACCCTGATTTGGTTATGCATCACTTTGTTTTCCATCCTGATGATAAACTAGTCAAGCAAAAAATGAGAAAGATTCATCCATGCATCGCCTTATTGGTTAAGGATGAACTAGAAAAAAAATTAGGAGATAATTTTATTAGACCATTTGACTACTTTGAATTGGTTTTCAATGTAGTCTTAGTGAGTAAAAATACCCCAAGTATACATCTTTGTAATGATTTTTTAGATATCATCAAAGCATGCCCCTAAGATGATTCTCCTCTGCCAAACATTGACATGATCATCGAATCAACTACTAGGTATGATATGATGTCCTTAATAGATGGATTTTTTGGTTACAATCAGATCAAGATAGCCCCTAAAGACCAGCATAAGATTGCATTCACCACTCCATGGGGGACATTATGTTACCAAGTCATGCCATTTGGATTGAAGAACCTTGGATCAACATATCAATGTGTAATGATTTTCATCTTACATGACATGATGCATAACATTATAGAGGACTATGTTGATGATATACTAGAAAAATCACAAACAAGAGTTGGACGTATTGATGTTCTATGAAGAATATTTGAGAGGATTCATGAATATAAAGTCCACTTGAATCTTAATAAATGTGTCTTCAGAGTCACATCAAGGAAATTTCTAATCTTAATTATATCACAATGAGAGATTAAAATCAACCCTACAAGAGTCAAAAATACTATGGAAATTCCTTCACCAAACAAAATTAAATAGTTGTGAAGCCTACAAGGAAAGATCCAGTCTATACGTAGGTTTATTGCTCAATTGGTAGATAAGTGCCACCCATTTACTCATCTCTAGAATAAAGGGGTAACATTTCAATGGGATGAATATTGTTAGATAACATTTGCTAAGCTTAAGACATACTTAGCCAATCCACCAGTCTTAAGACCACCAACACAGGGAAAGCCACTACTTCTTTATATATCAGCCATAACACATGTATTGGGGGCACTTTTGGCCCAACATGATGATCATGGTAAGGAACATGTTGTTTATTATTTAATATAAACATTGGTGTTTTATGAATGTAATTATATATGCCTATTAAGATGGCACGTTTATCTATGGTTTTTGCCACTCATAAATTATGAGAGTATATGCTAAATAGCAAAACTATTATCATCACCAAGGTGGACCCT
The DNA here is from genome assembly GCA_037957365.1 of Torreya grandis. NCBI lineage: Eukaryota > Viridiplantae > Streptophyta > Pinopsida > Cupressales > Taxaceae > Torreya > Torreya grandis. The sequence continues at coordinate 1,409,146 of JARHVA010001873.1, forward strand.
CTCAAGTTTCACTTATCTAGAACAACTCTTCAAGGATGCATGGATACATGGGTTATGCTCCTAAGTGAGTTTGATATTGAGTACCATAATCAAAATGCAATCAAAGGGCAAGTAATTGTTTACCAACTTGCAAAAGTTCCTATTGAGGATACTCAACCTCTCAAGTTTGAATTTTTAGATGATTATATCATGACGATAGAACAAGAACTATAGGAACCTAAATAGTGGATGTTCTATTTTGATGGATCCTTCATATCCCATGGATCTGGAGCCAATATATTTTTTATGACACCACATGGGGATTTGATTCCCAAAGCATTTCATATACAATTTCATTGTATAAACAATATGGCTGAGTATGAGGCATTAATTACAGAGCTTCACCTTCCTATGCAGTGGGATATTCAAAGCTTAAAGGTATATGGAGATTCATAATTAATCATCAATTAGACCACTGATCAGTATCAAACAAGAGTTGACAAACTTTTTCTTTACAATCAAATTGTCAATAACCTCAAAACACATTTTAAATCTCTATAATTTGAACAAGTTTTGAGAGTAAACAAATAGATCCATCGATGCAATGACAACAATTAGTTCCATAATTCAAATGGATGGGAGTGCTAAAGAGTATTAGTTCCTAATTGAAAATCTTCTTCAGCCTACAAAAATTATAATAGATTCAAAGAGGGTATGTGCCATTGTTGGTCCTAATCCCCCACTTGAGCTACCATGGTACCAAAATTTTTATAAATATTTACATAGTCATGTCTTCCCCACCAACCTTTCCAACAACCAACAAAAACTATTACTTCATTGCTTAACACATTATACTCTTCTTGGAAACATGATTTATTATAAAGGCTATGATGGAACACTTCTTAATTATTTATCTTTTGGAGAATCCAAGCTGGCACTAAAGGATGTTTATGAAAGAATGTTTGGGGCCCACACCAATGGTGTATTAGTAGAAAATAAGTTCCTTAGAATAGGCTATTATTGGCCCAAAATGGAGACTAATTCTTACAAATTTGTGAATAAGTGTGTTACTTGTTAGTAGCATGGTAACTCGATACACACACCTTATTTACTACTATAGCCAATCATAAAACCATGGCCATTCTCAACGTGGGGTCTTAATCTCATCAATAAAATTAACCCAACATCTTCAAATATTCATAAGCACATTTTAAATACAATTGAGTACTTTACCAAGTGGATTGAGGCTATTCCTCTCACTTATGTTATCAGGAATTACATAGCCAAATTCATTCATTACCATATCATCTGTCGATATGGCATCCCAGCCCATATTATATCTGATAATGGTGGATCCTTTGTGAACAAAGATATGAAATCTCATTGTGTAAAATTCAAGATCAAGCACAATAAATCAAATCTATACAACCCATAAGGAAATAAACAAGATGAGACATCGAACAAAACCATTGTAGCCATCTTAAATAATATTGTCAATGATGTTGGCCATAATTGGCACTTACAACTCTTTCCTACCATTTGGGCTTATAGAACCAATCATCGAACCCTAACTAGAGCCACTCCATAATCCCTTATTTTTTGCACTGAATCTATTATATCAGTCGAGATTGAGATACCATAATTATGAATAACACTAGAGCATATTGAAGATGATGAAGACTATAGAGCCTCATGGTTGCAATAACTAGAATTTATTTATGGTAAGCGTTTGGTTTCCCTAGAAAATTTGTAGGCCTATCAGAATAGATTGTGGAGAAGCTACAAAAAGTGCATTCTCCCTCAAGAGTTTGGAATTGGTGACTTGGTTTTGAAAGAGAACCAAAATAACATGAATGTTGAATGTAAAAAAATAGGGTTAGTTTCAGCCTAATTGGTTGGGACCATATGTTTCAATGGAAAACAATAGATCATGGGCATATTGAATAGCTAAACCTAATAATGAAGAACTTATAGAGGCCTTTAATATTGTACACCTTAAGAGGTTCTACACATGAAAAAAATTGAACCATTATTTAAAAGACCCCTAACTTAGGGGAAACTTGTGCTACAATAATTTTATCCCACCATTTTATCCTCCCCTGAACACATTTTATACTACGTTGGTCCACTCTTCATGACTCTAGATAGTGAAGGCTTTGGAATCATTGGTACTCTGAACACATTTCATCCTATCCTAGATCATTCTCCTTGAGAAACATATTCTTTTTTATGTCTTGGGAATGTTTTAAGCTTTAATACTTTTTATCTCTCTAAAAATTATGACCTTGATTATGTCTCATAAACACTATGACCATCTTAATCACCATTTCTACAAAGTAGTTTAACCAGGACAACATTTTTTAGCTTTTTCTAAAAACAAGGGAACAAGAACATCTTCTCAATTTAGGGCCTTTTCCATACTATTATAGAAGTAAACATAGATAATTATTTGAAGTTACTTCATGTTGCACATTGTTCTATATTACATTTGTTGCTCTTTGTAGGCATTTATTGTCTTATTAGGATCCTTACTCTCACTAATTTATAAGCATGGGACATTACAACCAATTTAGCTATTTTATTGGAACCTCTACTCTTGGACATGCATCTCCTTGTCTAGATGGTCCCTTCTTGTGCATATTTTATCCCAAAAAGACCAAAAACATTGGAAATACTTTGGAAATACCATAAAAATCAAAACACAATCCAAAAAAGAACAAAAACATTGTCTCATGCTTCTGTACATTTATACATTCCTATCCCACCATGCTACACTCTTGTAATTTTGCAAGAAGAGAAACACCATTTCATCTTATCCCATGCACTTGTTGTTTTGCAAGATCATTATTTATCATCCCATCAACTTGTTGTTTACAAGACCATTCTCATTTGTTTATCATATCTTCCATTTATTTTATAACATCAATCATGCTAGTCTGATCATCACTTTTATTTTATGTCATTTCCTAGGAGAACTGCATTTGGCTTGAAGTTCATGTTGGAACATGCATCCATGGAAATATGGAGGGAATGCCCACTAGTCTTGTACATTTAGATTTATCTCAGCCAACCCCTTCCTTTTCTTCTCTTCCCCCATTTCTTCTATAATTTTTCCTCTTTAATTAGGGAATAATTATTGTGTCATTGTTCTTTGTTATGTTGTGATGGAAAGCAATGCCTCTATCACACATGCATGAACATTTGTCTTTAAACCACACTAACTTGGTTTTTTGTTTGTGTGTTTTTATCTATGTTTTCTTGGTGTTTTATTATGCTTTCTTACCTCTCCTTTTATTTCTTATCCTTTTCTCTTTTTCTTACTTCTTGTCTCATCTTGGTCTTGAGTTTCCCTATATGTTTTTGCTTATCTCTTTTGTGTTTCAGAACATCTTGATGATTCGCATGGATCTTTATTATTTATAACTTGATCCTATGTTATTACTTTGTTCTTGAACCATTTTTTTATTTGATTGTTACTGGTGTCTTATTTTTTTGCTTGATTTTGGTTTTCTCTTTTGTGTTTAAGAATGTCTTGATGGTCCACATGGATCTTGATTATTTATATCTTGGTCTCATGTTGTTAAGATGTTATTATTTTTTGTTTTTAAACATTTTTGTTCCTACTTAAGCTTTGATTGATCATATCTTGATTTCAAGTTAGGTTCATTTATGTTTATGTTTATCTTTGTCTTTTATTTTATGTTTAAATGTAAATAGCTATAACTTTGGTTTTGGTAATTATTTTACCTTTATCTTTAGTTATAGGTATTCACATTTGAACCATCTCAGTGTAATTAGAATATTGTCATTCTAAGGTATTCATACTTATGATGCCTAGTTTCTTTTGATATAGAAAGCACTTTGTGCTAAGGTTTTAAAATCTTAACGTCAACATCACTCTGATGAACAGTTCTCAAGAGCACTTTGCATAATCTAGGCTCATAATATCTAAATAGACATCTAGGTATCATGCATTTCAGAACTCAAATCTATTCTTAGACGTGCATCTCTTTGCATACATTGTGAGTCTAATCAATTCTTGGTCAGTTTTCATCATTCCTCATTCTATTCTCTCCAAAACTTGGGTGAACTACATTGGCCTAAAGTTCATGTTGGAACATGAGTTCATGGAACTATGTAGGTAGCATCCACTTATCTTATACATCTAGAGTCAACTCAACCATCTCCATTCTTATTTTCATCTCTCTCATCACTTTTTGCATTCTCATATGGTAGGTTTATGTGGATTTTTAAGCCATTACACAATCACATGTCCATTTGTGCTTGCTCAGTTTAACCTATTTGTTGGATTATATCCTTGAGATATTTTTTATTTTAAATTACCCATGTTGGGGCACACCATTTGAATAATGTTAGAATCAAATTAACTCTACAAGGGTAAACCATTATTTATTCTTTATCAATGATCAAAATTTTCCCTACTGGGGAAAAACTATTTTATCATGTTCATATTTACTCTACTAGAGTACTTCTTATTATCTTCTCTTTGGAGACCACATTCTCTTTTCCTCTAATTTTAGGCTCTCCACACTAATTCCCATGATGTAAATATTTTAGTGTGTAACCTATATCAGGATTAATCAATGCCATAAGCATCCAACTTGTACTCTCAAATTAGGTATGTTTAAAGTGTGTCCCTTACATTTATGGATTGTATCTTTCCCATTCCACCCATCTACTGGGGCCTATTATACCTCTAAATTTATATTTTAATCATTGATGGTAATGATGTGCACAAGCATTGGCTCGTTTTGTTGTGATCTACTCCATGGTTTAATCTCTCATCGTCCCTCTTTTTTTGAGAGTCCATTCTTCTCTTTTATCCTACTATGTCCTCTCAAAGGGGCATCCTAGGTCATTTCTAATTTCTTATTGATAAATCTTTTCTTTGAAAATACATTTATTCACCTTAATGTCTCGCTACACCTTCTCAAAGAGGGGTAAAATGTAGACATCCAATTCCTAACACCATTTGTGTTGAAATTGTCAATCTTACTCAAATTGCACTCAAATGCACATTTTAGGTCAAAATCCATAAAATGCACTAAATGGTTCGAGTTTGTTATTTACAAGTGCCAATTTAGGATAAAGTATCCTTAAATAAGGAAATTAATTTTATGGGATACCTAACTTTGATTAATTCATTTTGAGTCAAAATGATGATTTCATCTTTTGTTCTCTAGATCCCTCTTTCTTCTTAATTCATCAATATACATCACATACCTTTGTTATTTTGTGTCGGAAACATCCTAAATGGGAACATAGTTCATATGCATCTAACATTTCATTCCAATTATTATCCAATCAAATTATGACCCATTAATATGACTTTCTAGCCATTTTGATTAATTGAGGGCCAATTTCCAAATAATTACACAAATGTTGATTAACCTTGTTTAAGGATAATTGATCCAAATCAAAAGATTAAGTGGATTTTACAAGATATTTGCTAAATATTTATTTTTGGAAATTGATTTATATTAACTGCATGACCTAATGATATCATCATATGGGGTGACATCCATAAGCCATAAATGCTTAAAATATCAGGATTATGGGTCTCCCATGCCTCATTAAGACCCTCCATGCCTCTTAAATTCCTATCTATCCAAAATATTTATGAGGTATATTTATATATTTAATTATATGATTAGATTAATTCATGGCCACACATCTCAATTTTGAGATAGATGGTCATGGTTGATCCTGATCAATCTCAAAAATATATAAATAGAGAGGCCATGAACATCATTTTTAATCTTGATTTGTGTAGAGTTATAATGCAAAATTTTCTTCTCAATACTTTTCAATTGATCATTGATTTTATTTTTAAGCGTCATTGATATTCTATTTTAGTCATTCCAAATCATGAGCCTAGGTTTTACATGGAGTTCTTGAGACATTGGAGGAGTTAGATACCATTGTTGTTGAAGATAACAACTATTGATCAATGGAGAACATGATTTTTATCTACATTTGTATGGTGAATCCACTTTGTAAGGTAATATGGTATTGCTTTCTTTCAATTGTTTCTTACTATTACTTATAATTCCTGCATGAATAGATAGGCTTAATTCAGTTTACTCTTATGCACTTTTCCTTTGATTTGTTGGACTAATTATTTTATGTAATCCTCTCAACACATCCATGTCTGAGAATCATACATTATATATTTTCCAAGATCCCCTTCCAAATCACAATCAATCTCATCCACTTCCAATTAAAGGTCAATACATTCACTCCATACTTAACCAATCCATCTTCAATGAATCTATTTTTGTTTAATATCTCATCTTAGACTAATCCAAAACTATTATTATCACACCCATATTTAATTAATGAACCATATTTGATGATCTAATCCTTGATGAATCATCACTTGACCAATCACCCATACTTTGTAAACTTATCTTTTACTAACCTATATTTGACCATCCACACATCTTTGATGAACTACTAGTCCATTCTGAAACCTTATTTTTTAGACACCATGCTTTAAGAATTAACCTATCTCCCATCATGTATAAAACATTCCATCATCAAACACTACATGCCTCAATTTATAGCCATACTTGTAGATAAAAAATCATCAAAATGTCTTCCAAGTGGATAGGCCCATACACAACAAATAAACACCAACATCCTAATCAGAACTAACATCAACATCAACATTTTATCAATTCTTCAAGACATTATTTTTCAAATCTAGGCTCCTCACACATGAGGACATCATCAAAAATAATAATGTATGGTTACATGGAGATATCCCTATGACTTATTTCCAAAGCAAAAAGTTTCCTATATAAATAAAAATCATTGAAATCATGAGCTACAATGGTAAATTCCTCAACCTCCATGAGTAAGGCATAGTTTAACCCATTCATGTATGTATACACAAAGGATCTCATGACATTGACTGCCAATCATCTACAAATCCATGTAAAAATATTTGACACTTTCATGATTTTTAATAAATCCTCATCCAACATTAAGACATATTCTATTTATAGTCTCTATTATCATTATGTTATTCCCCATACTCTTATCAATAAAATCCATCATTTCCATACTCTCTTGTATTTATCAATTGGAATAGACAAAATTACTTCCTATCAACCTTTTTACATAACAATCAACAATGGTATAATTCATGATTGGTATCTAGAAAGAAGATCATAAAGAAACATCAAGATATAATTGAGAAAAAAATTCATTCTTCCAACATAATCAATATCATAATCCATCAAATTGAAATCTAAAATCTTTTTCCCCTAGTGAAAATTCCTGGAGGCATTATGGTAAAATTTAAATGAATATCAAAGTAAAATATCAAAGTCCTTTAATGAAAACCTCTTTCAGGAGCTATCGGACCCAAATCAACATCAAAGTCCATAAAATTAATAATGTGAATCCCTATATGGAAGCCTTTTTAAGGCACCAAGGGATAAATAAATCACTCTCCCTCCTACATCAACATAGTTGTAGTATAGTTCTAAATCATAACTTTCAAACCCCATTAGTATAACACACAATATCCCAAACATCCAACTAGTGGATACTGTTAGTCTCATAAAATGTAGGATTGTTAGTCCTAATCCCACTTCACATCATGATCACATCCAACCTTCAAAATCTTTACATAATCAACACATCTCCATAAAATGTGTTTTCAAATTCACCATGTGGGAAACAATCTCTATCATAGTGTATATAATGACATCTAAAATCAATGAAGTTCAAGGCGACATCAATGGAGTTCAAAGCTAAAGGATCCTAGAATGTGTAAATAAAGTCAAAAAAACAAAATAAATCAAAATAATTATATACATAAAAATAATAATAAAAAGATAAAGAGAAATAATTTGTCAAATGGTGAGAACTATGCATATGGAAAGTTGGAAAATTACCATGATGAGAACTAGTTTTTGGTATCATGCATAAATAATCCATTGTCTTCAAGTACCTAAAAAAATTGGTTCAACCCCATTTCAATCTAAACCCTTTATCTTCCATGTCCCTTCCAAATCATATTCAATCATACTTATCCATACAAAAAATCCTACATCATCCACATATCCATCCTGTTGTGCACATCAATTATTATAGTTTCAACCTTTATAAGGAAGTGAAACAAACCTTGAGACTTGTTATGAAATGATCTTGGCATAATCCTTTAAGTGACACTTTGATTACTAGCCCTTGGTTCCTAGGTGTCTTGGTCCTTTGAGATCCCTAATCCATTTTTCATTGTCCCTTGTTATCATCATTTACCATCTAGCATCCTCTTGAATATAAAACTTTTTCATCCATTCAATATTGCATCCTCTCCCATCCCAGTGATAGAACATGTTTTCCCTTTACTGGTGACCCCTTTTACATACATCCATAAATCCCCATATATATAGATAATTTAAACAATCCAAAAGCATAAGATAATCAAAACATTAAAAAAATCAAAGACATCCAAATAATATAAAAACATCATAAACATACTAAAATTATAAAAAAATATCAAAAACATAAAAGAATGTATAAAAACATAAGATAATCCAAAAAACATAATATAATCCAAAAAATAGAAAACATTTGATAATCTAAAAATTCCCTAAAAATAAAAAAAGGCAAAAAAATTGTAAAAGGGATATAAAGAAACAAAATCAAAATACATTTTTCTTATCATTAATTTGGTCAAAATATTTGATCTTATAATTTTTATTTTTATTTTTTTGAATGTGTCCTTACCAAATCCACCCTTGCATGTATCCTTTCATGTGTAACCATTCATATATCAATATTATCGATCCTTCAGATGTGGACTTTGATTTAATTAAATATAAGATGATTTATGTTGCTTTTATTTTCAAGTTTGTGTGTTTGATTGATTTATTGTTTGTTTACTTTTTTGATTATGCCTTGAATCAATCCATATGTGTGTTAAAGTAGGGTCAACATGGTTTTTTTTATTGTTTTTCCTCATGTCATGTGATTGTACATGAATTCATCCATCGACATATGATGATAGTGTATGATGAGTTTTTCATATCATGGTGCATTTTCATCATTTTTATATTAGATTGGGGGTCAGTACTTACACATGTTGCATCCAAGTCATCATGTTATTTTATATCATGGTGCGTGTAGTTTAAAATTATGTGGATACCATGATAAAATGGAAGTATATTCATTTAAAAAACCAAATCAAATAATCTTATCCATATTAGAACAATTCAAGGTTAAATCATCTATTCTTCTACAACATTCCTAATTAAATTCCTCACTTCTTTGGAGAAATATGTTAACTTGAGATCATTATGGACTATGTAGGCAATGCTTAGTGCTTGGCATTATTGAGGTCATCTCTGTCATTTATTTCCATTTCCATTCATAATATTTTTTCAATCATTTTTTAACTAATTATTCATGTATAATCACATCCTTCTTCACCCATTATCACATCACTTGGAGCATCCTTTGGCTCCTGGTTGTTTGTGGCTTATTTACTATTTAAATTTTTTTATATCATCATCTGATACTTATACATCACCCTATCAAATTATTATCATCCATCAATTTGATCATATCATCCTTAATCCATGAAATAGGTTAAATCATTTATTTATGATTGAAAATCAATCTGTTAATTAGGCATCCATCCAACCCAAGTTCACAGTTTCCACCCTACTTGGAAAAAATCAAGTGCTTAGCTCATCCTCAAAATAAATCATTCCCATATCCAAACCTACAAAATTTTAAGGATATTTCATTCCTAAATCCACCTTGCATTTATTAATTCATAGTGTTCAATGTTTCTAGGGATGTATCCTTCCCATATCTACCTTGTTTAGAGCAAAACCATCCATCATCATCAAAACTAAAAGTGTATAATAATTATCTAAAGTGAGTTAATCCCATCCATCCATCATCATCTTGGTATCCTATCATCATCACATCATGAATCTTAACCCTTCTATCTTCATCACCAAGCCAATTATTCATCACATTTATTTGATCCTCTTCCTCTCTTTTTAAGAGCTCAGATGCATCCTTCATCCCTGCATGGCATCTCAAGGGGGAGTCATCCATCACCTTGTTTAATCCATCATCATATAAATTTCATAAAATTTTTTCATCTACTTGATTATTTAAAAATCTGATAATTCAATCATTGTGTCTTGCAACACCTTTTCAAATATGGGAAAAATATAGGCACTAAAAAATTCACGCTTTGTGTCAATTTTAACTATCTGCTATTTTTGAACTAACATCATCCTTTAATAACTTATTAGTCCTCTATCCAAATTAACATCCCTATAATATTAACTATTTTTTCACCCAATCAAATAATCACTTCTTTCTCAAACATATTCAATCCTACAAAAATCACATCATATTCCATTAGCTCTAATTAATCTATATTAAATAACTAATCCTTACCTAATAGGAAATTCAAAAGATTTTGGAAATTCATACTTATCTAAATTCATAAAGACAATAAATTTTCACATCATAACATCATCTCCCTTATCTTAAACAAATTAAATACAAAGATGAAAGTGTGCAAGAAAGAGCTATGACATGTTCTTCATGCTAAAAGCCTTCATCATTGTATCCTCTTACAAAATCCAAACTTATTCTTACACACTAAATCATTCTTACTTATGACGAGGGGGACCAGTCCTCCACCATTGATTTCAAAATAATATTAATGGCTCTCATCAATAAACAATATCTATAAATAGAATGATCTTCCTCCATTTTTAAAAGTCTTGATAAGATAACAAAGCTATGCAATTTTGGAGAGTGATTCTTAAATCAAGTGAAGAACTAGAAATCCTAGTTATCCATTTGAAAATGGTTTATGTTGAATTTTTTTATCATGTGCATTCACCAAGAATTACTACTAAATCACTTCTAAGAACATTAAATTTACAAGATGATAATAAAAGTTGCCTTTGATAAGTGAATCTAATCATGTGTTTATTTTCATACTTTTATTGCATTCCTTATACCTTGCTCAATCTAAGGAAACATGCTTAGATTAGTTAAATAAATAAATTTTATTTTGATTTATACTAACCAAAACTAATCTTTATTTCATGATGGTACAATCCTCATTCTAGTTTCCTTTATTGAAGCTTTTTATTTTACATCCTTAACAATGAGATTAGTACTGTTAATGTTTACATTCACTCTATGACTCTCAAATTTTTTCTTGAATATTAGGTTTGTGTGGATTATGAACTATTGTATTTAATTGACTTGATCACACATCAACCTACTCTCCATTGATGAATTGACACATTGAATTTTTTTTGGTGTTCTACTTTTTTGGTGATGCAATGTGTTGTAATTTAATTTCCAAATACTTTCATCTTTTAGAAATTAACTACTTACTCAAAATATATGGTGTTTAAAAATATACATGATAGTTGTGAGAGGTTTTTCTTGATTGATCTTATAAATCTTGTAAATGCTTGTCATTTATTGCATGGTACTAAGAACTTATTCATTCCTAAAATTAATTCCATTGGTGTTCCTATGATCTCTCACTCTCATTTTTATATCTTCTACTCCTGTGCAGTGCCACCTATGAAAAATTAAAAATACAAAGTAAAATATTGATCTGATTATGCCTTAAGGCACTTATTTGTGCATTGCCTTTTTTTGACTCATATTTTTTATGGATTTGGCCTACTAATATATATAATTCATTGAGTAATGTTTCCATGAAATAATCTCATTTCAATAATTCCTTTCCCTATTAAATGATAGGTTATATAGGGACAATTCCATCTTATATGTATCTTCCCTATGTGCATTTTAAATCTACTTTCATAAAGTATTACCATCTATTCTTGTTGGAATTTCTCATGTAGAAATTTACAATTATGTAATGCTTTCTAATTACATTTGTGCATGTTTTATTAATTTTGGTGATTAAGGGATTTAATTAGTAAATAATAAATGGGTCTGAGTAATGTAAATCAACGAATAATATAATTTCATTAACCTACTAATTTGTGTAAATAGATAGTATTCTTGTCTTTTCTAAATATAGCAGGAAGTGAGAGAAAAAAGAACTTAGATTATTCAGGTTGATCTAAACTGAGACAAGGCCTAATACTAGAGGAGGAGTAGAAAACAGGCTAGAATAGGATACTAAACTTAATTTCTAGGTTGGATAGGAGCACTGAAAGTGGATACCCTGCTATTTGACACTATCATCCTATTCCATTGTTATTGCCCTGAGAATAAAATCTTTTTGGGTTTTGTTTAGTAGGCATGTGTTACCTTATCTATGAGTTTTTAAGGCTTATAAGATTGTGAAGTTCATTTTGTGTCTAATTTAGTCTTCAAAACCCTTAAGAGCTCTTTGTCCTTGAACTTGAATAGAAACTTAGGAAAGAGAGAGAATGGTTAGTGTGTAAAGGATATGTTGGATGCACTTCACAACTTATGTGTGGGCACAATACCTATATATCAATACTCTAAAAAGGGATCAAGCTAATGTATTTCTCCCATTGAAGTGCTTGGTGTAATTATGTTTGATGTATGCAACTAGATGTGAAACTAGATGTACTTTGGATGACTAGAGACTGGTATGAGTACTTGAATAGGCTTGAAATGCTCTTGGAAAGATGTATGTAGAGACTAGGGAAGAGTGATTGAGTGTACTTTCTTGTATTCTTGCTTCTTTCTTGTAAATAAGTGTCAACCCCTCTAAATGGACTTTGAATGGCCTTTTATAGGGTAATTAATGATCATGGGTTAAATGAACTTGTATTAGGCTGATAGGGAAAAAGAAAAGGATCTAAAAGAATCTAATTGTTATGATCAATTTTGGACTTAGACAATAATGCCAAAATCTGGACACCCTAGGTTTCAACACTGCTATCCAAGTTGGGTGCTATTGTCCTAGAGAAATGATACCTAGGGGGATAGTTCTGGCCCTGAAAGGGCTACTTGGGTTTGAAAGAGCTAGGTTTAAAATGTTATGAATGATTAAAAATTAGTGAAATAATAGCCTAGAAGGGTTATGTGAGCAAGAATGAGGACCTATGGATTGGGTGTCATTAGCCATGCCTAAAACCTATTGTAATGTTGGATTGTGCTAGATTGTGCTTTGTATGTGTTAAATAAAGAGTAATATCATGAATAAGTTGAGTGCTAATTCCTTATAAAGTGGCTCAAGAATGAAAAGGCTAGCCCTTTGGCTCCATCATCATTAATTAAGTAAAGTTAACAAATCATGTGTGTGTTAATTGATGTCTGGACTATGTGTCCAATCCCTCTGAATAGGTGGCTCAAGAATATAAATGCTATACCTTTGGCTCCATCATTTCCCCATGAAGTGAAGCTATGAAGTGATATCAATATATAATATATGTCATATAAAATGGATCATGGATCCCATGGATGTGCTAGAAATTTGATAATTTGGCATGGATAACCTGAATGTATGATGGAAACTAAGCCACTCTTGGCCATTTTGAAATATGAAGGTTAGGCTTGTGTGAAAACCACTCTAGAACTGATGTATTAAGCTTATATGAAAGCCAACTTAGGAACTTAGGTACCTAAAAAGTTAAAATTATAATGTTATAATAGGCAATGTGCTATAAAGTGAAAGTACTGAATATAAGAAATGTATAGTCCAAAAAATAGAGAATTAGAATTTTCACAAAAAGGATACTGAGCTACCAAACATGTAAGGTGATACCTCAAAAGCAATTAGGTGCTAGTATATGCAACTAAAGATTTTTTAGAAGTACTTGTAAAAAATACTATGAATTTTTAATTTAGAAATTGAATTTTATAAGTTTTATATGCAACTAAAATTTTAGAAAATGACGTGAAAAGTATTAGGAAATAACTAGGAGTTTAGTTGATGCAACTAGGGTTTTGAAAATGTTTTTTCAAAATTAATGTAATAATTTGAAAAATTTAGAGAAATTTGTAGAATTTTTCTTGAAAAATTTAGGAAAAATTAGAAATATATGTTTCCTAGTGTTTGAAAAGTATTTGAATGCAAAAAGGACCTAGTATGTACAAACTACGGTTTGAAAAAATATATAATATTTTTGTGATAAATTAGTAGATTTATTATTTTTAAATTCAAGAAAAATTAGGGAATTATGGAAAAAAATAATAAATAATTATCCCTAGGGTTTCTACGGTTTTTGTGTAAAAATTTGCAGTCGAGTTCACCAAATATTTTATTATTTTTAGGGATTAAGGGGTTTAATTCCTAAATAATAAATGGGTTTGAGCAATTTAAATCAGTGAATAATATAATTTAATTATCCTATTATTTTTTTAATTAGATAGCAATTTGCCTTTTCTAAATATAGTAGGAAGTGAGAGAAAATAGAACTTAGCTTATTCTAGTTGATCTAGACTGAGATAGGGCCTGATACTAGAGGAGCAAGATTGGATAATAGACTGGAATAGGTTCTTGAACTTCATTTTTGGGTTGTTTAGGAATTTTGAAAGTGGAAACCCTATTGTTTGGCACTATAGTCCTATTTTGGCACTATCGTCTTGATCCTGAAAGCTTTTTGGGTTCTATTTGCTAGACTTATTACCCTGTTTATGAATTTTTGAGGCTTAGAATCCTATGAAGCTCACTTTGTGTCTGATTTAGTCTTAAAAACCATTAATATCTCTTTGTGCTTAAACTTAAATTGAAACTTGGGAAAGAGAGAAAGGGGTTAGTGTGTAAAAGATATGTTAGAAGCACTTCACACCTCATGTGTGGGAATTCTACCTACATACCAATAATCCGAAGAGGGATTAATTTAATACAATTATCCCATTAAAGTGTTTAGTGAAATTATGTGATGCATGCAACTAGATGCAAAAATGGATGTAATTTGGATGACTAGGGACTGGTATGAGTGCTTGAATAGGCTTGAAATGCTCTTGGAAGGTTACATGCAAATAATAAGGAAGAGTGCTTGATTGCACTTACTTGTGTTCTTGCTTCTTTTTTGTAAATGAGTGCCAACCCCTATAAATAAACTTTGAATGGCCTTTTATAGGGTAATTAATTATCATGGGTTAAATGAACTTGTATTAGGCTGACAGGGAAAAAGATAAGGATCCAAAAACATCTGATCATTAGGAGCAATTTTGAACTTGGATAATAGCGCCAAAATTAGGACAACCTAGGTTTCAATGCTCCTATCCAAATTGGGTGATGTTTTTCTAAGGGGATGAGACTTGGGGGGGGATAGATTTGGGCTTAAAATGGCTACTTGGGACTAAAAGAGCTAAGTATGAAATGTTTTAGATGACTAGGAATTAGTGAAATAAGTCCAAAGTGCAGTTCCTAGTTCCATTCTCCATCCCCATTTTTTCTTTCATGCATGTTAATTTTATAAATATATTATACAATGAATCATTTTATCTAATCCATGTAATTATGTAAATTCAAAATCAAGGCAAAAGATACTCCATTTGAATGACTACCTTCATTTCATAGACCAATTGGTGTGGATTTTAATCTATCACACACTTATAATTAGTTTTTTATTCCCATAATATTGATGGTATAAGTTATTCCCAATCATCCATTTTCACATTTCATATCTTCCTAATCATATTATTCTATACCTTATTAAAGGCTTTTACTTAGACATTTTCCAAAGGATGATAAGATGTAATATTTTTTGATAAATCATATACTTATCCATCAATGTTTTGATAATATTATCTAATAAATGTGTACCAAAATGGCTTAGCATGTTTCTTTGGAATATAATCCTTTTTATGATTTTCTCATATAAAAATATAACAACTTTCACACCATAGCTCAAAATTGTAGTGTCCTTGATCCACTTGGTCAAATAATATATCTAATTTATAACATAGCTATCATTATAGAATTTGGAGGTGGATTATAAAGGCCTATTTGTTTCTCCACCAATTCTAAAATTCTTACATATTTATAATTATATTTATGGGATATCATCCCTCTGATTTGGATTTCCCATGTGGTGATAAACATTGCAATGTTTCACAACTTGATGTCTATTATAGAACATTGTCATCCACCATAATTTAAATTTTTGTATATTCACCACATGAAATTCACCAACAATGTTTCCTCCTGATAAACCTTAATGTCCTTCATGTAAAACCTACAATCACTAATGTCCCAAATTCAATTTGTGAAGGACATCATCTTTACCCAACTTTTATAGGATTAAATTAATGATTTTAAAGGGTAAAAACCATGTTACTAAATGTTTCTTATCATTATTTTTTTAATTATATGAAAATTTACCCATATTGAATAATTTTCATGATTTCCTCTAGTGTTTTTAGAATAACATTGACTCAAAATAGATGATCATCTTTTGACTCATCCTAAAACTCTTTTTTATGTTCTTCTATTTATATCCTCTTGAGGTGGTATAATGCTACATTATCCCTTCCTATCATGACATATTTTTATTTGGTACTCTAAAAATATCATAAACCATCTTGAATTCCTTCCTTTGGTTAGTGTTTTATTCATAAATTATCTCAATGCCTAATGATATGTGAAAAACTCAAATGAGGTGCCTAACAAGTAATGGAAAAAATAATACAAGTGAAATTTGAGATTCAATGGTTAATCCAATTGCATCAACATGAAAATGAAATGTTTTTATCCAAACTAGAAAATACCAAGATAAAGGTCATAAATAAATATTAATTTAGATTTATGATCATTTTTTTGATATATTGGAGTCTAATTTAACTAGTTATCCTTATGAATAAACTTTTTTATGGGTGTTGTATTGGTTGAGTACCCCAATATGATTTTGTGATAATAGATAATATAACCCATTAATTATGTCAATCTGATGGATTTATTGGTGGTTAATTCCTACTATGACTAATTTTTTTATAATAAACCTAAATTATATCCTTACATATCCCATGTCCAAATAAAAACAAAAATGTTGTGAAGAATAGGCAATTGTTCATATTTAATGTGAACCAAAATATCTTGCATATTTCTATCATTAAGTGTTCTTTGAAAAAAATGATATATGAATAAGTATAAGACTACTCATTATCCAAATATAATTGTAATAATTAATGAACTATGTGCTTAAATGTTGTGACCAAGCCTCTATAAAATATGGATGGTGCATTATTAGTCTTGTAAGATATCACTCTACAAGCAAAATATCTCCACGTAGTTGTGAAAGTCTTATTATTTTTACCCTTTAGTGCAATTTAAATCTTGTGATATACACTAAATACATATCTAAAATAATATATTTCATGATCTATGATAAATTTAAAAACCTCATCAGTAAATAAAATAGGAAAGGGATCATTGAAACATGCATCATTTGGTATGTGATAGAGTCCAAAAACTATGATTTCCCCATTTTTATTGATTTGTACTACCATTAGAATTAATCAATCCAATTTTTAAATGGGATAAATAATTTTTCCTTATATCATGTGTAGTAGTAAATTTGATCACAATGGATTTAAGATCATGCAATCAATCTAAATCTACTCAAACATCAAACTACCTAACTAAGATCTAGAACCATTAGAACTGAATGCAACCAAATGAATAAATTATTCAAATCAAGCACTCTAATCCTAAAGATAAATGCTTTAAACCATGATTAAATGGATGCAAAATATAAAGGATGATATTGATTACCTTAGACTTGGAAATTGGACATTACGATGGCATGATGATAGACTGTTGATGTTTGATTCATGGACATGGATTCAATGCTTGGTTATTAGTTGCTAATTTGACATGGATTTGTTAGATGACACATAGAAGAATTTCCAAGGAGGAAGAGTTATTTAAATAGATTTTGGAGGAAAATATCAATGGTAGATATTTAAATTTAGATGAGGGAGATCTAGGGTGGATAACAAAAAGGAATTTAAAATTATTTGTAAGCCTTTAGATTTAGAGGCTTCTAGAGAGGAGGGGTGATAATGGAGAAGGCTCTAGATTTAGAGGGTTTTATAATTCTTCTTAAGATTAATGATAATTGTGATCTAAGAATTTGACTCAAGATAGGATAGCTAGTATGGTGTTAGTTCCAAAATGAAAATAAAATGAAAAAAACACACTAAGACCATAACATCTCTAGGCCTAGACACTAGGGAGAGCTTAGTTAACAAAAGCAAATAAAAAACACAACTAAAAATCAGGGAATGAAAACACAATAATTACTTTACCTTCCATGGATGCTCTAAATTCCTTTTTAGTGGTAGCTTTCTCACCTTGTGCTCATGAAGTCCTTGGTAATGGAAGCTTGGCTACTTCCATCTCTCCTTGGCATCTTTGGCTTGTGGCTTGGCTTGGAATCAATTTGGCATGGTAACACTAGTTTCTTGAAACTTTTAGAACTATTTGAGAATTATAAATTTGCATAATCAAGGCTTAGAAATGATGTGGTAAGGCCTCCTATTTATAGATTTTTGTAAATGTCTAGAATCAACCTGAACCGTCTATCTTGAGAATGAAATGTGTGGCTAAGGATTAATTCAATTTTTGGAATTAATTTTATAATTATCCTCAGCATGACATTGGAATAAGGGTAAATTAGGAGGCATAGAGGGCATCATGGAAGGCATTAAAGAGATATTTGTGGCATTTATGGCCTAGAGATGTCTTCCCAAGAAATGAGGTCACCTGATGATGTATATATTCAATATCCATTTCCAAACATAAGAATTTAACAAGTTTCCATGGACTTATTAATTATCCCTTGATTTGAGTTAATTAGCTCTTAATCATGTTTAAGCACTTTGTGCACAAATCACTCAAATTGATCAGAATGCCTTATTATTGGTCCAAAATTTGACTAGATTGGAATTAGAAGTCCATGTCAGATGCATTAGAACAATTATCCCATTTATGATGTTACTGACAACAAATAAAAAAGGCATGCATTTTTTGTATAATATTTAATAGGAAAGAGCAACCTAGAGCACCTAGGTGCAAAATTGACATTTTGACTCAGAATGATCTGATCAAAATTAGCTGGCCCATAAATTGTATTTCCCCATTTATGGATACCCTAGACAAAATCAACCCCTGAATATGTCAATTTCACATTATTTAGCATGTTTTAGTGTTTTTAGGCAAAATTATGTATTTTGGGTGGAAATTGGTCAATACCCTGATTGGAGGTTATCGGTGGCTAGATTTATGTGTCCATAGTTTACCTTTATTTGGGAAAATGTTACAAACTATAGGAAAAGCAATGTCTTCTCATAGAATGGGAAATAGCATGTATGCCAATAAAAAGATGATGATTAAAGAACACAGATCTAAATGGTTTTGGGAATCCTATGATGATGCCCCCTCGAGGGAGTGGCCATCATAATTGTTCATGGATGGTCCCTCAAAAAGAAGAAAGAATAAAGGTGGAACTAACCCATGGTTGAGATTAATCTAAATGAGAAAATGCTTGCATGCGTTGATTTAAAAATATTAATAATTTTCCCAAAGGTAGTTATAATCAGGAATAAAATTCAAAATAATTATTTGCCAATAAGTGGTTATAATCATTAAGAAGACCTAGATTGGCTAAAGATGATTGTGCCCCAGTTAGGATTGATTAGCAAGCGTAACTCAATGATATAACATATAAAAATTAAAGATGAGTGGGTGAAAAGTGGTGAAATAGATGAATAGAAGAATAAGATTGATCAGCGTGAATGATTCAGTTGTACCTACCAATGAGGAGATGCTCATCCTGATTAACAATGATACAACTACAATGGTTAAATGAGTTATATCGATCAAGGTGGGTGGGGGGATAAGAAACTTCTATGGATCCATTGATTGTAGACCTTATTGAAGCTAATTTTTGCTATAGCATGTGATGGTAGATGTTGATGATAAAACACCATGAAGACTTGGCCAAAATATGCGTAAGGATTTATATAGATATCTAATAAACACTAAAAAATAATACACCAATGATAAAAACCATGATTATAATATTTACATATGAATATGGATAGACTCAAGATTAATGTGCTCAAGGAATCACCCAACAAACACATATTGACCGAGTCAAGGCAACAGTGTTGAAATCAAACAAACAAGAAAGTGAATAAACAAATAAACAATCTAAAATAAATAATCAAGTAGAAATCTTGAAAACAAAATAAAAATAAAGCATCCTAATAATGAGAATGTCCCAATAAGGTGAATCGAGGATAACTGACTAGGCTTAGACAGGATAATTTTTTTTGGATTTTGAAATATTATGAAGATTTTTTGAAATTTTGAGGTATCTTAACTCATTAGATAATGACAAGATACCTGATTTCAAAATGGTGAGAGTGTTTATCTTAGGTTGCTCACAAAATGGTGAGAACATATGGAAAGGGGGACTGAGGTGACCTCAACATGAATTGAGCATGACCCATATAGTCCCAAAATGGCCTCAAGTCATAAAAATTCCATTCACACAAAAGGTGGGGAAAAACCAACTAATCCCAACAAGTTCTCAAATCTATAAAATGGCCAGTCAAATGAAAATAGTAATGCTAAGGTGTTGCAATAATGAAGGATAAACAAGTGTTACCCCTAGTTTTCCCATAATTGATTATAACTAGGATATAATGGCATAGGTAAATTTTACTAATTTTCCCATAGGTGGTTATAATCAAGCTCACCTAAAAAAAACATGATAGGATGAAAGATATTTTTCCAGATTAACTATCACACTACTTTCATAGACTGTCATTTGAA
Source organism: Torreya grandis (assembly GCA_037957365.1). NCBI lineage: Eukaryota > Viridiplantae > Streptophyta > Pinopsida > Cupressales > Taxaceae > Torreya > Torreya grandis. The sequence continues at coordinate 1,429,892 of JARHVA010001873.1, forward strand.
ACATGGATAGGATTGATTATTGAAACTTGATCAAAAGCCTCTCACAAAAAGTGTGAGAAGAACCAAAAGAACCAAGATCAAAATAGGATTGGGTAGGATGACTAAAAATAGGGTTTGGTCTAGATATAAATGGAATGATACAATGGTATGATCTTGCTAAGGATAATGATGGTTTTTGATAGATTGGATAAAATGGTAAGAGGGTTGTCCCTAAGTGGTGGGGTGAATGGTTGGGATCTATAACAATGGAAATGGTAATGTGAAATAATATGGTACATGTTTCTAGCCTGGGTGTGGTTTTTAATTCTATTATTCCTGTTGATGGGGAGATGCACATCCAAATCAACAAATGATACAAATAGAAAAGTCAATCATGTTAATTGATATCCCATAACTCGTCTAAATAGATGCTCCATCAATAAATACCTAAATATTTGGTTATTAATAATACTTTTGTTATCTTCATTGGTTGTTGATTTTGATTCCTTAAAACATAGAGATAAGGTATCTTTGTAGCCTCTACAGAGGAAAGTGCGACCATGGATGGTAAATAGGGACAAATAATGGATGGTAGGTTTGATTGTGAAATGGAATGGTAGATGATGATGGAATGTATAATGGTGGGGGAAAAAATGAAGATCAAGACTTTCAGTCACATGTAATGTTTATGATGTCATATTCAACATACCTTTGGTTGTGGCAGGGCTGAAGACTTGTTCTTTTAATAGGACTACCATATTTTTTTATTGTTTGATCTTGAGAGTAGCTACCTTATGATTAGGCTATAGATTGGAAGCTGTTTTGATTTGATATTTGATTTTGTCTTCATCAAGTAGTGAAGAGATTTTATGCTCAGATATTGGTGCCTCAAAGAGGTTTTCACCAATAAATTTCTCTTGATTGTCCTATAACACCTCCAAAAAATTTTCACTAAGGAATGTTGAATTTTTACTTCAATTATCTTCTAGCACTTTTGAAAAAGTTTCAATAGAAGATGTTGATTTTTGACTCTGATTATCCCCTAGCACCTCCATAAAGGTTTCACTAAGAGCATGCTCTTTTGCTATATGAATGTGGTCTTAGCCTCCTTTCTCTTTTTCAACTACTATGTCACCATGAATGTAATTCAACAAAGTGTGATTCTATCGATCCCAATCGACACTTATGAGAGATGGAATTTCAATGATATGGATATATTGGTTGATGGTAATGGCCTATGGAATGGTAATGGAATTGGGAGAGGCTGCATAATATTTGTAGAATATACTAGGAGAACTTATGTCAATGCTGAAGTACTCACCATAAAAAACTATATAAGGATCACAAATGTATTTAAATTGATCTACAAGGCATGTGTAACTAATGTTATAACAACCATGAACATATTTTGTATCTCAATCTGATTCTAACTCAAGGGACACTAAATATGATGTTGAGACTGATGTTGATTCAAATTCTTATTTTGATGCTAAATTTGATGTTAGTCCAATAGTAAAACTTGACTCTAACTTTGATTCTTCATCTAATGGGTACTCTATTACAATGATGTCTTGTTGAATATTTGGTTTTGGACAAGTAATGGCCTATAATGGCATAATGGGATCCACAAAGACTGGTTTTTAAAAGTGAGTCTCCTCGACAATGGGAAAAAGGTCAAGAGATAACTCCTCAGAGACTAGCTTGTCAATAGGAGGATTTTTAAAAATAGGCATATGGTCGACGTAATGATTTTACCAAAGGTAGTTACAATCATTTCTAAGTGACTCAAAAAAGATAAGCTCATTAGCGTGAGACTCTTTGACAACTGATATAGGATCAATAGGCAATTTATCATAGTTTGACTTATCAAAAATGGTTGATTCAATAGAAACATCTTAGATTGGTTGGTTATCTTGGCCTTGGTTTCCAATGAGTTGAAAAATACTAGTTATGAACACATCTTGGTCTTTGAATGATTGGATGAGTTGAGGTTTGGATGGGATTGGTACTAGATGAGGATTGACTTGTGGTTGCATAATGGTAAGGCCTTAGGGAGCATGATTTCTCACATGAGGCAAAGGATAAAGTACTGAGATGGTAAAAATAAGGTGTTTTGGGGATTGATTACTTATACAAGATAAAATACTAGGTCTTAAAATGATGAAGGGGTGTTGTGGGGCTTGATTACTCACACAAACCAAAGGACAAGGTCCTGGTATAGAAATAGTTAGGCATTATGGATCTTAGTAACTCATACAAACCAAAGGATGAGGTTTTGGTATGAGAATGGTGAGACATTGTGGTCTAGAGATTAAAATGGTATGATGTGGTGGAGCTTGATTACTCGCATAATCCAAAACATCCAAGTCTTCCTCATAAACCATATCATCCCAATTGTGAGTTGGCTCATAAGTTGGTTCCTAACTATGTTCCATGTACTGATTATTGAAAAAAGGGTATGGATTCCTATCCCAAACAATGTTATCTATAGTTAGATCTTCAAAGTCTTCCTCACAAGCCTCTTCATACTAATCAAGGTCTTAATTTGGATCGTGATTTGTTTCATGACTTTGTTCCCATGAATGATTAATATGAGGTGGAGAGAAATCTGTCTCACAAACCATATTAGCATCATTGGGGTCTTGACTAAAGCCATAAAAGTAATTTTATGTGGCCATTCTATCATAATTTGGATTGTAAGTGACTCCACCATAAGCGTAGTGAGACATATATATGTAAATTATGAAAGATCCAAAAAAAAAAAGGTTTAGAGTTCTACAATCTCTGAAAAACTATCCAAAGGACAAATGGTTTTAACTTAGTCTAACTTGGTTGAAATTGTAGTTGTATCTCCAAATTTTTTTGTGCTAAGACTTGGCATAAAATAGCCTAATGTCAAATGTCTAACATCAAATTTCATACACACAAAAGGTCAAGATTTTGAATAAAAAATTGGTATGTCAAAGGTCTAGGTCAAAGTGTTCCAAACAAGGTCTAAACTAGGAAAGGGAAAAGTTGAGTTGCTAAGTCTTTTGTCCAAATGTAGAGTCAAAATATAGGCTCAAAAAAATAGAGATGATGTGATTTTATTTAATATAATAAGTTTAGAAATAACTATGAAATAGACTCGACACATGGAATCAAACATAAACATGATCAGTTGGCATAAGGCATAAGACAAAAGGATGTTTGAGAAAGGTTGTGTTCTTCTAAATAAAGGCACAAACAATGATCAAGACTTTGATTAAGAGAACAAGTCTTCAGCCCCACCACAACCAAAGCTATGTAAAGGGTACAGGTGGGGAGACTTGGTCCTTATTTTGGAAAAAGGCATCCAAACCCAAAGGTAAGCATGGAAAATTCACACTCTTGTGGATTGGCCCATACCAGATTGTAGAAACACTGGGGAATAACACCTTCAAGCTCAAAGATTTTCAAGGGGCAGAGTTCATATTGCCTACTAATGGGAAAAACATCAAGCACTACTTATTTGCCACCCATCTTGAGGTCTTCATGGAATAAGATTTAAGGTGATTATATTAGAGTGGGTAGGTTAGTTAATTTTCTTTGAGCATCATTCCTTTCCTATCCTTGGTTTGTATATATGTTTGTTCATATTTGTTTGGTTTCCTTTTTTTTTCCATCTTTCTATTGTGTGTTTCTTATTTGTTGTTTTCCTTGATTTCAAGATGTCTTTAGAGACATACTTGGGCCTATAAGTTATGCAATGTACTTAAGATATGCCCAAATTATAAATGAAGGTATGAACCCCATACAAAGGCAACCATGGTCTTGGAACCTAGCATTATGTTTAGCTTAAAGGAACTAAGTGTATAAAGTTAGAGAGAAATATATTCCATGAGACCTAAGTCATGACCTTGGATCCATGATGGTTTTAAGAAGATTTAAACTCAAGTATTAAAGACTTAAATTATCAAGATTATGCCATTAGCTAGGACTTAATCAACATCATTTCCTAAGATAAGGGTTGTAGCCCTGAGTGTTCCTCCCAAAATTAAATATTTGACCAAATCTTAAACCTGTCTATCTTGGTTCCCAACCTTACTAAAAGCATAAAAGTCTAGAAATACAAAAAAAAATAACAATAATAATACAAGGCAAAAAAATGAAGCTTTCATACAAAGGTGATTCAGGCAACCTCCATTGGGGATATGGACACCTAGTTGGCAATAGAGTAAGGCCATAAGTAGAGCCAAATGTATCTTTGTTGGGGATATGGATGTTTGGCTGGTAGTAGAGCAATGCCCAAGCCCTCCCCAAGCAAAACCATGAATCATGATAAATGTTTAGTGTACCCTAGGTCAGTATAACTAATTGAAGGAAAGAGTCTAAGCAGTGATTATTGAATCCTATGGAGAATAGTAAGTGGAATCAAACCATACACTTAACATAGGTATGTCCTAATGTTTGACCTTAAATCCAAAAGTGTAAGGTTTATTTCAACCATAATTGGATCTAGATGGTATTCTATTTGATCAAGTGGAATGATGACCTTAATGTTTATCTAAACCTAGAGTCTGAAAATTCTAACATATTGTTATGTTTCTCTCGAGAAGTTTCCATTTGTTGGGACCAACATACCCCTATTCATTATAAAAAATTGGGACCCTTGAGAAGTTTTGTATCCAGGTTTTGAATAATATGAACACATAAGTATTTAACATAATTCGAAGATCATCCACTCTATTAAGAAACATGCTTGTGTGATTTAATCTTCCTATTTTAGACTAACCATACTAATGAGTGGTGCAAGTCATTTTACAGATTTCATGGTGATCACCCAAGGGTTATATGTTTATAAACCTTGGGTGACCCTTGATTCAAATTTAAATGTTGGAGGGAGCCAAGTTGGTGGGAACCAATTAAAAAGAAGATAAACAAGGGGTTTGCATGGGTTCAAGTCATGTTTTCATAACATAACTCTAACTCTTCTTTATTTTCTTTCCCCTTTATTTTCATGTGTCTCTTAGGTCTAATTTGATATAATTCTACAAGGTCCCTTTTTACATTTCCTAAATTAGCCTAATTCATTAATACTAAGGCCTCAATAATAATCTTAACCTTAGCCTTAATACCTTATGCTAAGTGCTTTTATTTATGTCCTCGAGTATAATAAATATCTCCCTCACACTTTGTAGGATCCTACGATTGGTGATTTTTCACTAGCTTTGATTGGATAGAGCATCCTAAATGAAAGGCTTTAGCTTAAATAATGTACACCATAATAGATTAATGGAAATTACTCATTCACTAGATTTGATCCAATGACATGATGCATGGGAGGAAAAGTCAAAAGAAGCATGAGGCCCCGAGATACAAATGCATGAAACTTTGATGATCAAATAGAAGTAAAAAGAGGCCCAATTAATAAAGTCATCCAATTAATGACCAAAACCCCATGTGGATCAATGGCTATCATCAGCCTACTAGATTTTCTCAAATGGCACAAGGCCCAGGTGGACTTTTTAAAGGCATCTTAGGCCCCTGAGAACAATGTGTGTCACATTTTCATTTGAACCATGACTAGATAGGAAATCAATGACAATCATTCACTCACTAAATTTAATTGAATGTCATGAAGGGATTGATGAATTTTCAAAACTTCATGAGATTTAAACATGGCCAATGCTCGACCAAGGTGATGATTGATAAAAGGACACGCAACATGGGAAGGATATGTGAGAATGACAAGTGTCATGACCACAAACTAAGAGATCAATGGACTAATAAAAAAGGTGATGACCTAGATTTCAATTGATGAATCATGCTAAGACTAGGATTTTGATCCTACCACATGAAATAAAAGAATCTTTTAAAAGCTAAAGGCTAGTATTCAAATGGTAATTATGAAAATTGTCATGAAAAGCCTAGAATGGTGCCACATGGACTCCACATAAACATAAAAGGACAAAATTAAAGTTCTTTTAAACTCAAAAACATAAGGGTATAAATAAAAAGGGTCTCATCAAATCTAAAACATGTATGAAGTTAAAGCTTGAATATCTCCTACCAGTAATGCTCCAAACTCTAAACCCTCTATAAGGAAGACCTAAATAAGTTCAATCAGTTATAGTTCAATCAAGATAGCATAATTATGCTCCTAAGAATAAGTTTTATAATAAGAACCCTTCACAATCTAGTCTAAAAAATTTAATAACATCATAAATGGCTACTAGCAACCAACAATTAAAAATGGAGGTTGATATTTACCTGACCTTTGATGGTGAAGGAAGGATTTTCAAGGATACATAGCTAGACTTGGTGGCCCTGAATGTCCATAGAGCGAGGAATTGGTTTGAATTGTTTTTCCTGGTGGAGGATTATAGCCTATCTCCCAAGAGGAAAGGAGGAATGCTACAATGAATCAAAGGTACAATGACTTGGTTACAATTCAAATGGTTTATCTCCACCATGCCACAAAAAAACAAAGGTAATGCATTACATTAATGTCCTTGTAACGATATTTTATAAGCCAAAAATTAAAACCTAGTTTTAAAATTGTGGTGTATATCTCTCCTATGGCCATTTAAACCTATTATAATCTCCCCTTACCCATCTCAACCTACTTGACATGAGGAACTGGGCTAACACCCAAGACATTAATTGAGTCCTTGGACATTGGTTAATCCAAGGACCCCATGTCTTTAGAACCATCAATGGCATGATTCCCATTATCCAATTCAAAGAACGCATTAGAATAGCCATGACCCTACTAAATCAATCCTTTGGTGACCTTCTAGGACATATGTAAATAATGTCTATGTGTCTTATATCCACTTCATGATAAAAGAGAAATTGACCCCTCTAGTAGGAGACCTAATTATCTTCTTCTTGGCTATGCAATTCATATCCATCAAAAGATGAACCTATAAGAAATTCTATATTATGGCCTATCTATTGGATTCCTTTCTAGCCTCTGTATCCTTTCCTGGCATTAGGAACTGGTCCCCTGATGGTATAACCTCAATTTCTCACCACTATTCCAAATTATACATATTCAAGTATATGAACCATATGCAATTCATCTGTGATTATGTTTTCCGAGCCATATATGAAGCCATCATAGGATTTCCTATGCCAAGATTGCATCCCCTTATGAAGAGACAAATATAAACCATGGGAGATGTATGGTATTATCCATATTGCACTATCTCCTAGGATAGAAGGGATCCTAACCCAACCTTATAGGTTACAAATCCATGTCCCAACAAGCTTGTTTTGTAAAAAATTTCCTCCCAAATCATATAGGGTGCGAACAAGGTATGTAAAGAGAAGAGGAAAGGCCAAATCCACCCCCTCCCTTTAGATATTGGGAATATTGTAATCAAGGATTGGAAGTAGTTGGAAATAATTATAACACATAAGAATTGTTTTGATTTATAATTGGATGACCTTAAAATGTCAGACCCTAGGAGTAGGGTGGTTAACGACATTAAGGAGAGAAAGGTCCCTAAGATTGAATATGAACAAAGCTAGGTGTTGATGATGACATCTATATTAGAGAAAAGAATTTTGAATAAGTGTTATCCAAAATCAAAATCTACAATATCAAGTTGGAATGTAGATTGATCAAGGACAACCAGCCTACAAGGGAGATATGGCATTTACATCCCTTGCAATATCATTTGTTGCCCAATCTATCTAGAACCACTCATGAGGATCTATATGATCAAGGGTATCCATCTAAACCTCAACCCTACCAGTAGGAGCCTCAAGCTAAACAACCTTAATATGGAAAGGATAAAGACAAGGATAAAGTTGGAGAACCAATATTGGAACATAGACCTGGGGAAGGTCCCTCACCTTTAGAACACCCATAAAGGTCACCTTCTCCCATGGAATTATTCAAATGGTATCTCTTTAGCAAGAAGATACATTGGAAGGTGCTCTCATTGATAAATCAATAATATATGGCTCAAATAGAAAAGGAGATCCCTTTGAAGAAGCAAGAAAAGAGCTAGTTCCATTAGAAAAGGAGACAATTAAAATAGAGTTGGCCTTGGTTCATATAAATCCAAGGAAGAAGCCTAGGTTGACCTTTACTAACCCTACCTATGAATTCAACCTCTTTAGTGATGATAATCTAATCCGTGTACCACTCATCCCTAATTGGTTCCTCTATGGGAAGTTATAAAATATCACATCCCTCTCTCCTTCATGGGCCTTGACATAGGTTGGCTTGACAATACATGATGACATCAAACCATGGACCAAGGGCATAATGTAAAATCAAGAAGAGAGAAGAATAAAAATTCAACATATTTAGGGAGTATAGAAAATTGACACCCTAGGAGCCTCTGGTAGTGTAATTATGGAAGTGCCTAATCCCCCAAATTTCAAGAGAGTAGTTATTAAAGTCCAATTCAACCTAGACACTGTAGGATTAGAAAAGATCACCATAAGGATAGCCATGGTTGGTCAAGAAGAATTCACCTTTTAAAAGGTGGAACCATTCACAGGGCTAACCTCTATTGGAAGAAAAAAACTTGGAGAGGCTCCCATCCATGAGGAGGATGTGGAAAGTTTAATTAAGTCTCAATCTTAGTAGGCTAGGGATGATGTCTAGGGATTAGTGCAAATAATTAAGAAATTAAATAAGGAAAAAGAGAATTTACAAACTTAAGAAATTCTCTCAGTGCCAAATTCCATGATTAAGATGATTGAGGAGTCATTCCACAACATGTTTAGAGCACTAAAGTCTATGAAATTAAGGAAGGATTTATTGGAAAATGAGGCCACCTTAGCCAAGGAGTTGGTTACTCAATGACAAACTTATGAAGATAAGATTGCCTAACTTATTAATATCTAGGTTAGGAAGCAAATAACAAATTTTGAAGCCATCAGCATGTGGCACCTAATTTCCATTTTTGGAATTATTGTAGATAAGGTGTAAGCCTTAAGTGCTTGGCATACCAAAGTAGAGAAGTTTATTGAGGATGATAAAGAGCTCATGGGTAGAAATGAGAAGCTCCTAATAACTATACTTGAGGATCCTACATAGCCCACTACCTTGGGAATTATTAGTGATGAAGAATTGTAGCATAGAGCCACTTTAGTGACTCAAGAAATCAAAGGTAAAAGTCAAGGACAATCAGGGCAAGAGAATAACATAATATTAGACATGATATTCAATGCAAGGGAAAGGATCAATGAAACCAAAAGCATTAAGGAAGCTTTGGCTAGGAATGACAAGGATTTTGATGAGTTAGCTAATCAAGAAGAGGAACCTATCACAAGGCCCACCATAGACTTAGGCCTAGTAGATGAATAACATGATCGAGATATGAGCATCCTTCAATGACAAAGGGCCCCACCTCCAACACCCTAGTTATTGTTTACCTAAGAGGTGACATATTCTTTTGTAAAGTCACACACTAGTTTTTTAGTGTGATTTCCTTTAGCTTATTAGCATGATTGTAAAAGACACGTGCATCATAATTTATTATAAATATAACTGTCTTTATCTTTGTACACCTATGTTTTTAGAATGATTAGTATACTACCTAGCTCTTCTATAAAGGCATGTATTATCATTTTTAAGAGAGAGGGACTTTAAACTATTTTTTAAAATTTTAAGAAATTAATACAAAAGATTAAGGAATTCTATAGGAATTATCTAGGTTGATGTGTTTGAATTGCTAATTTTCTCAATTGCTTGTTTAAGTTTGAATATGAGTAGTTTATGAATATACATAGTTAGATCATTAATTATAGGGTTACTAACTTGTTTGATGCTAAGTTAGTTGAATGAAATTGAGTTTACTTCATTTTATTTGCTTTGCAACAAAGATGTGCATTAGTTATCTAGATGTGGTATAAAACTTTAAAATTAAATCCAATTCTTACTTGTAGTGTCATCCTATCTTTAGATTTAGGCTTGGTTTGTAGTGAAACATGAACTTAGGCTACTTTACACTATATCCTAGTTAAGATCATGCTTGGTAATTCTTGAAACTTTGTCAATATGTTCATAATCAAATATCAACAATCACCATTTCTTTCTTACTCTACCCTTTTCCTTTTACACTTTCTTTAGAAAATTCACTTGAGTATAAAATTTTGTTCATAACCATTTGGTTTAGTCTGTAGTTCAAAACTAGATCAGTTTGTCAAGATTAACACTGAGGTTCCTGAGGAAAGGCATCAAGATGATGTGGTATAAAACTTTAAAAGTAAATCCAATTCTTACTTTTAGTGTCATCCTATCTTTAGATTTAGGCTTGGTTTGTAGTGAAACATGAATTTAGGCTAATTTACACTATATCCTAGTTAAGATCATGCTTGGTAATTCTTGAAACTTTGTCACTATGTTCATAATCAAAGATCAACAATCACCATTTCTTTCTCACTCTACCCTTTCCTTTTACTCTTTCTTTAAAAATTGCACTTTGGTATAAAACATTGTTCATAACCATTTGGTTTAGTCTGTAGTTCAAAACTAGATCAATTTGTCAAGATTAACACTGAGGTTCCTAAGGAAAGGCATCAAGATGGCTCCCAACCATCACATTTTATAAATATTGTGGAATAGTTTACGTTGCTTTGCTATTATTTCGCCACATGCATCCTAATTGTAAAATATATACAACTCATTACCTTAATCCTTTAGATTCTAAAATGAGAAGTTTTTTTTAAACACTAAGAGTACTTATGCTAAATTTAGAAGCATCAATAGGACGAGATTTGGTGGTGCTAGAAGGAGGGCCTCTCAGGAGGAGATATGATCTAAAGTTATAAAAGTCATGTATCTCGACCATCTACCATACATTTAGGGGTATTTAGGTACATTTGAGTTCTTTCAAACATATATGTATTAAGATAGAATATATTCATGAAATTGGGCACATCTTTAACATGTTTAATTAAATGTTCATGTCCTTTATGGTTCTTCATACACCCTTCATAAAATAAATCCCCACATTTGAGCTTAACCCCCTTTTTCTCATGAAAATTTAATGTGATATATTGTATCTCATGTAAGATTTTTAAATATCATGATGGAAGTTTCCTAAGATCATGACAAGATCACAGTAGGAGATTCAGGAACCTTTATTTGAACTTGAAGAACACAAAGAAGCTAGGTGGGATAAAGTAGACGTAGGAAATCCAAATCCCTTCCAACATCACTTGTTCAAGGTATGCTTACTTTTAACCTTTATAAAATAATGGTTTGGTTAGGTGATTCTTACATTAATGTGTTTGGGGTTGTCCATGACCTCCCATGTAATATAGATAAATACTTGCCGACATTTAGCCCCATGGGTATAATAACTTAAGAGGAACATATAAAATCTTTCAAGGTTACTTTAAGACTACTTAACATTGTGCATGAAGATGTAGCATGTATGTTATTACTTTTTACCTTCAAGGATGCTACCTATGAATGGTTTTTTAACCTACCTAATAACTACATCACTAGTTGTGATGATTTTAACAATGTGTTCATAGATCAATTTGGGAAAATTATCAATTCTTGCATCATCTACCATCAATTAACAAATATTAGAAGGGATGCTAATGATCCTATTAGGTCCTTCATTTAGAATGTGGGTGAGATTTAATTTCCTCCCCATGAGTTCTTTAGGGTGTGTTGACATTGGGTTTAATCTCCTAGCATCATACCAACCTTGTTCCATGGTGGGGTATATAAATCAGGGCACATGATATTGGGATTTCTAAGGGGCTGAGAGGCTAGCCTCTTCGATCATAATAAAAACCCAAGTTAGGTCAAGCTAAAAATTATAATCCAATAATAAGTACATGGATGGAGTCACTATTCAAAGGAATAAACCCTTGCATAGTAAGTTAGCTAGTATTAACAAAATTGAATTGATTGCACCCCTTATGTTACCCACATAAGGGACCATCTAATATGCATGACACTTATATATTTTTAAAAAAAACCCAGTTAACATAGATTTTCATGTAAAATTTTGATTTATTCTCACTCTAATTTTGTTCCACATATCAATAATTGAGAGATAAAGGGGGGCGTAAAAATCTCTACCTATAACTGTACTTTCTTTCTCGGATTAACACTTACTTCCTTATAAGCATCGGTATATCGATGTAAACTTTGACTAAAGTTACTCACACCTATTTTTGTTATAGGATATAGGATGAGATATTAATGCTACTTCTCTTTTATTTTAATTTACATATGTGTTTTAAGACTAAAATTATTTATTTATATTGTCATGTCAAAACAAGTCCAAAACATTCACATTTTTTTTACACCCCTTTAGCCTAAGAGGTGTTACTCTATCTATTTTTATTGCACTTTTTGTTTTGAATATTTTTTCCAAAACCATTTGTGTGTCTCTTGTTTAAATGGATCATCATTATGCTACCCATTTCATTTCAAACTTTTGCCTTGGATATTCTAGTAAAAAATAATTCACCATGTCATTTGTTTAAAGGAGTGTTGTTATGCTACTGAATTTGTTCCAAAATATTTTTGCTTTTGAGACCAAGTTAAAAGATAATTTTGGACCTATCTTGTTTTAAATTCATGGTTATTCTACTCATTTTGGGCTATCCTCTTTGCCTTTGAACATCTAATTCTTCTTTGCATTAAATTTGAAATTAAACCTTTCAAAGTGCAAATCCTAAACTAATCAGGTTCACATTAAAGCCTCATCTAATTTAGGCTTAGGTTATCCACCTTTTGCATTTGGATTGTGTTACTTAGGTTGATGTCATATTTGATTTAAAATACCATTTACATAGACCTAGTTCTTGTTGTTTTTTAGCCTTGTATAGAGTGTCATTTTTATCCAAGTGGTTACCATGTACTTTGTTTGAAGTTTGTTGTGCCAAATTTTTGAGTGTCATAGTTAATTATTCTAATAGTTTTCATGATTAAAACTTTGAGTCTAAATTGATCTAATTATTGAGTGTCATCTAATCTAATTACCTTAGTCTAGTTTGCTTATGAGTTCTTGTTTGAGTTTTGTGTTTCTAAGTCTATCCTTGTTTTAGTACGATTATAACCACCTTTGGCCAAATTGTTGCTATCTTTTGATCCTAGTTCATAATTTTTCTAATTTGTTTATGTAATCTTATGATTAATTATAACCCCCATGGGAATATTAGTAATCTAGACATTTATTATTTTTGATCCTTTGGGTTACTTTTGTTGCTAATTATAATTTTGTTAGGGTAAATTAATGTCATTTTGTTAGACTGGTCTTGCTTTTTGTTTTTTCCTACCCTTGCCTAGTTTAGTTTTTTTTTTCCTTCATGTTTCTTTTATAGAACCAAAGGCCCTTTTTAGATATCAATTTTTCATTACCTTTACACCATTTATTTATCATGTGACTTATCCATGGATCTAAACTTGCCTTGTTACACATGCAGTAAGACCATGTATAATCCTAGCTACAATAACTTTGGGATTAATGATCCTTTTTCTCAAGAGTCATATGATGATGTCCCTTATGAGATGGATACATATCCATCTTATAACATCCTATACATTGAATGAAGGTATGACCCTTTAGAATAGTATTTGGTAATTGTGACTCCTTATTCAGGCTAAAAATCAGAGAAAATGCACCAATACCTTGCTTAAAAAATGCCTAACATTGAATAGAATCAACAAAAAGATCCCTATTATGTTACGATGCAACCATTAATTATATATGATCCATAATTATTTGAAATTAATTTAATGGGAAATAAATATGAAGTTTTAGTTATGGTTTTCAAAGTAGGATCAAAGTTTCCTTAAACTTCACACATGAAAATCTAAGCAATTTGACTAGAATGCCTAGTAATGTGCTATAAATTCAACCATTCAAATAGGCATCTACTAGTTATAGCCAATATTTAGTCTAAATGCAACAATAGAATCATAATACACTTAGAACAGGATAAGGTATTGTGTTTGAACAAATGGAATAGGTACAAAAAGAATACCAAGCCTATCTCAATTTATAGCATAACCTCAATGCAAGGGTTATTTATAACACATCACTTATTAAGATACCTCCATTAATAGAGCAAAAAATAGATGCCTCAAGATATGCAAGTCAAAATGTATACCCCTTTAACTAAAGCACATTATTTGGTGACATGTTTAACATCCATATTTTGACAGAAGATAATTTTGATCAAACAAAATACCACACCCATACTATTGTGAATAAAAAGTAAGTGTAATCTAATTTAAACTAAATTGCATCTAATTTTTTACCAAGAATTACATAGAAAGTTCCTCCAAATAGTTCCAAAAGTGGATTGCCATAATTGAAAATAGGTACACCTATTTCCCAAACTCAACAAGTAACCTCCACTCCTTAACTAGATACTTCCTCAAATATGTAACAAGGAAACAAGCCAACAATAGATCAAATTACATCTATAATAAGTGTAAAACACTAAGCCACCTCCATAGGTGATAATTGATGTTCTATCACAATAACCACAGACTAATGTATCTTATCAATTATAGACATTTCTTAACCAATAATGTATTCTTATTGGTCAAAAATTGATAGTTAGTTAGCAAATGCCAAACCCGTGAGAAATGCCAAACCAAAGTTGAAAAATGTATAGTTGTCAAACCAAGAGTTGTTAAATTAATAATTATGAAACTAAAAAGTGTCATTTCAACAAGTATCAATCCAACAATAGGTGTTTAACCAATACCAAGGTTTTTATGCACAATAAGTACTAGGTGCTTGGCAATAATTTCCTTTCACCCAACTGGTATTAGACATACAACAAAGATCTAACTATTAACACCTTTAATAGCAGGGACCTAATCAACAACATGTTCCCTATATAAAATAGGGTTCAACAAGTAGTTATCAAATTCCCTCCCAATCCCAAAAATACCAACATATTTTGTGGAGCCAAATGCCATTACCACATCCCCAATTCACTAGCCAAGGTTATATAGCTAATCCTAACCAAAATTTGCTTCAATAGTAGCATGTTCATTACCCATTCTATGATCCTAATTCAAAAATACATATACCTAATCATATGGCCAGTTTAACCAACATCCCACAAGACACCTACCCCAATTAAAATAATCCAGTTTTAATTGTGTAACCTCCCCAATAATAGGCCACTCAGTATGATTTCCTCACCCAAGATTTTTGATAGATGAAGGATGCAATTCAAGAAATGTAGGTTATAAAATAAATGAAAAAATCAAATTGGAGGATATATACTCTTACCCATTCAACATAGAATATCTAAAAATACCATTTCCACCAGGTTATAAACCACCTATATTCGACAAGTAAAAAGGAAAAAGTGACCCTAGAGAGCATTTGAAGGAATTATTTATTGCCTACCAACTGGTGGCCTATAATGACATTTACTTGCTTCTACTCTTCCCAAGGAGTCTAGTTAGACAAGCCTTGGAATGGTTATTTAAATTACCAAATAACTATGTACCTAACTTCGATGATATCTTAGATAAGTTTGTACATCACTTCTCATACAATATTGATCATGAGATTACTATTGTGGATTTATGCCAAGCTAAAAAGAAGCCTAGTGAAAGAGTCATTACATACTTGCAATGTTGGAGAGCCCTAGCAAGTCAATTTACACACAATCTATTAGAAAATAGTTGGATACAATATTTACTAGGATCTTTCATGGTGATATATCCTATAATATTGTAATACAATTTACTCACACATTTGATGAAGTTATAAAAAAAATAATATAGATTGAAAAATCCTTTGTCAATAAAGGTATAATCAAGTTATCCTCTGTTAATCATAACCAAACATAGAATCAAGGCTATAACTATAATCAGAACCAAAATCAAATAATGGATTAAATTTCACCTTAATAAAACAATAATGAAAGGCATAAACCCTATAACCACAATAAAAATGTTGTTGGTAATGGGGTTACTTAATCATGCCATGTTCAAACTATGTAAACATTGGCTATCCATATACCTCCACCCATCCAAAAACCACTTCCTCTATACATTTAAACAGACCCTCCATAAAACCAACTACCACAAAATCAAAACTATTTACAAACCCCTCCTCTAAGGAGAAGACCACCTATTCCCTAATAATTTAGTGACCATGGTAAGCCCATTGAGTTTGTGTTTCAAAAACTAGTTCAAGGAAATTATGATCAATTATCCTATACCAAAGTTATTTCTTGATGATACTCCTTTTCTCAATTGGTAGAAAGAAAATGAATTTTTTGAGTACCATCATGTTAGAGGACATTCGATAAGATAGTGTATCCAATTCAGACTTTTGATTCAGAACATGTTGGAACATAGAGAGATAGAAAGAGACACCCATGCTCCTATGAACAACTGTAACTTATGTATCAACTATAATCCATTTTTTCAACATAAAAATAACAACAACCAATAACAGTACCAAAAATAAAAATAACAATGGTAGTGAACTCCATCAAATAATTAACAATAATAATGCTAGCCATTATAACAAGAAAATGATTAGAACCAAGGACAAAATGATCAAATGAGTCAAGGAGGTCATCATATCATTGCATATAGATAAAATATTTTTTTAGGACATGTTTTAGTAGGTAATTTTAGCATCATCACTATTAACTCTAGATCAACTACAAATAGGGTTGGACCTTCACACAATAATGTCTATCTACAAACCAATGCCTACTAACCTCCTTATCATAGTGATTCTTTCATAGGCTGTGTTGACAACCATACACCATACCATCTAAGAATCATCATTATGAGCCTCATTCCCTACCCAACCAACCATGAAATCCAAGTTAGATATCAATATTGAATAATTTCAACTCAATGATCTAGAGTGACTATGAGAAGAACATAACCAAATACAATAAATGAGCCTAATCAGCTTTCGATTCCTATCAAAAATAAATAAACAAAAAAAATTAATGGGAAGACATTTTATAGAGTGGAACAATTAAAGAAAACACCTAACACATATCCATCATGTGTTTTTTGTGCACATCTATCAAACATAAAAATATCCTGAATGCATATTTGAACCAATCCCTTATGCCAGATGATATCACTTTAGACAAATTCCAAGCCATGGTAGGATATTTGGCCCCTTTCCAATGTCTCACCTTTGACCAAAGTGATATATCTTCCTTGAGCCCTCTAAATAATAACCCATTATACATTGAGGTTGGTTAAATAAAACATAAAGTTAAATGTGTCCTTATATATAATGGTTTGGGTCTCAACATTGTGTCTTTGAAGTTGTTCAAACATCTTAGATATACACTAGCTGGCTTGCAACCAAATACCATTGTTATCAAGGCATATGATAATGAATAATGAGATTATCAAAGTGCCATTACCCTACCAATAGTCATTAGACCATTGACCCATGATACTTTTTGCCATGTTTTAGATCTAAAACTATCTTATAATTTGTTATTGGGTCGACCTTAGATCCATGAAATCAGGGCTATAGCTTTACATTGCATTAGCATATAAAATTTTCACAATTAGGAATGGAAGTGACTATACCTATTGATACTCATCCATATCATTATTGTAGACACCTTGAGGCTAAGTATAAAAGTTACAACTATCATTTTGGCATGAATCTTATGCCCAAGTCAGATAGTGACAAATCAAAAACATAAAAGACATTGAATCAGGGCCAAAATCCAATTAAATTAACCCTAGCAACATAAAATATACCTTATCCATGCCTTCATAAAAAATTTATAACCATTTTTATGTCATTAAAAAATTTATTAAGTAATATAAAACTCATAATGCATTCCATATTTCCAAATTACCTAAAAAATCTAAAGCTTATGGTAGGCCTATGACCAAGACTACTAGTATGGCATGAGACACCAAAAGAAAATCTTGGCTAATGAGCCCATTGTCTTTAAACTGACCTTTGGCCTAAAACAATACCCCTTAGTAGAAGATGATTCATGGCTCTACAATGATGATTTGGTTGACTGTTACCAAAACATGAAATATCCTATTCCAAATCAAGTTATGGATCACATAACTTATGAAGGTTGAGGCCTCAAGTTACATTAACAAATAACTATCAAACAATTTTTAATGACTAAGTGTAAGGGAACTCATGGTATCAAATTTAAACTACCTAAGGGTGACCTGGTATACCTAATTCATGTTCCAACACCAACAACTAGTGACAATTATGATGGAAGTGATGTAGGGTCCAATTTTAACATCTACAATGACCTTACCACTACAAATTTTATTAACCCCCATGTCATTTTCATTATTATCCATGTTTATCAACCCTCACATTTAACCATTTACCATACCCAATTGATATACTAGGACCAACAAGAGTCAACAGTGCCATTAGATGAGTTCAAAAATGATGAATCCATATACGACTTTATGGGATTGATGAGTCACATTCTTATTAGAGACCAAAATCAAGGATTTGCTATTAGATGGGATCCTACTACCTAGTTCAGAGAATGGGTGAGCTTCCCTAGACAAAAATTAAAAAAAAATCATGCATTGAGGTTTGAAAGTGAAAACCTCTTCGGGCAAATTTATCACTAGGGAAAAAGTAAAGAGAAAAACAAGACTCTTGGTAAAAATTGGTTTTTGGTGCCATTAGATAGGGATGTTCACCCCTCCTATGAATCACATGATACCTTTGGCCCACATTCCATTTGTGGATCAAATATTAGTACTGAGGAGCAGTAAGAGTTTGCAAAAAAAAATCAAGAGTGCCCTGAGGTATTTATATCATGGTCGATGCCAATATTAGGAGATTTTGATTCATCCTGCTTAGGTGAATTAGAATATCTAGCTCATTTGGAGGACTTTTTCATTTCCAATAAATTCAAATCCATGCCAACTATTAGAGATGATGGTTCTACACTTCTAGTGAACACTTCAAAGGTAAACATTGGGACTTTAGTGAACCCAAAATGGATCAAACTAGGCATGTCCTTCACTAAGGAGGAATGCGAATCTTTTTCTTCCCTTTTGAGTTAATGTTTTTACATATTTTCATGGGCCTATTTAGATATGATAGGTTTAGATATTTCCTTATTTATACACCATCTTGTTGTACATCTTGATGTCAAGCTTGGTAAAAAAAAGTTGCATAAGATACATCCTGACATTTTTTTATTAGTAAAGAAAGAGTTGAAAACAATATTAGACATGAAATGCATCAAGACAATTAGTTATTTAGAGTGGATTTTAGACATTGTGCTAGTAGTAAAAAAATAGAAGGTATCATGATCTATATTGATGTAATAGCTATCAATAAAGCCTGCCTGAAAGATGATTTCCCTCTATCTAATATTGACATGATAGTTAAATCAATGGATAGCTATGAAATGTTTCATTTAATGGATGGCTTTGTAGGATATAACCATATTATAATAACACCATAATACCAAGACAATATAATTCTCACCACTCTATGGGGAATGTTTTATTATCAGGTAATGCCATTTGGACTTAAAAATGTTGGATCCACTTAGAAAAGAGATTGATAGTGATTTTTCATGATATAATGCACAACATTATCAAAGACTATGTCAATGATATTTTGGATAAATTAAAGACTTGTTTCATTCACCTATCCATACTACAAAGCATCTTTGAGAGACTTTACAAGTACAACATCAATATTAATCTGAAAAAATGTGTATTTGGTGTTACTTTTTGAAAACTATTAGGTTTCATTATATATCATAGGGGCATTAAATTTGACCCATCCAAAGTTCATGTAATTACAAAAATTATAAAACAATTTACCTTGAAGTAACTTCATAGTTTTTAGGTAAATTTCCAATCTAGTATACATTTTATCTCACAATTAGCTGAGAAATGTCATCCATTTACACACTTACTAAATAAAGTTATTATATTCTCCTAGAATGAAGAGTGTCAAAAGGCATTCAATTAGCTTAAAGAATATATTTTTAACTCATCTATTTCATTACCACCAATGCCAAGCAAATCATTACTTCTTTACCTTTCAGTAACTAAGAATGCCCTATGGGCAATTTTAGCACAACATGATGAATAGTGAAAGGATCATGTTGTGTATTATCTGAGCCAAACATTGGTCGTATATGAACATAACTATACATTGATTGAAAAATATTATTTATAAATGGTGTTCACCTCCCAAAAATTACGTCATTATATGATAAAAAACAAGATCATTATTATCACCAAAATTGATCCACTCAAATATCTACTTTCCAAATCATATTTACAAGTCTGTACAGAAAAATGGATTATACTATTGAGTGAGTTTGAAATTGAATATGCCAATCAGAAATCTATTAAGGGGCAACTAATCATAGATTAACTTGTTAAATATCCTCTTCCAAATACTCAACCTCTTACATTTGGATTTATATATGAGGCCATCATTACCATTGAAGAATCAAATACATCTCTTGAGGCTACAATGGAAGATGTGCTTTGATGGATCATTCATGATTCATGGATTAGGAGCCAAAATATTGTTTATTATGCCATAAGGGAATCTCATTCCCATGTCCTTTAATATTGGATTTCCTTATACCAATAACATGGATGAGTACAAACCATTCATTAGAGTGCTTTTTTTAATAAGTACAATAGAACATTCAACATTTACTAGTGTATAGTGATTCTCAACTAATCATCAATCAGGCCATAGATCAGTATCAGACTAAGGATGAGAAGTTGGTACCCTATAAAGGTATGGTCAATACTCTCAAAAAGTACATTTCCAACATAAAATTTGAGATAATATCTTAGGCCAATAATAAAATAATAGACGCTATGGCCATTATTGGTTCCATGATCTAGATCACTGACAAAGCTAGGGATTATCAAAAATTTTTAGCATCTCTTAGAATCAGCACATAAACAATTAGTTGTGAATATGATTTATGACATTGTTGGTCCTATGTTTCCCTAGTACTCAGATATATGTGCCTATATTAAAGACCAAACCATGCCTCTTGATTTATCATGTAAAAAAAAGCCTTCGCCCATCAAGCCTCTTGTTATACCCTATTATATCCAACATCCCCCCTTTACTCATAAAAGAAATGAAAACCCACTTTTTTTGGATTTTGGCCTTTTTTTTTGAGATTTATTCTATTTTATCTGTACAAGTTCCATTAAAACCATTAATTCTTGACACTTAGAAAACAAAACATGGTATTATACATTTTTATGGATTAACTTTATTAATACATTTTTGGGAGATTTTTAAAACCATGTAGGTTTTCTAGGACTTAGTTTTATTTAGAGTAATTATATTTAGGATTTTATTTTTAGATATTTTTTTCTAGCCTTTTTCTCAAAAAAATTGGTCTTTAGGACTTATTCATTGAGACTTTTTGCTCTTCCAACTTTTTGTTCAAACATTTTATTCGATAGATTTTGGTCTTCGAGACTTATTCATCGGGATTTCTATTTAGATTTTTTACATTAGACATTTTTTCCAAACAAATTTTCCAAATGAATTGTCATTTATTAGATTTTGGTCTTTGGAATTTTTATTCAAAACTTTTGTTCTAAATAGATTTGGTCTTCAAGTTTTTTATATTAGACAAATTGTTGAAATAACATCATCAAATATTTTTCTCTTTAGGTTTTTTGTATCATGTATCTTGTTTAAACATTTTGTCTGATTGAATTTGGTCTTCAAGATTTTTGTTTTGGAATTGTGTTCATAAGATTTATTTGTATATTTTTTAAGCTCAATCCCATAAAACCAGACTCTTGATTCTTGATTACCGAAAGCTCACTATAATTAGCCAATAAATCAAAATACTTCCCAATACTCACCAATGCTACCTACCAACTAAACTAATGAGATTTGAACTATGCAAAAAATACAAAATAGGTGAACATTTAGAATTTATAATGCACAAAATGGAATTCAATGTTAAATATATATACATGATGTGTATCCATTGATGTATTCATTACTCTCAAACAAATTCAAACTCAACTGCTATCTTGTTCATGAAAATCCCTATCTACCTGTGAGATTATTACAAGTAAATAATTAACTAGAGGAAAGAAGAATTTTTCATAGATCATGTAAAAAAACCACAAAAACTACACGTAATTGCAATAATATTTTAATCCAAGGCATTCAGGGGAGCACTTTTTCCATCACCATTTTCTATTAAGGATTCGATCAAATTAATAGACACAGTCTAAGATGCCACCATTTTTGACAATAGGTATGGGAATTTATTTGAATTATGGGATGTTATTGATTCTCCAACATATTTTCCCTACATGTAAATCTATCTACTATGGAATGGTAGTTCATTAGAGGCTTTCTCTCACTCAAGAGACAAGCATTATATTTGGTTGTAGCCAAGCCTGAGGTGATGCCCTACATCAACCTTTTGAGACTTATTATTCATAAGGAAGGTTATGCCAGATGCATATTTTGACCACATGGACAACCGAATAGTTGTGTCATGCATCTCCAAAGCTAACTTTTATAGGTATTTATCATTACTAGTTCCAGATGCATATTTTGACAAACATAGGCTAGTTTCATGAAATTAGGTGAATTTAATGGATAAGGTGGTGTGTTCATGGATTATACCTAGAAAAACCATGACATATAAAGGTAATAATCCCTCCCCTATCAACAAATTTAGGATTAGAGTCTGGATTGGGATGGTATTACTTAATAGGCTTTATGACATACCCAACATCCATTTCCTTAATTTGAACTAGGTGTTATTGTTACATATGATGATGACCAGTGATGCAACATTTGTTTTGGGTGAAGTTATAAGCTTCCATTTTAGATAAAATGTTCTAAAAAGGATCAAATGGCCTACTCTAGTTATCCACTTCTACATGATTTCATATCTTTTGGATGTTGTAATAGGCATAGTGTATAAAGTTCATGGTGAGCTTTAGACCCTGACCATTGATTGTGTCAAGAGTTAAATTTGTGATTATTTATAATTATTGAAAATTTGTTCATATACCAAGAACATGGTTAGGATTGTTGAGGATTTTTATCCTAAAGTGTGTTAATCAATCCATGGGTTTTTAATGCCTAAAGTCAAGGAAAGTATAGTGAAAACACTATGTGGAAGAGGTGACTATTTTTTGTATCCTAACTACATTGTAATCATAATTATCAAACATAAGATCCATCCCATATGCCTCCCAAATTATGTACCTAATAAATTGGTAGAGAAATAAATTAATTTCTATCTCTAGTGGAGCATTGACGAGGACTTGACTAAAAATAAGAAAAATAAATTCTATGAGCACCATGGTCATTGGTCGGATGTGATACATGTAGATAAAGTACTTTGGAGATGTGGGTAGAAAAATAAATATTTATCACTTGCCCATAGTGCCACATAGGGATTGGGATCCTCATGTCCACATATAAACACATTAAGGGCCTTGGTATTACTTACCAACATGTCCATTATAACTATGATGTTTTATTCATGAATACACATAATGATGACTTTGTCTTGGAAATGGAAAAAGTTATTGACTTGAAGGAGGATCATTTAAGGGTGATTCAATAGGAAATTTAAATTACATTGAAGAAATTTCAAAGTATATTACTAGTCTTTTTAGGATGGTCAATTTCATATTTTTATAATAGCCAACCTCCAAAGCAAACTAATAAAACAAGGACATCCTTCACAAGAACTTCCTTTCAAGTTGATAATTGTCAAGAAGGAACTTGGGGTGAGTGAGCCTAATATTAAGGTAGCTCCAAGATATATAATTAATCTCGAGTCATATGATAATGAAGAAGGATAAGAGCACCCAATTTCAAGTGTAATACGAACACCTAAAGCTACCCACAAGTATAATAATCTACATTATTAAGGGTAGCCACACAATAATGTTTTGCCTCATCTCAAAAAGGTTTCTAATTTTAGATAAGACCACTATTTTATATAGGATAAATACTATGACTCCCCTCACATGTAGTCCAATAATTGAGCAATCACAAAGCCTACCTATAATGCCTTAACAAGTGGAGGAAGAAGAAGAAGATCTTGATGAAAAAGTAGAATTGGAGAGAGCCAAGTCTCTAAGCCTCATAGATGACAAAGAGAAAACACCAACCACAGAGGACACCATAAGTAAAAAGGATTTTTATTAGAGACCACTTTTGTACTTTCTTCCTCTATTCTTATTTTTGGTTTTGTAGTAATTTCATTTGTGTTGAAAAATCCCAAAGTGGAAGTTATTACTTCCACCCCTAATTATTTATTAACCTCTTTCTCTCTATTACATATCCCTCTACTCACTCCAAAATTTGAGAAGAAATCTTCCATTATTTATCCATATTCCACCACCTTTGATCCATCTTCCACCACCATGTCATCCACTTCCATCTTGACCACTACCATTATTCCTTAGGGAAGTACCATAGTCAGATCCTTAAAGAGGAAAAGAGTAGCCAAGAAGATTGAAATAGCCATGGTCATTCCCTAATTCCATGTCTCATCCACCTAGGTTAGTTTACCCATGCCATCCACTACTTCATCCTAGGAAACCATTGTCACAATCTCAATCAAGGGAAATAAGGAAAAACAAGTTATCACAATTTATACACTTTCCCAATTTGGAGGTATGGATTGGTCCAAGATCAGTTGGCCTTCCCTACCTGACACAATCCTCAAAGAAGTAAATAAGTAAGAAACATAAGAGGATTTTGAAGAAGATGTTGTGGTTAAAACTACATAGGAGATAGAACCCAACCAATTGATAATTCCTCCATGGGCCATTGATTTAAAAGCTAAGACTTCTTAAATTCCCAAATTTAAGATAATAGAGATCCCATCCATCACAACCTTGTTTTACAATCCATATAGGAGTATCCAAAGGGTAAGAAAGGGGAAATTTGAAGATGAGATAGTATGGAAATGATCCTCAAAGAGAAGAAATAAGTATTTTCCTTATCTTAGATACAAAATAGATAATTGGGTCAATCCCCCTAAAAAAAAATTTAGGTCTCTGGCTGAAGAACATAAAGATGTCATGGTCACAATACATGAAGGCATAGAGTTAGCGAGACAAGAATTGGAAGTGGAATTGGAAAAAATAAAATAATAAAAAATGATAGTGCATATCCCAGTAGGTATTGAAGCTAAGGTACAAGAGGTAGCATCAAAATTATATAATTATTTAGAGGCATTAGATTTTATGTAGTTTGAATTATCCCCCTATATTTCCACCACTCATCAATTATTTAATTCTTTAAAGTTAGATGAGAATAAACTAAAGATATTAATTCTTTACACAACCAATAAGGCATATATCCATTTGGATCTGATGATACCATTATAGGCATTTAATACCCTAAATATGGTGGTCATTAGGATAAAAGAGGCCATGAAATGGGTAACAACTATTGGGTCTTTGGTCCCTAAATACTAGGAGCATAAGGCCTTCATCTTGAAATTTTGAATGACCTAAAATTTTCAAAAGTAAAGGATGCTATAGGAAAGTTTGAGTGTCTTCACTAGAGCATGACTCTGATTGACATGTTTTTAACACTTGACACACCTTTTCACATATGCAGTTTCATCTACTTCCATCTTTGTCCAGTAATAGTTAGTATGTAGTAACATTTTAACTAATATTTTCACATATTAGTTAGTAAGTAATGGCCATTCTCAACATGAGGACTCAATCTTGTCAATAAGGCCAACCAAACATATTCAAATGGTCATAAACACCTCTTAACTACTATTGAATACTTTGCTAAGTGGTTGAAAGCCATTACCCTCACTTACATCATTAGTAAGTAGATCTCCAAGTTCATGATCAACCATCTCATTTGTTTCTATGACACCCACTCCAAAATTATATATAATAATGGTAGATAATTCAAGAATAAATATTTGAAATTACTTTGTTATCGGTACCATATCAAAAAACATTTCTCCACCACTTACTATACACAAGGAAATAGACAAGTAGAGGATTATAATAAAATAATTATTATAATTTTGAAGATAATTGTCAATGATGTTGGTCATAATTAGCACTTGCATCTACTTAACACCCTCTAGGCATATCATACCACATTCTATACTCCAACAAGAGCTACACCCTATTCACTTGTTTATGTAACTAAATCTATTATTTCTATTTAGGTTGAGTTTACTTCTCTCTAAATTTCATTGCATCACATCATCAATGATGATGATTATAGAGTGGTTCACTTGTAGGACCTAGACTTACTTTATGGTAAATATTTGACTACATTAAATAATCTCTAGTATTATCAAAACAAACTCAAAGGCTAATATAATAGGTACATTAAGAATCATGAATTCAAGCTTGGTGACTTGGTACTAAAATAAAATTAGAAAAATGTAAATGTTAAAACCAAGAAAAAGTGAAAGTTTCAACTAGATTAGTTAGGTCCCTATGTGGTTGTTTCCAACTATAGTTCTAAAGCATATATGATCACTACACTAGATGGATATGAAATTGACAAACCTATATGCATAATGCACCTCAAACATTTATATGCTTGGGGGATTCTAATTATTATCTACAAGGATCATTTAAGTTATGCCACATTATACCTATTCTTTTTACTATACCCCTTGCCATTCTACCATACCCTTAACCCTTTTTCAACAATTTATTTTTACCTAACCTCACCTATAACATTTGGCTCTAGTTCTAATTATTTTATACTTCAGACACATTTAGTGGTTGATGATAGATTCAGTTCTAGTAGTTGTTTTAGAATTACATATTTGAATGGCAATATATGAAATTAACATGACAGTGCTCCTAGCAATTGCATCCTTCATTTGTTGTTACATTTAACTAGTGCCATTGATTATAACCACTTTTGGAAAAATCAATGTCCCACCTTATGCTATTAATTATAAATACCTATGGGTAAATTAGTACCACTGACCCTTTGTCATTATTTATTAATTATAACTACCTATGGGAAAATTAAGAGTAATACCTTTACCATGCATTATTACATCACCTTGTCATTCATGTTATCATTTACCTTTCCATTTTAATTTTATCTAGAACTTATTTTTACTTAATTTGATGCCTTTTCAATAGGTAAAGCTACATTGACTTGAAGTCCTAATAGGAATATGTAGGCAACCCTCAATTCACATTGAGGTAAGCTTAGTCACCCTCTTGCCATGCTCTTACCACTTTATGAGTAACTTAAGCCATGCTCTCACAATTTTGTGAATTAGACTATTATATGTCTCATAATTATTTATCAAATTGAGACTCATAGAAACTCCCTTAAATATTAATAAATATCTTAAAATCCTAAAAATCACAAAATCATGAAATTAGTCTTAGAATTTTCACATGAGATAGAAATCCATCTAATTTTTATGGGATGGGCCATCTTATTTGTTTAGTTTATTTCTATTGGGTGAATATTTTGTCACTAGCTAATTGAGGAAAAAATAGGTGTTTCAACCACAACATAGGGAGATTTATTAGCCAAATGTGCAGGTCTACCACATCAAAAGGGGACAAATCTCTCCTCTCATCAAGGGGAGGTTCCCTATAACTATGATGTACTAATATACTATAAATATAAACTGAAAATAACACTTAGGGGTAGGATAACACCATCCATCTTTCTTTTTTATAGATGATGTTCATTGGTCAAAGGAGAAATCTTGGGTGATTGGTGAAGGTACTTCTCTTCTTTTAGAAGTAATATTTAGTCGACAGCCAGGTTCCTTCCTGGGTTCAATGTAACAGGGTGCAATAAACAACAAAATGAGGTGTAGCACAAAGTCTCCACCCTAACTACCAAAGAGTGAAATATACGAAGGACAATGGGACACAAAGTCATCCCAAGATCCTTTACACAGATACAAAAAACAACACACTAAAGACCATTGTGGTAGCACAAAGTCTCTCCACAGTCAGCTTCAGGATACCTTCCTGATTACTTCCACTAGTTCTGCTTGTTAATTTAAATGGAATGCTTCTAGGAAATAGACATAAGAAGAATTTCCTAGATAACACAAGCTATTCAAGCACAAAGTCTAAAAGGTCACTTATTTTCTCATTCAAATAAAGAAATATGATTAACAGTCTGAGCTCAAAGTCTCAGGAATGCCTTTCAATTTGGGTAGAGTTTCACTTATGATAACTGAGAGATCACCTTCTTCTAAAATGAGAGATTACAATATATAGCAGCCAAGAAAGACTTGGTGCTTTATTTCACAAAATGGCCCATGCTGCATTAAATTACTTCAATATCTGTGGGAGGGCCAAGATGGAACATGTCATTGGCCTTGACTTCGGTGTACAAAATCATATCAAATGTCTTCTCCTAAGCATGGATCATCTGATCTATTTCCAGAAATGTACGCAGCTATCCACTCACTTTTATTCAAAAGGAGAAAAATAGGCTGTGCCTTTGAATGTTTACATGCTCAGATGTCTACTTGGTGGACTGTTCCACCTACTGGAATAACTCCCTTATAGATATTTCAGTATCTCATGTATCTTTTCCTCTTTCCTATTGCAATTTTATTTCTCAAGCTATCTTTTCACTTTCAGTTGGCTTTTTCAGCTCCTTCTTTGGCTAGTCACTAAGTTTATTCTTAGGTGTGCATCTTTGAAAATCAATAAATATTTCATTACCTTATATTTGACATCCGTGGGGACATCACTGATCAATTAGTTGCTTGAACCACTTTGAACCTTGAACCTTTGAACCATGAGAGTGCATTGATTCAATGGTTTAATGGTTCGAGTGGTCCTATCAGCTCCTTGGTTCAATTGGCTCCTTGTTTCAATCAGCTCCTTGGTTCAATCAGCTCCTTAGATCAATCATCTCCTCGGTTTAATTTCTTTGAACTTGTCTCTAGAATCTTTTGCTTCCTTCCTTCACTCGAAGCTTCCTTTCAAATTTTGAAATTCCTTGAACCTTTGAACTTTGAACTCTTTTGGTTGAAGGTTCAACAGTTCAATGGTTCATTCTTTGCTCTTCGAATCCTTTGTTCTTCTAAGTCTCTCAAACTTTATTGAACTCATTGAACCTTTAAACTTTGAACTATTTTGGTTCAAGGTTCAACAGTTCAATCTTTCTTCTTTGAAGTCTTCTTTTGTTTAAGTCCTTTAAATCCATTTGAACTTTTCAAAGCGGTTGAACTTTGAACATGCCAAAGCACTTAACTCTTTTAAGTTTACTGATGTCATTAAACCTTTAAACCCATTGAACCTATGAGTCCCTTGACTAAAAATGCTTAAATAATTGAATAACTTGTGCGCTCAGAACATTTTTTGAGAAGGGAAGAGAGAATTTTGGCTTGTAGGACCAAAATAGTTGATATATTGTCCCCAAAAACAAGTGACAAATTTTAGGAACAATAGCTGGCTCCAGTTGGGGAACTTCCATCGATTGTAAAAACAATCAAGGGGAGTACAATCTAGAATCTCCAGTGCCTTTAAGTATGCCATTGGGCTATGGAGTCATGCCACCCAAAAAGAAAGGTGCCAAAAACAAATGAAAATGAACAACACAAAACAAGCTAAAGACTATACAAAAATTATACATATGTACAAGTTGATCTTATCTGATACTTCAAGGATTGAAGTGCTTTAGATGCTACCCACTGTGAGGTAGTGAAAATGATGTTTTGTCTTGATATATCAGCAAGAAACCATTTTCTCCCTAGAATCAATGATTGGCAAATGGACCTCTCCACTAGGAATCAATTTTTTTTTGCATTCCTTTTGGTTCTCTCCTCTTGCCCCACAGCAAGACTAGATCTCTAATCTTAAAACCATGAATCCTTTCTCTCTTGCCAGAGAGTTTCTTTACTTGACTTTGATGCATAGCAGTATGGTCCATTATCATAGTTCATTGCTCTTCTGGTCTAGTAAAGCACATGATTTGATTATCAGCATCAAACACCTACCAATGATTAGCATTGTCAGGTACACTTGGTCAAAAGACTAGCTCAATAGTGTACTTTTGCTCTTCAAAGTCTTTGTGAGTAACCAAGAGGGTTGTAGAGACATCCAATGAATTTGCATAACTATGAAGCTCTCTGGGCACTGCAAATATATTGAAAGCATCAAAACTTTCAATACAGTCCCATACCAAATTGTGGTAATGTCACAATCTTTTGTTCTTGGTTTGACATAGGTTCCTCACTTGACAAACCATCAATTTATCATCTCCTCTGGTGTGAAGGAGTTTGACACCTTTGTCTTGAGCAGCCTTCAACCCGAGTAACAAAGATTCATACTCAGTAGTGTTGTTGGTGTTGCTAAACTTCAAATTGTATGAAGAAGGAAAAATATCTCCTTGAAGAGATATTAGAACAATCTCAACTCCAACACTAGTAGAAGAATAGTTACCATCAAATTCTAGAATCTAGACATTATCAGAAACTGATCTTTTTCAGATTCCTCTTGGAGGGAGGATTCTTTTGCATCTAAAATTTGCTCTACCAATTTTCCTACTCTCCTATCTAAACTTTTTGGACTATCACCTATAGGCATTTCATCAAATGAAATAGGGACATCCTCTGTAAACAAGAAAAAGTTACCCATTTCTAAAGACTCAAATAGAATTTGAGCTTCAGGGGCTGATGTTTGGGTGACAATGTACTTCGACTCCTTTTCAGGGAGTAACCTCTACATGATGCCTTTGATAGGGATCCTTGCCTTGGATAGGTCCATACTTATTTCTCCACCAACATCCTTGCACAAATTTTGACCAAAAAGGATGCCGTAGGAGGTCAGGACATTGGCCACCAAGACTATCATCTTAATTATTTTTCTTAGAAAGGTTGCAAATGTAAACTAGGCATCTTTGATTTGTCCTAGCAAGATTATTTTTTTTCCATGGAGAATCATATCCCAAATGTCTTGGTCAGTGTGAGACCAAGAGATTCTACCACTTTGGTAGGCATGACATTGTCAGAGGCACCAGAATCTATAATGCAATTATTCAGCTGATGACCATTTATCAATAGGGAGACATAAAATGGTTATGTCTTCCCAAGAGCAGTAGGGGGAGTAATCAAAAGGTTATTTTGGGAGGGTGTGCTCTTAGGGGGACCAGGTATTACTTTCATAATTTCTTGTCCTATAGGGACTATCTTATTCTTCAAACATTAAACTAACTTATCTAACTGCTCAGGTTTGGATTGCAAGAATCCAAATTCAGACATTTGAATTTTGGTTTTCTTGACATGGTCTATTATATCAAATGTCTAAAATGAATTAGGAATTGGGGAAGGAAGTTCATCCTTCTAGTTTTTAGGAGGGGTGATACTGGTCTTTGAATTTGAAACAAAATATGAAGGAAAACTTGATGTTCATACCTTTTTAGTGATCACTGGGTCCTTTGATTGAAAAGGCAGGGTGGTTCCCCACTTAGCAATTGAAATTGCTCATTGAGATTGCTCCCCTATTTTTTCCTTATTAGCTTGCTGGGCTAACTGGTTCTAGGACTAGGTGAATACAACGTATGATCCATCAAATGCTTCACCTTTACTTCTATGTTCATCTTAGTAATTTAGGAAACCAATGTTGGAGTCGCTAGCTGATTCATCTTGGTCTTCCACAAAGAGATTAGCACCATCTTCCTAGTTTAACTTAGATTGGAAAGAAAAATTTGATTCTCTTTCAAGGTATGTAACTGTTGACTTGGCTAGATTTGCTTTAATAACAAGTTTCCCCTGAGGTGGAGGAAGATGATTTGGCTACCCTTGATTCCTGACAGCATTGCCTTGGTATGACTGATTAGGGAATGTCCTCCTTGGTATATCTCAATACAAAGGAGGAGTAGACATCCTTTGTGTCATTTTCTTTGTAAGAGATAGAAACTCATTTTCTAGCTTTCACACCATTGGATTAGTGGTGCCTGTAGATGGATATTCAGAGGATGAAGAAGATTTACCTCTATTAGGATCTCTCCTTATCTTCCTCACCAAGATGAGATCATCTTCCACCTCAGTAGCCAAATCTTGAACTGCATCAAGGTCTATGTGGCCAGTCTGTCTCAGCATAAAACTCACTTCAGGTAGCT
This sequence comes from Torreya grandis, assembly GCA_037957365.1. Lineage (NCBI taxonomy): Eukaryota > Viridiplantae > Streptophyta > Pinopsida > Cupressales > Taxaceae > Torreya > Torreya grandis. Next base: position 1,461,907 of record JARHVA010001873.1, read on the forward strand.
GAGAGATGATGAAAAAAATTTAAGATTCTCAGCTATTGGCTGAGCAATTATAGGAATCATATTCCTTAACTTGTCAAACTTGGCTATGAAATCTCTCATTGGTTCATGAGGATCCTTCTTCATTTGTATGAGCTAAGCCAGTAGGGCATGCTCATCTTCTATAGGCTTGAACTTGGCTTCAAATTTGATTTTGAGAGTGTTCTACTCAGTCACTGATTGAGCCTGCAGATGGTAGAACTAGTCTGTAGTAGCACCTTGTAATGTCTCTACGAATAGCCTGACTGATACATCTTCATACTCCACACCTATCATGCCACAGGCTATGCTAAAGGCTACAATATGTTCATCAGGATGAACTCTCCCATCACCAAATAATTTAGGTAAATTCTTCCTTGAACTGCATGGTATCTCATGTAGAGGTGGATTTAAATTGAGTAGGCCAAAAGAGTTACCCTAGGGGCCTTGAGCTACCATTGTATGACTATGGAAATGGGGGATAACAAATCTTGGTGAGGTATGTACAGGTAAAGCTTTGCTAGTAGAGGAAAAAGAAGCTTTGCCTTGTATGGGTAACCTGGTGTTGGTAGGAGGAAGACTCCTAGTTCATTGAAGGTGAGGTTGTGGAGGAAACAAATCAAAATTGCTCTACTGCACCAACTCAAAAATAGGGTCAACAACACCTTGAGATTTTTGGATTCTTGTATAGCATGGAGCTACCAGATTATAGAATAAAAATGGAAAATAATTGGCCTTGCTTTAGCTTGGAGCTTGAGGCTCCAAACTACTCGTTCTTCCCCAGTGGAGTCACCAAAAACTATTGGCATGGAGCTAGCAGAGTAGACAATAGAAAATAAACATTTGATCCCTAGAATCTCTGGTTTTGTATATTAGACTATATAATGGAAATGGATACGGATATGGAGATGGAAAAGAATTGGAACAACTCATTTGACCCTAGCGAAGTCTCTAAAAATTATTGGGTGAATATTTTATCACCAGCTAACTAAGGGAAAAATAGGTGTTTTAACCATAGCATAGGGATATTTATCGGCTAAATGTGCAGGTCTACCACATCAAAAGGGGACAAATCTCTCCTCTCATCAAGGGGAGGTTCCCTATAACTATGATATATTAATATACTATAAATATAAGCTAAAATTAACACTCAGGGGTAGGATAACACCATCCATCCATCTCTCTTTTTTTAGAGATGATGTTCACAGGTCAAGGGAGAAATCCTAAGTGATTGGTGAAGGTACTTCTCTTCTTTCAAAAGTCATATTTATTCGAAAACCAGGTTCCTTCATGGGTTTAATGTAACAGGGTGAAATAGAAAACAAAATGAGGTGTAACACAAAGTCTCCACCTCAACTACCAAAGAGTGAAATATACGGACAATGGGGGCACAAAGTTGTCCCAAGATCCTTTACACAGATATAGAAAACAACACACTAAAGATGATTGTGGTAGCACAAAGTCTTTCCATAGTTAGCTTCAGGACATTGTCCTGATTACTTCCACTAGTTTTGCTTGTTAAATTAAATGGACAAGAATGCTTCTACAAAATAGACATAAGATCAATTTCCTAAATAACACAAGCTATTCTAGCAAAAATTCTAAAATGTCACTTATTTTCTCATTCAAATAAATAAATATGATTAACATTCTGAGCTCAAAGTCTCAGTAATGCCTTTCAATTTGGGCAGAGTTTCACTTCTGATAATCGAGATATTGCCTTCTTCTAAAATGAGAGATTACAATATATAGTAGCCAAAAAAGACTTGGCACTTTGTTTCACAAAATTGCCCATGCTGCATTATATGCCTTCAATATATGTGGGAGGGCCATGTTGGAATAGGTCATCGGCCTTGACTTTGGTGTACAGAATCATATAGAATGTCTTCTCCTAAGCATGGGTCATATGGTTTGTCTCTAGATATGTACGTGAATGTCCACTCACTTTTATTCAAAGGAAGAAAAATAGGCCGCACCTTTGAATGTTTGTGTGCTCAGATGTCTACTTGGTGGACTGTTCTACCTACTGGAATAACTCCCCTGTAGATATTTTAGTATCTTTTGTAGCTTTCCCTCTTTCTTGTTGCAATTTGAACTCGTAGGCTATCTTCTCACTTTCAGCTAGCTTTTTTGACTCCTTCTTTGGTTGGTCATTGAGTTTGTTCTCAGGTGTGCATCTTTGAAAATCAATGGATATTTCATTACCCTATATTTGACATCTATAGGGATGTCACTGATTACTTAGTCACTTGAACCACTTTAAACTTTGAACCTTTGAACCATGAGAATCTATCAGTTCAATGGTTCAACGGTTCAAGCAGTCCTATTGGCTCCTTGGTTCAATCGGCTCCTTGGTTTAATTGGTTGAACCATCTCTTCGAACTTGTCTCTAGAATCTTCCACTTCTTCCTTCACTCAAATCTTCCTTTTGAAAATTAAAATTCCTTGAACCTTTAAACCTTTGAAATTTGAACTCTTTTTGTTCAAGGTTCAATGGTTCAATGGTTCATTCTTTTCTCTTCGAATCCTTTATTCTTCTAAGTCTCTCAAACTTTATTGAACTCATTAAACCTTTGAACTTTGAACTCTTTTGGTTCAAGGTTCAATGATTCAATGGTTCAATCTTTCTTCTTTGAAGTCTTCTTTTGTTTAATTCCTTTAAATCTATTTGAACTTTTTAAAGTGGTTGAAGTTTGAACTTGCCAAAGCACTTAACTCTTTTAAGTCTGCCAATGTCATTGAACCTTTGAACCCATTGAACCTACGATTCCTTTGACTGAAAATACTTGAATAATTGAAGAACTTGAGTGCTTAAGTCATTTTTTGAGAAGGGAAGAGAGAATTTTGGCCTGCAGGACAAAAATATTTGATATGTTGTCCCCAAAAAAAAGTGACAAATTTTGGGAACAACAATTTCTATACCACCTTGGTGTTTTTCTCCCATTTCTGGGAGAACTATATCAGATTGAGGTTTTCACAGACTATGTAAGCAACACCTGGATACATGAGGTATCTCAAGTTAGCTCAACCACACCTTTTCTATTTTGACAACTTATTTTCCTTAAATATTCTAGCATTCCTAAATATTTCATGAGTAACCACTTTTCATTTAGTTTCCCCATCCTTATTGGACTTAGTTGTATGCTCTCACCATTTTTTGAGTTCATATTGTGACCATTATGTATTAAAATATGATAAACTAATGATCACTTATCTACATCTTATACTCTCTCTAATTTTGCAAGAACTCTCTGCATCTTATGTTATCACCATTTTGAGAAAAATATTTTCATTTTATGCTCTCACCATTTTTCAAGCTCATTCTCATTCCAAGCCATAGATGTAGTAGAAACTATGAATTACAATTCTAGTTCATTAGTGGATACTTGTATCTTGACTTTTAGTGTGGTTTTAGCCTAAACCATACTCTTTCATGCATGTGTTTTTTGTTTATGTTGACATTTTCATGATTGTGAAATGTCATCCCATCTTTTCTCCTAGACTAATCATTTTATAAGGTCATTTTTATTTTTCCCCTACACATTAATCATGTTCTATTATCAATCCATTTTCTTCTACTCTATGTCCTAGGATAATTACATTTGGCCTAAATTTCACATTGAATCTTGTGTCCATAAAACTATGTAGGCAACATCCACTTGCCTAGTGCATATGAAGTCAGTTATTCTACCCCTGCCTTTTCTTCTATTCCCCTCCCCATTTTTATTTATCTTATTTGAGTCATTATCTCCCTATATCCTATGGGAATCCATGTGATAATTGTTTTTATGTTATTATACTTATGTCATTGCTACCTAGCTTAGGATCACCCTATTAACAAGAGTAAACTTTTATTACACATGCATAAACAATTTATTTTATATTTGTACTAACACTGTGATTAACCATTATTTGTGTATTGTTATTTGTTTATCTTACTTAGTGTACTATACTTTTATTTTCTTTGGATTGTTTAGTTGTTTTGATTATTTTTTTATTTTTATTTGTTTGTTGTATTGGTGTTTTGTTGTGTTTTTATCAATTTATTTTCATTTGTTTGTTTTATTTTTTGCTTCTCAGTTGTCATAATTCTATTACATTTTTTTACACTTTAGCCTTGATTATCCATATCATGTACTTTGGTTGGGACTTTTTTTTAATTAGTCTTAAACTCAATTTATTTATTATATTTACGCTTTGGATTTGACCATCCATATCTTATTCCTAAGTTGTTTATATTTACATTTAAATAAAATTTTCCATGCTTAGGGTATACATTGTCATTTTAGTTATCTATAAATGTCATGCATAAATGTTTCAGTAATTTTTTCAATTCTTTCAAGGTGATCTAATTAACTACTAAATACAAACTATAAGCAGCATTTTTAAGATTAACTATAGATAGGGATGGTTGGTTGTGTATTATGGATCAATCTTGATTGTGAGAACTCCTCTTTGATTGGGGAGGAATCACCTTTAATACACCACACTTAAACAAAAAAATGATTAATAAATAGATGGGTGCATTTCCTAGTTTCAAACCAGTCCCAAGAAGTGACACACTTTCTAAAATAATTGTCATCCCACATTCAAACATTCAAGTTTATTTTAAACATGAAATTACAAATATAGCTATGGATAAACAATGATAAAGATAATCAATTAATGAGAAGATTTATATGATCAAAATATGCATCCCAGAATTCATTAGCAATGTCTATGTCTTCTTGAATTATGACTAACAACTCATGAATATAAGTGAAACCACATATTGAAATCACAAGACAAATGACTAGCTCAAAAGATATATCACTTTTATCTACAAACAAAGGTTCAAGGACTATGAGAAGATCAAATATGCTAACTAAATCATGTACCAAACTAGGCAAGGTCATCTACATAAACAAAACAACATTTTAGAAAATAAATAAAAGATTTACAAGATGTTTTAAATATGTAATATGGATTGATGTCGATCTTATAGTATCAATGTCAATTCAGATGGATCAACGGTGATCTTCTATATACTATTAAATTTGTAAAATATACTATAATAACAATTTGTATTTTTGATAAATTAATGAAAATAGAATATAAAAATAGATAGAAATAGAGACTTATAGATAGAACATAGTTTTGGCATAGAAGATAAAATATTTAAAACCACTTAATTAAATATACAAGGATTAATGTTGATTCAACACAATCACCATCAATTAAGATGAATCGATATCATCTCTATAGAACATAATTAAATACTAACTAGACTATAATAATAGCTTAGAAAAATGATAAAATAAATGAAATTGAATGCCTGTCAGACATAGAAGATGATAAATATGAGAAACTAAACAAAAATGGATTTAAATACTAACCTTTTTGATAAAAAATAAAACTTGATGAGATGAGAGAAGAAATTTCACAAAATCCACTTGATGATGATTTAAATAGAGATTCTTCAAGATAACAGTGCTTTCACAATGTTTGTATGTGAGCCATAGTGAGTTTTTAATAGATTTTCAAAGGAAAAATCATAATCACCATCCTCCCAAGTAATGGAGGTCTACTAGGTATTTATGGATCGACGTCGATCGTAACTAATTGGCATCGATTGTGGAGGATAGACAATGATTTACCCAGAATATGAGAAGTTGAATGAAAAGCTATTATAATGGGTTGACATGGGGTAAAATAAGGTTAAAATGATTTATAAAGTCATTCAGGTTGTTTTAACCATGGAACAAGGCTGGGTAAAAAAAGTAATAAGGCCAAAAGGGAGGTTTTTTAGATTTTATGTGATTTATTTGATTTTATGGTTTTAAGGATAAGGTAAAAAGGTGGTAATTACTATTTAACCATAGTAATTAACTTATTAACCTAGGTGATAAATGGTAAAGTGATGGTAAAGTGTAACTATAAAAATAATTACACATGGAGGGACATTATGACACAATGCTATATGAATTTAATACAAGCTGTATAAATTTAGCATCTATATTTTGCCCCTTTGTGTAGAGTGGTATATAATGGTGCACCAAGAGACAAAAACTATAAAAAATATGAAATTCCCCATGTTTTTATGAGGAGGTAATCCCCCCTTAAACTGAGTAATGGAAAGTGAAATGGAATGGATGATGGGTTTAAATAAGATGGAATGAAAAAAAAGAAAATAGATGAGATGGTATGGACAAAAATGGAAGATAGATAAAGGAGTCTCAAAATAGATGGTGGATAATGATAAAGGAAGGCCACATTTGCACAAAATGGAACAAAAAGTAATGCATGTAGGATTGCTTAAAATACAATATCAAAAAGTAAAATGTCATAGCTAAAATAAGTAAGTGTATAAGAGGCAAATCAAGAGTACAAAAGATAGTAATAATGAACCAAATCATCTGGTTTGCATATGGTGTGTGCATACCTATATTCAAATGTACTCAAGAAAAAGAAACCCTTGGGATCTTATATGGGGTAAGGTTCCAAAAAATAAGGGTATGCCAAAAGAGATTAGGGAACTGAAAAGGGGCCAAAATTCAGCAATCTAAAGGGTAATAAGAGGGGAAAAAATGGGATAGCTATGACAAAAAGCAATAAAGTATGTGTCCAAAAACAAACTAAAAGTAGGAAAAAATCCAAAATGAAATAGTAATTAAGCTAGGGAATCAACATCGATCAAAACTAATCAATGTCAATTTAAGCTAATAATCATAAATCCATATGGATCGACATCAATCTCAATAATGGCTATAAATAGCCCACTGACAAATAATAAGGCTCATTTATCTATCGAGTGTATGAGAGTTTTGTAAGAAAAAATTGATGGGTTATTGACCTGAGGACACACAAATGAGATGATGGAAGATATCAGGAGCAGATGACAATGGTGATAAGTACACTATAAGGTAGGTGACATGCTTTTCTATGTATTTTATATTTTTTCATGTTTTTATAATTTTTTTGGCATTTGTAGCTTAAGGGATGGGTTAAGAGAGGAAAAGTAAGGGGAGGGTAGATTAAAAATATAAAAGTGATGAGGGAGAAAACTTAGTATTTTTCTAGAAGGAGAGATCGACATTGATCCATACAAATTGACCATGATCTAAAATAGATATCCATCGATCCCTAAGGATCACCATTGATTTGAAAGGATTGATGTTGATTGATAAGGAAAGGGTAAAAATGAAAGGAAAAGGATAAATTAATTAATAAAAGATTACTTATGATAGGGTCATGAGATATTGACTATGAAAGATAGAGTCCCACCATTAATAGAGGAGTTATGGGAGTTACTAAATGATGAGGACTGGATGCACTTAGAGGTAATGGGATTTGGAGGGATCTCATACTACCACCACATCCATTGAGACATTGGCATGATAGTGGCACTATTGGAATGGTGGGATTATACCACCAACACCTTTTGGCTTCTTATAGGTGAGATGACCATTATGATTGAGGATATTTATCAGATCTTGAGGCTACCTATCTAGAGAGATCTAGTATAAACTATGGATTAGGTTGGATGTGTGATAATACTAGCATGATTATATGGGGAGGATGATATAGATATTTTATTTGTTGCTGGAGGGTTTTCATTTTGGCCCCTATTCGAGTAGGCACCAATAGAGAGGCTATTTTTGACCATGCTCATGTTGTCTTTGACTTGCTATGTATTACCTAATTCTAGTGGAAGATAGTTACCATGAAGCTTATCTTTAGTTATAATAGCTATGCTTGAGCACAAGATTGTATTTAATTAAAAACCCACATTACTAGGGTAGATCTACATGGAGTTATGGAGCTAACATACTAGATATTACATTCATACTACACTACTTGGCTTATGAGCACATTCAAGTGATTTACCCTCTCAAGACCCTAAAGGTTAGGCTCAAAGATAGGGCACACAATGCAATCTTCCTTTAATGAGATGATGACCTAGTCATACCATATCTAGATAAGGTATTACATGATCTAGCGTACTATAGATAAAATTTTAAGAGCCTCTAGATTAGAGACATTGTCTAAAGACCATATCTATGTTTTCTAGCATGGCCTAACATAGAGGTATAACTGAGGGATGTATCCCAAGAGAGATGGGTATATAGGTGATAGATGGACCACATGGAGTTATTTTATTTTGATAGGTTCCACCACTAGTTTGTCTTGTTATAGGACATACCATTAGCCCCAAGCTTATATGAGTGGGAGGATATAGAGCTAGACTGGCTAGCACCTGAAACTATAGTCATCTTGATGAGAGCACTAGAGGAGCTAGTAGCATCAAATGTGGATGATACAGGCTATACAAATGACTATGCCACTTGGGTTATGGGAGAGATGGTGAGATTATAGCAGAGAGCAGTGAGGCCTCAATAAGAGGTGGCATAAGAGGTGCTAGCCCAAGATGAGCATATGGATGAGGCACCAACTTATAATGCCTTAGATCAAGATGAGCCCATAAATGAGGCACCTATACAAGATTCCCCATGACATGATGAGCAAGGGATATCATAGAATGAGCTATAGAGTTTACAATATGTTCTTGACATGGTTATATAATAGTGAGACTAGGCCATTCAAGAGAGAGATAGCTACAAGGACAAGCTAGAGAAGATGAGAGCTTCTATGGTCAAGAGGCCAACTCAAGATACAAAATATTAGATCTCTACTCCTATAGATATGATACCACTATAGAGGTACAATGATGCACTAGCTGAGATACAATACTATGAGAGGATTGTATAGGATCGGCTACCAAAATTACCTCAATTTGTAGCCTATGTGGCCAGTCGTAGTAGATCCCAGAGGACCCCAAGTGCCACTATTAGTATAGGTAGAATTATAGGAGGGATAGGAGGATATGATAGGGGATATGACAAATTTTATCTCAATAGGATAGATTTTACATATTAAACATACACACCATATGGGCCATAAGCCCTTTATTACATTTGTATAGATTTTTGAGATATATATATAACATAAACATCTATAAATATTTAAACATTATTAATCATAATCCATCTATCTAAATAATCAATGAATCTCTAAATATAAGGCATAATCCATCCATAAAACATAAACATAGTTTTTTATATATATATAAAACTATGTTTATGTTTTATGGATGGATTATGCCTTATATTTAGAGATTCATTGATTATTTAGATAGATGGATTATGATTAATAATGTTTAAATATTTATAGATTATTGAGATGGATTGATTATGATTAATAAGGTTTAGAGATTTATGGATTATTGAGATGGATTATGTTTAATTAATGAGATGCAAATTATGGTTTATGCTTATGGATTTTATGTTCTTATGGATTATGTATTTAGGGATTGTTTGACATTACAATGGTTAAATTCATCCCACATTAACTTGGACCATAACCAAAAGGAGGACCTCACATCTATGTGCATGTACATCCTTAGTGTAAAGGATAATAAACATCAACACAACCTGGAGTGATCAGAGATAAGATTTTTAAGATTAGATGATTTTGATGGGATAAGGGATGGATAACCATTTCACCCATATTTCAAGAATCAAGATTTTATCTTTCAAAAATCATTTTATTCTAGAAAGTAGATTGATCAATATGAGAAGTCTACTATTAGAAAGTTGATTGAGATGGGAAGCTTTCTTGGGATTTTGATTTTGACAACATGAGTTTCTTTTTTCTTTTTTGTAGGGATTTTGAAAATGGCATAATTTTGAAAATTGATCAATGTGGGAAGTTTCCTACTTAGTAGCCATCCTTTGAGGGAGTGGTCTACATTTTTTATATTTTTGTATAGCTATCCTTTAGGGGATCAGTCTATTTATTTTTGCATTTTTGTATTTGATTATAGCTATCCTTTGAGTGATCAGTCTATTTATTTTTCCCTTTTTGATTTGGATTTTGATACTTGATTTTATTTTATTTATAATAATACTGGCATAAAAATATCTTTTTAAGATATTTTCCATAACTCCATTATATGAAATGATTATGTTATCTTAGAAAATAAGGGTGTATAAGAGATAAGCGAAATAATGATTTGGGGTTTATCCCAATATAGGTGAAACTTATCTAAGAGAAAATGCTATGAATAGAGATAGGGTATTCATATTTAAGGCAAGGATTACAATAACTATCGGGTAACCACATAACTCTCATGTCATTATTAGGTATAAAGGGAGATGATAAAACTGACCACTCCAAATGAGACAATATTTACTAACTATAAAAAAGATGCAAATGCAAGGCATTAAGAGGTTCACGTTCTAGTTTACCATCAAGAGAAGCTAAAAAATATGCCCCAAATCCATATTTATGAGTTATGATGTATGGTCCAAGCTAATTAGGAGATAACTTAACCCTCTTATTTCATTCCATATTAGTGACATGTTGAATTTACTTAAGCACAAGATATTTGATATTAAATTCATGCTCTCTTACATGTTGATTATATGCTCATTTTAACCATTCTTGATATATACCAAGGTGGTCAAGGGCTTCCACTCAATTCTCATCTAAGAACTCAAATTGGGATAAATGCTCTTAATGGAAATCCATGTCAAAAACTATGTCTTGAAGAGAGACTCGAAGGGAGGGAATCTATACTTCTAAAGGAAGTATCGCTTATGTACCATAAACTAGAAAAAAAGGAGAAGCACCTATAAGGGTTTGAATACTAGTTTGATATGACCATAAGGTGAAAGGGAAATTAATATGCTAATCATTACCAGCTTCATTAATGACTTTAGTTAATATTTTGACCAAGGTTTTATTAGACGCTTCATCTTGACCATTGACTTGAGGATAGTAAGGCAATGAAAAACATAATTTGATTTTAAATGAGTCATATAATTCTTGGACTTTATTATTTTTAAAATATTTCCCATTATCTTTTATAATTTTTTAAGGAATCCCAAAATGATAAATAATGTGATTATGGATAAATTACACAATATTTTATGGCTTAGTCGAGATAAGCTACATAGTTTCCACCAACTTAGTGAAGTACTCTATGACAGTGATAGTAAAACCATGATGTTGTAAGGATTTAGGATTAATTTGCCTAATGAGATTGATCCCCCACTAGGAAAATGGCTAAAAGTCTCTTGCTACCTACAAGCCTTTATTATAGACATGGGATAATTTTGCATGCTGTTGACATTTTACACATATCTTAACATAGGTGCAATAATTTTGATTCAAAGTAGGCCAATAATGACCTAGGCGTAAGATTTTCTTAGTGATTTCATGTCCATTAAAATGTCCACCACAAAATCCATCATGGACCCCCAGGATAGCTAAGGTATCTTCACACTTTTGGATACAAAGAAGGAGAATACTATCAAAACCATGCTTACAAATAATTCCCCCTAGAATGACATAACAGGTAGCCTTACACTAGAAAATGTGCTTCGTACCCTTGGATAGATGAGGGGGAGACAATCTTGTAGACAAATAATTAAATATTTTTACATACCATGGCTCCTCGAGATTTTCCTCAACATTATGGATGGATGGGAGATCTGTCCTTGTATAAGAGGGTTGATTAAATTGATAGATGAGAAAAAATAACTTAGACTCCTAAGGCAAATCTGAGATAGAAGAAGCAAGAGAGGCCATAGTATCTACAAACTTATTAGTAGACCTAGGAGTAACTTGAATAGTATAACGTTTGAATGTAGATAAAATTTGATTAGCTAGATTCTTATATCTTTGAAGGAAATCATTCTTACATTGATAAATGATGGTGATTTGATTGATCAATAAATGAGAATCCCCATAGATGTTAATGGATCTAACTCTTAGTACAAGACGAGTTTAGAGTCATATAATCAATGCTTCATACTCAACCATGTTATTGGTGCAATCAAAGTCTAGTTTAATAGAGTCATTTGATATTTTGGGATGAACTAAGAAGTGTATGTGATAGACTCATTAGGGAATTCATAATTAATGGGTTGATTATTACTAAGAGGTGCTTTAGATAATTGATCAACAATGATTTGACCTTCGATAGACTTTTGATGGAGAAAATCTAGATCAAATTTTGCTAACAACATGGCCCATTTATTCATTCATTGATTTTGATATGGTTTAGAATGCATGAACTTAAGGGGATCGATAGTATTAATGACATATGTCTTATGGTTAAAGAGATAATGATGGAGCTTAGAAGCTACTAAAACCAATGCCAAGCATATTTTTTTAGTATGTGAGTAATGTGTCTCATATTCTATGAGAGTATGACTTATATAATAAATAGCCTACTCTTTTTGATGTTCATCTTGATGAGCAAGCATAACACCTAGAGCATGGTCTGTAGCCAAGATATAAAGGAATAAAGGTTTCCCTTCCTTAGGGGAAGTAAGGATAAGAGGTGATAAAAGATAGTCTTTAAGTCCATTAAAGGCTTTTTGATAATTAGAATCCCATACAAAGTGACTACACTTCTTTAAAAAATGGTGAAAGGGTTGACAATGATTAGAAAATTGGGAAATAAAATGATGAATAGACTAGAGCTTACCTTACAAACTATGAAGCTACTTAAGATTGGAAGGAGGCATTTCTATAATACCCTTGATTTTAGCAGGATCCACTTATATTCCATGAATGGAAACAATGAAACACAAAAATTTACCCATAAAGACACTAAAAATACACTTTTTAGGATTTAGACGCACACAATAATGAAGTAAATGATCAAAGATGACCTTCAGGACAGATAAGTGATCTTTACAAAATATCGATTTTCTAAGGAGATCATCGACATAGTTTTTGACAATTTTATGGATCGTGTCATGAAATATATAAGTCATGACCCATTGATAAGTAGCTCCTACATTATTAAGGCCAAAGGGCATAACACAATAGCAGAAGGTTCCCCAAGGAGTAATAAATGTCATTTTATGTTTATTTTTGGGTATAATAAGTATCTGATTATAACCAGAGAAACCATCCATAAGGGACAACATTTCATTGCTAGCTATTAAGTCCACCAAATAGTCTATATTAGGAAGGGGAAAATAATTTTTTGGATAATTAATATTTAAGTCATGAAATTCAGTACAAATGTGAAGTCCCCCTATAGGTTTAGTGACCAAAACAATGTTGGACATCCACTAAGGATAATCAAAGGATTGAGTGAAGTTAATGGATAAAAGGTGTTGTAACTTTTTTTCTGCAAGGAGTGCAATGTGAGGATGAATATTTCAAATCTTTTACTTTATTGACTTAGCATCAAAAAAAGTTACGATGTTATGGATAACTATTGAGGGATCAATGTCAAGCATATCACTATAAGACTAGGCAAAAGCTTTATTACGCTATGATAAGAAGGTAGTAAAATCTTGACTTACTTACATGTTTAAGGATTTGATAATTTTAATAATCCTTGGGACTTGTTGGGACATAATATTAATATCAATAATAGCTTCATTTAACAACCTAGATGTTTTAAATGGAAAATAATTACATAAATAAGAGTTTTCAGCACCTAGATGGGTCAAGATTGACTCATCATCTTGACACTAAAAAATAGGGATGGTTGGTGTATCAGATCCTATTAATTGAGGATATACTAAGGGAATGGTTTGTATTTTTCCATCATGGTGGAAGATGAGAGGTTATAAGGAGATAAAATTGACTAGAAAAAATTAGATGGAATGGATATGAAGTTGCTAGTTGAGGAAGAGGTATAATATGAGGAAGATGGCTCTTCTTCTTCCAAAGATGGTAGAAGAACAGGTTCAGGGATAGACTTAAAATTCTTCTTAAAACCTAAGCCATGCTTTTTGTATGGCTTTTCGAAGTCTCCTAATGTGATATTTTGAGGACCATGCTCATACTTACCCATGTTGAAGCCTTTCCAGACATAATGATGAAGATAGGTTTGAACAAATTGAGGGTTGATAAAAAAAGAGAAATTATATGTAAATTGTTTTGCACAAACATTATCATCACGATATGAGATAGCTTGATCAATCCCACCATATATTAAGTAAGTGTACAAAAAATGTGATCCAAAGGGAATGGTCTCACCTAGACTAGGTGAATACTAGGGTTGCTTATCAGGATGACCATATTCTTTAGCAGTGGGTAAAGTATTAAGATTTAATAACTAATATTCTCCTATCAAAATTTAATGCATCATAAAGTCAATGGACTCTAGATGAGGTAATTTTGAAGCAGGGATGGTCGTGTTAGTCAAGGCTTGATTAGAAGAGGGAGATGGAATTATGTCAAATGAGGGTATTATGACATCATTTGGCCTAAATGTAAAGTTTCCTGACTTAAAAGGGTGAGGATTAGTAGGGATGATGTGTACCTGACCTTCATGCTCATATTTAAGGCATTAATGAATGGTGTAAGGTACACATCACATTACATGAATACATGGAAATCCTAATATAACATTGTATTTAAAGGTCCCTTCTTTAACATAAAATATATCATGAATGATATGAGGACCCACACAAATGGGGAGGATGACTATTCCTACCATGGGTTCTATCATGTCATTAAATACATGAAGGATTGATATAGACTAGGAGACAATGGTTTTTGGAAATTATAATTGCTAGATAGCATGCAAGGAGATAATATTAATGATCACCCCATTATCAATCATAACCCTTTTAATTTTACTTTGATTTATTTGAGCTATAATAAAAAGATCATAATCATGGTCTTCAAGTTACAAAGGAACAATTTCAAAATCAGTAAAACTAAGTGTTGAGACCATTTAGAGGGCTCATATAAAGGCTAACAAAGGTTGAAGTTCATCTGGTTAGACTTCAATAACCTAGAGAGCTTCTATCATTGTATGTTGATGTTATAGAGAATTATAGATAAGCTCATAAAATGACATTTTAATAGGTACTTAATGGAGCTATTTTAGTACAGAGATATAAATAAATTTCTTAGCTTTATTAGGGGTAGTTCTTGTAATAGAAACTTTAGGCTTTTGGCTAGGTGGTTTAGGTGTATTAGGCAAATAGGCTCTTGTAATTGAAAACATAGATTTATTAAAATTGTGGTTTTGAGAGTGGGTAATTACATGCACAACATTTATGTAGAATAGGGGTGGATCTGAAGATGCTACAAACTCTTTATCACTTATGGAACTAGTAGGATTATGAATGGGAGGAACTAAATGAAGAACAACTTTTGACTTAGGGGTTTGATCATTGAGATCATTAATTAATAGGTCATCATCCTATATTAACTGCTAGATTAAAGCCTTAAGGGCTTTAAAAAAATTTGTATCATGCCTAGGTACTCTATGATGTGCACATATTTCTTGAGTTTTATACCATGCAGGCCTTTTAGGGTAAAGGTTAATAATCTGTATAGGTGGTAATGTAATAAGGGAGGTATTTAACAATTTTGTCAAAATAATAGCATAAGATCCTTTTAAAGGGTCATGCTATAGTTTTATAGGGGTTTTGATAATGGGCTTTCATGGTAGGGTATTACTTATCTGGTTTTGTTGCTTACCCATTACAAGAGGGACAACTTTAGGCTCTTTTATTTTAGGCTTTTCTAATGGTCCCTTAGTGGAGGAAGAGGGATATGGAAAGGGAGGTGCACTAAATGGAAAATGATTTGTATCCTTCTATGTGCTTGGATAGAAGACCCTATGACCGAGGAAGAAGATGGATGAGGGCCTAAAATAGATGATGAGGATGACATAAAAGGTATATGATCTTTGTTCTTTTGGGTGTTAACAATATGGGGAGTATTTAGACTATGACTTGATCCTTTTAAATTTTGAAAAAGATCCACTTTACCCTAAGGATGAGCTATGGCTTTCTACGGTGGAATGCCAAGACAATTATCCCAACTATCGATATGGGAGACTTTACTCTTTCCTTTGGTATCTTTAGGATAGGGAGGTAATATAATAGAAGATGGTTTTGAAGGGCCAAGGTTTTGGGCAAAAGGATCATCTTGTAATATATGTTTTCCATGATAAAACTTGCTAGGGATTAAAGGGGTAACATGAGTAGCTTCAAAAGTGTTAAGATGTTTATTTGTAACATCCTAAGGAGTAATTTCATTTTTCATTTTAGGAGATTCACCATGAGAGGGTAAAGGAGATGGTTCACACAAATGGTCCCATGCAATAAGATCAAGGAATTCTATGAGAATCAGGGGACTAGGTTTAATAACCTTTGGTTGATTTAAATCAAAATGATCTCCTATAAGAAGATCCATGACAAGAGGGTCTTCCAAGATTTCTTGAGGTAGTAATTGGTCATAGATCATATTAATCAAGTGTTGGGTTTGATTTTGCATTTCCCCAAGGTTAGTTGGATGGTGTTCAATGTGGATGGATGGTTAGGAAATGGTTACTTAAAACTATATAAAGATTGGTTAGGAGGAGAATTGGGATTGTCCAATTGAAGGTCTCCCTTGTCAATAAGGTTTTGTACTAATCACTTGAAGGATTGGCACCATTCAATTTCATGTCCTATTACCCTATGGTAAACAAAAAATTCATCTTCTTTGTACTCAGTGGGTTTAGGACATGTATCATCAATTAGTTTAATCAAAGAGAGCTCAATGACATTTGCTTGTAAGAGTTTATCTAATACTGAAGCATAAGGCTCTCCTATAGGGGTATATTTCATAGGAGGAAAATTATTAGAAGGAAAATGAGTAAGACCCCTAGGTTTTTGTGTTTGAGAGGCATAATCTCCAAACTAGTTGGATCCTAGAGGGGAGGATGTTTTTACAGTAACTGCATGTGTTGCTCCTATTGGTTTAGGATTATTGCTATTGCTTTTAGATGGGCTAGAATTAAAGCTCTTACTATGCAACTTAACTTTCCCTTATTCAACGCCACATAGTTCAATATTATGAGCCATGGTAAAAACTTCATCAAATGTCTTAAAACATATGATATATGCTTTGTACAAGAACATGAAAATAATTTAATTAATTATATCAGTGGCAAGGGAAAGGCTAGCTAGTTGATTAAGTTACACCATCAAGCTATAAATTATGATAAAGATTCATCCTAAAAGTATCTAATAGTGTAAATATCAATGATAGTCACTTTTTAAGCAATATTAGTCAAGAAGTTTTCTAGAAAAACTTGGGCCAAATATCCAAAGAAAAAAGGTAGTGTTGTGGAATGGAATTGTACCAATCCAATGTAGATCTTACTAATGATTGGGAAATGTCCTAAGTAGGAGGGCATCATCATGTGTTATAAGATAACACGTATGTTGAAAATCGCTAAGATGCTATTGGGGATCTTATTTATTCTAAAATTTAGTGAATTTAGTAAGCTCCCACTGTGATGGGTATGGTTGATTAGGGACAGAGGGATGGATTGACTCATTAAAAATTTGCTAGTTTGGTAAAGTAGTGGACATGGGCTATGAGGGAAAATATCCTACTATGGTAAACATAAAGGGTTGAGATACTACCACATACTGAGGGATTTTTAATAAAACATTTTGTTGTGGGAAAGACTATAATTGAGTGGCTATGGCTAGTTGTGATGAGGCCACAAACTAGGAAACTAAAGAGATGTAATTTTGGAAAGGTTGAGCACATGGGATTTGTTATGAGGTATGTGCTAAAGTTGTTCTAATGGGATGGAGACTTATAGGAATCAACCCTACTAATGTTTTTGAGGGTATGGTAGGTATAAGTTGAGTAATATTTTGGACTTGAGTAATGGTTAGAGAACTGACAGATATCGTGAATGGTTAGTTCTCTAAAGGTTTCAATATCTAAACATTAGAGCTAGGTAGAGGATATCAGATACAAAAGTTTACCATGACTATGGTAATCTCTCTAGTTCTCTCAAAAGCATCCTAAACCTATGTGGAAAGTTTTGGGCATGGGGGGAAAGAGAAATATGTATTTCTTGACATTTCAAATAATGATTAAGAGCAAGAGGGTTATTGTCCAATATTTATGTAAAGGATGGATCTCCTTAAGGGTAATACTATAGAAACACTACATTTTCAAAGGATTCAAGGGAAGAAATAAGACTAGGTGTATGCTCCATAGGAAAAGGTGTAACAACCTCCTTGAATTCTCACCTTTTTGATTGTTGTCTAGTCAACACCATGAAATAAAAAAATAAAAGTGAAGATAAGACAAACAAATAAAACAAAAATTTCCCTTTGAATTATCTTTTTTTTAAAGTATGAATGAAAGATACACACACTAAAATTCATTCCAAAGAAGTTTCTTAATACTTTTTTAACTTTTAAGATGTGAAAAAGAAGGTAGAAAATAAATAGATAACAAAGGTCCTAAGAAATGGCAATCTAAGGATAGTTTTGGGTAGTTTGTTTTGGCACTCAAAGAAGTATTTATTGGTATTGATACATGGCATGGTACTTGAGGATTATTCCCCTCACTTCAAAATCCCACAACCCATGTGGGTGCCTATCCAATGGTGTATCAATGGTCCAAAGATTATACTCAGCCAAAGAGTTGAGTTAGTCCTCCCCTTGGTGGTGAAATCCAAGTAGGATCATCAGGAAAAAGGTTGTTTTGAGGTGATGAAATCCCCATCAATTTCCTTATGTCAAGTGTTTAGATGTGTTAATAATGATAGTGATTTGGTTTTTGTGTGGATAAAGTGATGACTATGATATATTACTACCTAGATTATTCTATGTGAAAGAACCTAAGCAAGAAAAATGGATGGAATTTATTTAACCTTAAGAGGAAATAAAATGCAAAGTCTAAATTTATTTGAATGAATATGACAAATAAAGAAATGGAAAAGAGAGTTTAAAATTCAAGAATGAATTTCTAATAAATAAAAAATGAAACCTTATGTGTCACACCGAGCATGCCATAATGTTTTAGTAATTTTTTCACTTCTTTCAAGGTGATCTAATCAAATACTAAAGACAAAGTATAACTAGGGTTTTTAAGATTACTTAGAGATAGGGATGCTTGGTTTCTCACCGTGTATCAAGCTTGATTGTTAGAAATCCTCTTTGGTTTGGGAGGAATGACCTATAATAAATCAAACTCAAACAAAAAATTAATTAATAGATAAATGGGTGGGCTACCTGGTTACAAGCCAATCCCAAAAACCAGCATGCTTTCTCAAATAGTTTTCAGCCCATGTTTAAACATTCAATTTTATTTTAAACATGAAATTACAAAGATAGATATGCATAAACAATGCTGAAGATAATCAATTAATGAAAATATTTATACAATCAAAATATGCATCCCTGAATTTATTAGCAATGTCTATGTCTTCTTGAATTATGACCAACAACTCATCAATATAGGTGAAATCACATGTTAAAATAATAAGACAAAGTCCTAGCTCAAAATTTATATCACCCTGATCTACAAAGAGAGGCTGAGGGACTATGGGAAGATCAAATATGCTAACTGAATCATGCACTAAACTAGGGTAGGTCATCTACATGAATAAAATAGTATTTTAGAAAATAGATAACATATTTATAAGATATTTTAAATATGTAATAGGGATCAATGTCCATCCTATAAGATCAATATTGATTCAGATGGATCGATGTCGATCTTATAAATATCATTAAATTTGTAAAACAGACTATAATAACACTTTGTATTTTTGATAAATTGATAAAAATAGATTCTAAAAATAGACAAAAATAAAGACTTACAAATATAAAATAGTTTTGACACAAAAAATAAGATATTTAAAACCACTTAATCAAACAGACAAGGATCGATGTCGATTCAACACAGTTGACATCAATTAAGATGAATCGATATATATTTTGTGCAAGATAATTGAATATTGATTAGACTATAATAATAGCCTAGAAAAATATTAAAATAAATAAA
The DNA here is from genome assembly GCA_037957365.1 of Torreya grandis. Taxonomy (NCBI): domain Eukaryota; kingdom Viridiplantae; phylum Streptophyta; class Pinopsida; order Cupressales; family Taxaceae; genus Torreya; species Torreya grandis. The sequence goes on from JARHVA010001873.1 coordinate 1,481,758, forward strand.
ACATAATTCCTATCAAACATAAAATATTATAAATATGAGAAACTAAACAAAAATGGATTTAAATACTAACATTTTTGAAAGAAAATAAAACTTGATGGGATGAGAGAAGAAATTTCATAAAATCCTCTTGATGATGCTTTGAATGGAGATTCTTTAAGATAACAATGCTTTCACAGTGTTTGTATGTGAGTTGCAATGACATTTCGATAGATTTTTGAAGGCAAAAGTGTAATCACCATCCTCTCGAGTAATGAAGGTCTGCTAGGTATTTATGGATTGACGTCGATCCTAACCGATTGGCATCGATCACAGAGGATCAACATTGATTTACCCATAATAGGATAATTCAAATGAAAATCTATTCTAATGGGTTTCCATGGGGTAAAATAAGGTTAAAATAACTTTTGAAGTCATTCAGGTTGTTTTAACCATGGAACAAGGTTGGGTAAAAGGAGTAATAAGGACAAAAGGGAGGCTTTTTAGATTTTATGTGATTTATTTGATTTTATGGTTTTTTGATAAGGTAAAAAGGGGGTACTTACTATTTAACCATAGTAATTAACTTATTAACCTAGGTGGTAAATGGTAAAGTGTAATTTTAAAAATAATTATGCATGGTGGGACTTTATGACACAATGTTATGTAAATTTAATACAAGGTGTATAAATTTAGCATCTATAATAAAATCAAATGATAAATAAAAACCATGCTCATAAAGTCTTATAGAAATGGTATCATCTCTTTAATAGTCATAAATCTAGCTAGCTAACCAAACACATGCCTGAATCTATTAGTAATAAATAAGTGCAACAAATGATTTATTTTATGTTTATATAGATGATCATCTCTAAATAAACATCCATATGAGTCATACAACATAAAAAGATGATAATTTACAAATAACATATCCTACCTTAACCATCTTTTTGGGCCTCTCCATGAGACCCATTTAACATGATCTTTAAACCTATATCCCATGTTTGTTCAAATGTGCATCTTCAAATTCACATTTAGGATAAAAATGTATTGTTATCCTTTATCGTTTCTATCCTTTTTGGGACTCCCTCTAAGGACTATTTAACAATGTAATTTTTTAACCTATGTCCTGTGTTTGTTTGAACATGTACATTCAGACTCACATTTAGGTTAGAAATGTGTTGTAATCCTTTACCAGCATAATAATTTTGGCTCTCCCCTTGAGACCTATTTAAAAACACATTTTTTATCTTATATCTTGTGTTTATTTGAATGTACAACTTGAAACTCCCATTTAGGCTAGAAATGTGTTTTTATCCTTTGCCAATGTATTTGTTCCTAATTATAACTACCTTGGAGTAAATCAATGCTTCCTAATTTTCATTCCTAATTATAACTACCTTTAGGAAAATTAATGTTTTCTATTTAGTTACTGATATAACCACCTTTGGGAAAATTAGTATCCAACCATGGCCCTACTTGGGCATCCACCCATCCTATTGCTTATAATTGCCTTTGGGAAAACTAATGTCACACCATTTGTTATTGATTATAATTTCCTTTGGGAAAATTAGTTATTCCACTACCATTACCATCTATAACTACCTTTGATAAATTTAGTAATCCCATCCCCATTTCCATCTAGATCATGTTGTTTTGATGGAATGTTAGATGATTATATTTTTTCCATCTACTCCCTCAAGGGGGTATCAAGGGCTTATCGACCACTCTTTTAGGTATGAAACATCTAAATTAACAACTTCTTCATTATTTGAAAATATGTTATGGTGCCTATGTCTTGTAATGCATTCTCAAATGTGGGAAAATTGTAGACACTTAGTTTTGGCCAATTTCATGCCTAAATTGAAATTTAATTCAATTTCTAATAAATGACATATTTTAAGCCTATAAATCACCTAAATTACCCAAATTTATCTGCATAATAAATTTAATTTCCTAAAAACATGATGAGGCTAGCTTATTTTATGTATTACCCTCTATTCATCACTTAGTTTCGTTCTAACCCTTGTAAAATTATGACCTAGTAATTTGACACTTTTAACATGTCAATCTATTAATTCATGACATTTAAATCAATTTCCAAAAGCTAAAAATCACTGATCAAGACTAATTATATTGTAAATCTTAATTAACTTTCCTAAACAAAAATTCCAAATCAAATTAATGAATTTCATTTAGTGAAAAAGGAATTTTATTTGAAAATGATGTCAGAAATTTAAATGAACTAATAAAGTGATTTATTATCTCATAATTATTCAAAATTATTACTCACACCTCAAAAATATCTAAAGTGACTTATCATGCCTCACAAATATCATAAACTGGGATGTCAAGATTTCACGAGTGCCTTAAACCCACATACAGTTAGATTGACTTAACCAAGATTAATTTTGACTTATGACTTAACCCCGATTAATTTAAACTCAACCCAAGTTAGAATTTAACCTAATCTACCCATGGTTAAAATTATTTCTTTGATACATAAATACAATTTCCCACACCATTTATAAAGAATATTTTGTGTGTAAGGTTATTCTAATGGAATACCTTCTTAAAGCCTTTGAGAGTAAGTGTTATTATGCCAAAATTATTCCAAGATTCACACAAATCCATAAGTGAATATTGATGAGATGCTACCACCATGGAAAATCATTGATAAAAAAAATACAATCATCATAGGTTGAGCATGAATATTATTATGCCAAAAATTAAGCACCATATGCGAAAAGGGATGTAAGAAAATTGAATTATCTTCATCTCTATTTTATGTTCTTGTTTATTGTGTTATGCTCCCCCTAGTTCCTAAGCAAGAGGGTTTAGTATTAGTGCATTATTATTCTTGATGTTTTCTAATTTAGACTAAAAAGAGAATAATATACATATTGTTTCCTCTTTGATCTTGTAAGGTACAACCATGAAATGTCCCCACTAAAACTACAAACTAGTGTAAGTAACATATACTATGTGAGTGTGGAGAACATTCTTCCAAAGCATGACCCCACTGAATATAAGAACTACGAAAATGTCTAAGCAATGTCACCATGATAATCACCAAATAATATACCCCCCTTTGATGCAATTTAAATATAGTACCTGGTAATTATCCAACCTTAAAAGGATAAAAAAACTTTAAATCTAAGAATGTAACCATGTAGTATATAGAATGAAATATGTGTAGTTAGATGTATCATTGAAGTGCATAAAACTAATGTGATCACATGTAGGCTTAATATGCATGATAAATATCATGGAAATGTATAGATAGTAATAGTACAAGCTTAACATTTAAACAAACACACACACATAATGGAACTCAAAAGCAATTAAAAAGGCAATGGTATAAGGAGACCATAAACAAGGGATATGTTTAAATGCCATAAAATCAAATCGACTTGACATAGTCAACTATCCACAAAAAAAAGGAATGACACATTCAATTATCTATATAGCCAACAATTAAATATTTAAATGTATAAACATTCAATGACATATTAAAATGTTGAATAGATCAAAAATAGGAATAGGGGCTACATACAACAGAGCATATGTGAATGTTCAAAAAATCAAGACAATAGCAGAGTAAAACACTCAAGAAAGTGTGTAAAGGAAAATCATAAGAAACCAAGATAAACATGTCATAGGGACTATTGATAGGATGTGTTATAATAAAAAAACATCAAGTAAAAATCATATCACTTACCATGTTAAATGTATAATCATTGATAATACATGTGTACATATATATGTGAGCTCAAACATGATATTATAAAGTGATCATCAAATCATATAACTTGTGTGTGTTAATATTATAGAAGATAGATGCCCCAAGTGTTAGAGTGAGGTGAGTATAGGTAAAAACCAACACCCATAAGTGTATCATTTATCTATGTATGCCTATATATGTGTATGTAGGATTAAATGATATGTTAGTCCTCAACATCAAACTAACACATAGATGCCAAGGAGCCAATAGAACATGTAGGTGATGGAAATGTTTTTGGATTTTTTTTCATGTAGTTTTGGTATGTTTGAAGAGAAAATATCATCCTATGATCTCATCCAAAGGGTGATCATATGTATCTCTATACTCATAACCTAGTGCATGAAACTAGTAGTAATGTCAAAGATCATGTATAGGTGAAATATCTATCACCATAGTATCTTTGATGTACAATGTATGTATAATAAAACTTTAAGGTCATGAAGTACCAATATAAATAATAGGAGTTATTGGAAACAATCTATGTGTACTCTGTGGTTTCTTTGAAATATAAATAGTAGTAACATATGTAGGTGTTCTAGATGTTTGAATTAAGAATTAGAAATTTGTATCATGGATATTTGGTAGGTTTGTATATTCTATTCTTACTTCCATGGTAGATTTTATGGATATGGTAAAAGGTATAACAAATATTTAAATTTAATAAAATACTTGTATGATTTCAATAGGAAATTACTCATCATATGAAATGGAACCCTATAGTAAATAAGAATGTTTTACTATAATGATCATGTGGTAAAATAATTGTCAGTTTTGAATCTATAGTCACCTATACTATAATGGTAGGTGTAATTGGTGAATTTTTAGGTACCTATTTATGAACCCAAATATACTATGTAGGTACACCCTTTCCATACATGCCTCTATACAAGACCTAATCGACCAATGGTTCCTTTGTAGGATTATTGTGGAAGTGATCCATTCTGGTAGAGAGCACACTAAGAGAAGGACTTATGCTAGTGGGTTTTTTCTCTAAAATTTTATGGACCATTTTTATATATAAAGATCAAAATGGGATGGTTTTATCCTATGAGATTATCCTCTAGGAGAAGTATATAAATGAGGTCTAGATGCATCTTTTTGAAATGTAATGATTCCCTGAATTATAACTATGTAAGCTTATGCTCAAGAGAAAAACACTCACTATCTCAATGAAAATTAATACCATGATAAGTGAATATTGGTGTCATTTTCCATTCTAAAATATATGAGGTGGGTAATGTGAATTAGGAGGGATCTTGGTCAATTGTTTATCCAAAAAAGTTCACAATATATCATGCACTCTATCATGGTACCAATAAAACTAAAGAGATATAGATCCTATTTTAGTTTTTAGGGTTAAGGATATAGAAATTATATGACACAAGGGTGAATATTATATCTAAAATAAGATAATTAATGTGATAAATGTATATCTACCATATGCTAAATTTATATAGTTGAGATATGATATTAATGGAATGTACATATATTCTAGATATACAAAAGACATAAGAGAAAGTAATTTGTTGTTTATTATGAAAATATAGTTTTGTATCTTATATAGGTAGGAATATAGTTTTAGAATAGTTTTTAGACTATAGATCTAGTGCCTATGGCTCTTTAGACACTTACATCAGCCTAGGAAAATTACATCAATGTTAGTGTGAGTTCGATGCTATTGTCCTATATAGAATATACACTAAAAAAAGATGAAACCACATAGATGCTTCTAAGTTTGTCTTCAACTTCACTTTTGTGCATTTAAATCTAGCTCGTGAACTGTCACTCCTACTAAAATAGTAAAACATTGGCTTTGCATATTCAATTTAACCTTGGAAAAAATGGGTTAGTGGGCACATGGTGTCAAGTTGACCTTAAATTACCCTATTGTCAAAAGTCACTACCTATATATCCAATACTCTATAAGATGGCCTCATACTCATGTACTTATCCCCTAGTTATTGGCTTGTGTGTGAATCATATAATGAGTAAACTAAGTACAACATTGATCTATCTTGTAACTTGTAAAATGTGACCTTATGAATACTCTTTTATTACTTTAGACCTATATCTAGATTTTTCCTTTGACTGATATCAAAATAGGGTACAATAAGAAATATTTTGTTAATTTCAGTGCTTCTTGAGTGTTCTTTTGATTTGATTTCTAGGTTTTATCAGTTAAGAATGAATGAGGGTTGATACTATTTTTATATCAATCTTATTGGGAGATAAATCACATGAAATCACTTAAACTGACCATTGTAATATGTTTCATTTTCAAATGGGATGAATTTATGGTTCTAGACACTTGCATCAGGCTAGAATAGTAATGTTGATGCTACTGTTTGACCCAAATGTTAACATCCAAGGTTAAAGAGAGAAAACACATGATAAAAACTTGTAGAGGTATAAGATAAGTATATTTTAAGAATTATGGGTAAGATGGGATGATTATGTCATCAATATAAGGCTAGTCAGAATAAGAGATAGACCAAGGGGCACAAGATAGAGCATATGTGATGCATGTGTAGAGATAAGAGGAATAGTAAAAGTCATGAATTTTCCAAGTGTACAAGACTAAGGTGATAGATAATCTAAAATATCATCTACAAGAAGATGATAAAGGATGAATTGTTAAACAAATATGTCTTCAATATGTAGGATATGAATAAATTGAATGAAATATTCTCTAAATTGGTGGAATGTACAAAAATCCTTCCCAAATTATTAAATCAAAGAAATGAAACACCAAAAATATTGATAAATTTGATATCTCATCTCTCCAACACACTTGCCCTAGATACAAAATAATTAATCCATATATGCAAGCATTTAGAACTTAAAAACACAAGGTATCTCAAACTGACCAACAAAATCTACAATTGATATAAAAATCAAGTGACCCCACTTTTTAGAGTGACAAGGAATATCTTTCCTATTCATAAATTTATATATTTTTAAATTCTATTTTATCATTTTAATTTTTGGTGTCACTTAAGTCATTGTATTTCACTTTTGTGAATGTAATAAGGAAAGGTGAAAATTAAATTATAAGTTTTACCTTTTAGGTAGATATGAATTAGTTATTAATCATTTTTAGAAGAATATGCTATAAATATGAAATCTATTCATTGTAAATAGGGCTTTTTGACAATACAATAAATTTTGTGCAAGTTTGAAAGAAAGAAGGTGTGTGTGTATAACTCTAAGGAATCAATACATAATAAATTTGCAAGTATAATGTGCCACAAAATATTTTGAATGAATAGTATGCATGTGTGTATCAATTTTATTTTATTCTTTCTCTTTCCATTTGTAAAAATTACTATGTTTGATTTTTAGAAAATTAAAGGTTCTTAGTATGGAAATTCATTGAAATATGTGTTAACAGTTTTGAATTAGATAAACCTTAGTGAAACCAAAAATAAAATTGGTATTTATTATCAAAGACAAATGCAGATTTGTTTAATGGGTTTCAAAATAATTTAATCACTCTGGTGTATGTATTTCATTCATATGTTTGAAATTTGTCTTTCTCACTTCATTTTAAAGATAAAGGTTTTAATCATTGAAAAGTCATATTTTGGGATTATTTGGGTAGGTTTTTCACATTTAATCTATTCAAATCAACCCATTCTTTATTTCATTCTTCATTTCTCCTTTTGTCATATTAAATATTCCTCCTCATTCTCAATCCCATCACCTTCTTGTACATTTGGGTTAAAATTATTAAACCCTCAATTGAAAACATGTTTTTTATAAATAATTTCATTTGCCACATTTTCCTTGTTTTTAATATAGGTAGATCCTCTTAAAAATAAGAGAGGGAAGTTTTTCCACACTCAGTTGACCTAAAATCATAGAGTATGTATCCCTACAATTTTTTCAATGAAAGTTACCACATGAATATTTTGCATCCAAGGGCATCCTAACAACATGTCAAAGACCCTATTACTTTGTAGAGCTAAGAATGGAGTGTCTAGTATGGTTGATCCCACCTAAATAGGTATCACTATGTGTCCCATGGAATTTTGGTTTTTTCCATAGAATTCGTTAACTTATATTGATGTATATTATAAAAACATTATGTGTACCCAAGGGAGATAAAATTTTCATGGTGAACACACTCTCTTTCAAATGATTGGTGATCATGAAACTATGTATGGGTTTCTCATTGATATATTATTTCATGAATATTTTATGATAATATAAATCATCATCGATAATATTATTACCAATAAATGTTATCATAATACTTTATGGTGGTGTGCCTATAGTGTATCAATAATTTAATCTATTGGGTGATCATCATACATTACAAGTGGAAGAAGAATATTTTATGCATAATGTACTTCTGAAATATCTATGTTAACTATTTAGGACTTAGTACATGTAAATACTAGGTTTTTAAATTGCTGAGTATAGTAATTCAAGATATATAATATGTAATAAATATAACCACTGATTTGTGAAATAATTGACATAATGTGATGTTTCTAAAAATAATAATGAATGACACAAATAATTAATTAATAGGAAACTTCTTGAGATGAAAGATATAGAAGATAAAAACTAGTATAGGAGTTGGTCTGACTATTAAAAATAGGTTATAGGTATTAAAAACCCTCTTGGAAAATACTATTGTGGTGTTAGTGTTCACATTTGGCACTACTTTCATCTATGCAAGAATTGATCTCTATTTATAGGAGCACCTATGTCTAAGTCTACCAATCTCATTCCTATATGAACAAACCCTATTTTATTGTATGTGTCCTATTTTGATTGATTCTTATCCAAATCCTAATGACTACACACATAAAAAATAATAATATAAAATTCAAAAGGAAGGGGAAAACAAGGTTGTGGGATATTATGATCAAATGGGATAGAACCCCTGTTATTTTGATCATGGCCTATATTAACTATGATGATTTGGGTCTCATATTCTATGTAGTTATCCCTTAGTGAATGTGCATAATCCATGCACATGGTATGCTATAATGACTTTACCTTAGGCTCTTCTTTGATCAATCATGAAAATATAGGTGTGATAGCTCAATAATGTATAGTATGTTGAGTAATACTATTGACTAATTTTATGTAATTATGTGCTAAGATAGTAAGTGATTGATGTAAAATTCCTTATGAGGCCCTTTATATAGAAAGAAATTTGATTTTAATGTAATAACCTTATTCAATGAACAAAAAGAACTAAAAGAGAGATAAAATAAAAAGAGAATGCTCAAAGAAGGCTTAGGACCCAAAACATGGTGAAAAGTGACTGTTTGACACTAATGCCAAAGTTGGACACTAGATTTGTGGTGATAATGTCTTGAGGTCACTAAAATGAGTGGAAATTATGCATAATAGGTTAGGGGGTGTTGTGAATAAGAGGGGATGCCATAGGACCACTAGGGGTGAAGAAATAAGGAAAATAAGACATAAGAAAGACCAGAAGACCCAAAATGATTGCATAAATAAGAGTCACATATATCACTAAGAGATTTTTTTGAAAGAGTAACAAAAGACATAGTACTTTTGGTTACTTGACCAAATTAGGGTGTGTACATTTTACCCCTTGTTATTCTAGTAAGAGCATGAAATGAAAGCAAAAGAGTAAAAGAAAAATAGAAATGCATACCTTTACTTACCTATGCAAGTGTGTTGTAGATCTAACCTACTTATTGTCTAAAAGAGTGGGCAGGAGATAGAATGACATACGTGAAGAGGAAGTACATAATTTGGGTTCTTCATTTACTAAATTTGAGTAGTGAACTAAATTATGAGGAAATAACCCTATTTTACTACCACCTTGATATCTGAACTAAATCTCATAATGTAATTTATATCTAACAAAAAATAAGGCATACTTACCCAAACTCTGATATATAGACTGAATCTAATAATGTATTATATAATTGTGGATAATCAAGCTCTACTTACCCCCACTCTAGTTGTAGACACCGAAATCGTGTCTACCCCTTGGTCCTTTCTCCCCCCTTGGTCCCCTTGGTCCCCTTCGTCCACTTAACCACTCCTAACCCATGTTTTATTAATTTGAAATAAGTATCCTATTTCAAATTATTAAAATCCCTTTTCTCTCTCCCTTGCCACCTCACCACCCTTGGATACCCTTCTTTGGATTCCCCTCATTCTCCACATGGCCAATATTAATGCCTAGACTCCCATTTCAACTTCTCCCCTTTAACCTCTCGCATCCATTTAGCCACCTTCGACCGTTTCTTCTTCGGATTCACTGACCCGACAGTTGGGAAAATGGACAAAAGGCTATTTTTAGCCTTTTTCCTACCTTTCAGCTGTCGACGTCGATCAACTGTCGATCGACGTTGATGATATTGCTAGTGTCGGCAGCCTTCATAATAGTTTTTTGCATCAGTTATCTTCCTTCACCTCTCTCGCATTAGACTCTGGAATCCTTCAATCCATCAATCTTTGGCTCCTTTCTCTTCGACTGCTAACTCTTTGGCTGCAGGGACACATCAAGCAACACTCTCTAGGGACTCTGCATCAGTTTTCTACATCAACAACAGGGACTCTGCCTTCGTCAGTAGCACCAACAATAGGGACACCAGTCTGCAACACTCTTTCAGCCAGTCACAGATAAGTATTTTGTTTGTGCTTCCATTGTGTTTTCCAATTATCTGCTTCTAAGTTATGAACTAGATTCAGCACTCTCGATCCCCAGACCAGACCAAACCTAAATCCCCATTTCTCTACCTCTGTCCTCTGTCTGACCATACACTCTATCCATTGTCCCTACAACTCTGCCCAAAACCTCTGCACAGACTATTAACCAAAACCAAAATATCAGACCCAGACCCCCAGACCATTCAACTAAGCCAAAAACTCTATCTCAGACCCGTCCATAGATCAAAACTCCTCTAGACCTCATCCACAGACTACTGCCCCGATCGACACCGATCACTTCCCCCACCGACGTCGGCAGACTAACCGATGTTGGCATCCTTGACAATCGACGCCGGTAGGACCACCGACGCTGGCGACTGTGAACAGGCTGACAGCAACATTTAGGTAAGTATTTGCTTCAACTTTTCATTCTGTCTTTATCATTTTTAGTCTTTTATCTTTCTGTCCTTTATCAGATAATCTTTTTATTAATTGGTGGGTTGACATCTCCTAAGCTTTTGCTTTTGGGATCAAGCTTTTGCTTGGCAACCCACCATCTCCTCATCTAACGCCTTCTTTGTCTTAGTATCTTTCTTTTACAGGTGTCATTCCTCCACAGCCAAAGAGGAGTACCTTCTATCATCTGGATTATGGTGCGCACGACTACATCCAGGTACATACAAGCCTTGACCATTTCTTTAAGTTTCTCATTTTCTCTAGTTGAATGTGAAAAGAAAATATAGCGTAGAAACATTCTGGCACGCCCGGTGGGACCCTTAGGGCCTTCCTTGGGTTCCTTTCCTTCTTTGTTCATATAGGTGCATTAGGTTTCTCCCTTTTCACCTCTTTCTTCTCTTCTAAACAACATCATAAGTAGGAATAAAAAGAACTTTTCTTTCTTTTCTTGCACTTATAGACTAGTCAAAAATCATATCCTTCAAACCCTTTCTCAACTTGTTTTTCATCCGAACTTCACATTTTGACTTGGGGCTTAAAACACTTTGCATTCATTTCTGTTTGCTTGCATTTCTTAGTCCACACTTAGTAATTAATAACTGCATATTGAATTAATCATAGTCCACTTGATGTTACACAACTGAACCACCTGCACAAATCAAACATCAAACTTACTTGAGACAAGGCCCGACTGGGATTTCATCCCCCAGCGGATACCTTACCCCTCCCCAGCAATCCCACTTGGATTTCACCACCAAGGGGAAAGCCCACTCCATTCTCTGGTGGAGGATAATCTCTAGGCAAGGTATATTTTGGCTAAGCGAGACCAGCTCATCACTGGGCTCGTGAAGTGAGGGGAGCTTGCTCCTTAGCACCAGGCCATGTACCAAACCTAATACAGACTTCTTAAGCACCTAAACAAGACCTGAAACCATCCATAGACTACCTCTTCTAAGACCCTTCTTCCAGCCAACCTCCCCAAACATCACTTTAAGGCATAAGCCACACGAGCTTAATAATTTATATCTAGGGATTTAACGCTTAGGCTTTGCTTGTGTTCTTCATCTTTTATGTTCTTATCTGCTTGTTTGAGCTAGTGAGGATGTTCTTCTCCTTTGATTTCCAAAAACTCTCAAGTCTTTTCAGTTTCTGGAAAACACAGTCACCGGCATCGGTTTTACCTCTGACGTCAGCCACCTTTTATCTCTGGCATCAGTTATCTGACCGACGTCGGCCATCTTTCTCACCGACATCAGTTTTTCAACCGACGTCGGTCACTGTCATAGTCCTTTTTTTTCAAAATAGTAGCCTAAAACCCGACCCTTTTTCTACCAAAAACCACATTCTGAGTTTTTGAAAAAACACAGTTTCTGAAACCTGCCCCCCCTCCTTGCCTTGAATGGTTTTGACACGTAGTCAAACCAAGGCTCTTCTTGACCACACAAGACATCAACCACTTCTATCTTCCCCATCCATAACTAGTCCTATAATGGAGTTTCACTCGGAGACTAAAATAACTCCTACTCGACCGACCCTGACTCAAACTCCCACCATCCCTGAAGGGGACCAAGATTTCAAAAGATTCTTGGACCTCAATGTCAAAGCCCTCCAAAATTATCTCACAAGAAACCAAATTTGGGACCTTTCACTTGCAGCGGTAATGACGTCGACGTCATCTGCTACCCAACCCATCATGACTTAGCCTATTGTCTCGACTAGTCACTCAACCATGGCCAATACGCAAAGTTTGGCCTCCCCATCTATTTTCAAACCTACCTCCATTGGGGTATCATTACCCCCTCAACCTCACACAATTCAACCAATTTCTACACCATACCATAAACTGGTTGTCTCGACCTCACCCACTCTTGCACCTATACATGCGGGAGTGACAACCTATCCTTTTACCAGTGCCACCACTCAACCACCTCTGGCGGTATCTAGTCAACTTGTGTCCTCCAATTTCATGACATAAGCCCCTTTGACCATGACATCTATCCCTATGATGTACTATCCATATGTTGTGCCTACACAAGCACAACCAAGTATGTCATACGCCTCTTCGACCACCTTTCAGGTGCCCTATAACTTAGGGGGTGCCCCACCTGTCAATCCGTCAGTAGACATCATCAAAATGCTGATGGATAAAATGTCCAATCTTGAGACCTCTATCTCTGGTTCAAGCAATGCTCTGTCATATGAGCAAATTTGTAACAAACCCATTCATCCTTTCGTCCCTATCCAACCATACCCCAACCAGTGGGATCTTCCTAAATTTACTCGCTTTCAGAGTAAGGAAGACCCGCAACAACATCTTCAGGCATTCAGACATGCCTGTTACCTCATTGCCCATGACGATGCGTTACTTCTATGCACATTCCCTATGTCTCTTTCTGGCCCTACTCTTGAATGGTATAGTTCTCTTACCAGGCATTCTATCTTTTCATTCATTCAACTCGCCCAATTATTTCTTGACCATTTTTCTATCAACATCACTAAATAAGTCTTAATCACAGACCTCTATTCCATCAAGCAATTTGACGACAAATCAATAGTTGATTTTATCGCCCATTGGAGAGGCTTGATTAACCAGCTCTCCTTCTCCTTGCCTCAACCTAAGCTCATTGAGCTCTTTTCTCGAGCATGTGCTAGCCACATCTCTTCTACCTTGCGGATTCAGACATTCCGCACTTTTGATGAAGCTTTCACCATGGCAAGAAAGCTTGAACTCTGTGCCATCGATGAAAATAAGGTCAAATTGCGTAATAACAATGCAAAATCTAATGGCCCTTTTTCGTCCAAACCTTCTTTTGCCCACTCCCAATCCAAGGGGTCAGCAAACACTGTCATCTTTAAACCATCATCTTCAACCAATTGACCTCAATTTTCAACATCAGACTACATCAATAGACACTTTCAACGTCAATCCATACAACGTCAATTCACTCCAATTGGAGAGTCATATGCCTCTGTCTTGGATAAACTCGTCAAGCAGGGGGTCCTCAATCTCCCTTCAATCCGACCGCATCAATTCAACCCCTCAACACCTATCCCTACATGGTACAGGGAGAATGACTTTTGCAACTATCACCGTGTCAAAGGTCATGACATGAACAACTGTCAAACATTCAAAAACATCATCTAGGACATGCTAGATAAGGGGGATCTCATCTTGGATAACCCAAATGCCCCGCCCAACTGAAACCTTGACATCTTCAAGCAACCCTTTCCTAATCACCCACCTACTCAAAATAATGTCCAAACCATGACCAATGACCCTCAAGACCGTGATATACACACGATCGACACTGTCTTTTCTCTTGTCCCTGACCAACCTCCTTCACAGGTGGAAGACCCTTCTTCCCCTATTCCTCTTCCATAGGATGAAGAACTTTCTTCTCTTATTAATCCTCCATCGACCTCTCTCATATTGGAGGATGCTTTGATGGCACCCACGCCGACTGCCTCATCCTCATCCTTTTTGTCATCAATGGGGGATCATACATTCCCCACGCCTAGACCACACATCGAGACCATGACCATTCCTACGCTCTATCCAACTGCAGAGCCACACTCTCCTATTTCTTCTCCACCAAGAGAAGAACCAGTCTCTTCACCCATTCTGATTGAGGAAAACTCAGTCATGGTTTCCTCTTGTCTTTTGCCTGAGATTGCTACATCTCACTCGCCTCCGTCCACATCCAAATCTGAACTCAAGCCCGAATCTAACCTCACCTCGCATAAAAGTGGCCCTCGCCCCAAACCAACGAAGGCCATTCAACCACACCAGAGGACTTTTCCCCCACCTTCATCATTACCTTCAATTTTAGGGCCACATCCATCCACTTTAATAGGGGTGCTTCCTACTCCCATACTTCACAGAGGCAAGTCACCTTCATTTCTCTCTCAACCCATCAGACATATATCTCTTCCAATCTATCAACCAATGCCTCCTAAACCAAAGTCACCAACCCTCACTGCAACAAGACATCCAGACCCGTTAGCAGGTTCTTATGACTTGCTGTTATGGCAATTATTGTAGTCCTCTTGTATCAATCTCCCGCCGCTTAGACCATATCAATCTCTCAGACCAAAACTGCCCTAGTTCGATGACACTCATATTTATGCATATCATCGCACACCTGGGCACGACACTGAGCATTGTTGTGCCCTCAAGGTTATCATTCACCAATGTCTGGGGAATGACACCCTTATTCTCGACCACATTACCCAAAAACCTTCAACACCACCCCACTCATCAACTCTCAGATCAAGACCATCTTGGTTCGACAACTCTAAATTCTGTCATTATCACCACACTCCGGGACATGACACTGAGCATTGTTGCACTCTTAAAGCTGTCATTCGTCAACAATGAAAAAAGGATTTCCTTCTCATCAAGGATCCTCTTGACCACCCTTTCGACAAATCATCAACACCAACCCATGCTTCTCAAACCTCGTCACCTAAATCGGGATCTCCATTGCTAGTCTAGGGTCCCTTCACTGACTTTAACCCCCTTATTCGACATCAACACAATTAATTTGACCATCAAACCTCAACCAACCTTGACTAATCTATCAAACATTCTCCTTAGCCGCTGGGGGAATTCAACTTTCATCCAAACCCTGACCAACCTTTCAACCTAGTCTTGACCACATATCAATCACTCTTTTAATCCTAAACCTTGACTAGGCCTTATCCAAGCATCAACCCGACCTCGACCACACATTCAACCCGACCTCAACCAGACCGTTGACCCAATCTCAACCAAACATTCAACCTATCCTGGACCAAACATTCAAACCGACCTCAATCAAACCTTGATCAGATATTGACCAACTTCTTCAGCATCGACCCCAAACTTTGACCAAACATTGACCAACTCCTTCAACATCAATCAACATGTGACCAATTTGGAATGAAGCCAATGGGGCAAGTTTGCTCTCAATTGACTCAGACCTTTCATCATAACACAATCATGGGTCAGGACTTTGTCAGAACTTGAGCCCTTTTATGTCTTGCATCTTTGACCAGTCCACTGTTAGTCAAGTAATTATTCATTTGACATTTAACTTGAGCTCGATCCCTTGAGCAGTCCCTGTCACCATCATTCCTATCTCCTTTCAACCCTCAATCCTAACCCTTTTGTCAAGCATGAATGCTCTGTCTTAATAAAAGGGAAATCCTCTAAACCTCTATAGTCAAGTCCATGACCAAAAGTCTAGTCAGCAAATCAATCAAATACATACAAAAATGGGATGCATATTCTAAGGTCATAAAACTATAAATGTAGATTGCTCCCTCGAAGGACAGCTGCATCATCATTGCTATATTTACTAGACTTCTCCCTTGAAGGACAGCTAGGCCAAAATCATATCAAAAACATAAAAAGTAGAATATAGACCACTCCCTCGAAGGATGGCTATGCATAAATTTTGCTACATACACAGCACTATCTTTGAAGCTTCCCGCATCGATTAGCTTCATGACATGACAACAAAGCAAGACAATATCCCATCGCAGGCTTCTTGCATCGATTAGTCTACCCTAAAAAAAAAAAACTGACTGACAAAACTCTAGAGTCATGGACTTGTCTATAGTCTTTCTCGGGGTCACCTATAAAAGGGGCAAAGTTGTTCCTGCCAAAAAGGGTTCCCCCTTCCATCTCATTATAAATCCTATCACCCCAATATACTCAAGGGATTTCAAGCTCACTTAACGTCAAGTGATTCGATTACCGCTCTAACACAACCACTGGTCAACAATGCAACGCATAAATGGGTCTTTTATTTCTAAACAAACCCTTACCTATGCCATCATTCTGGTCCTTGTCAATGAAAGAGCAATTCACCTTTCACTTTTGACACATCTTGGTCACGCATCCAACCAAATCATTATCTATCCAACCAAACCCAAACCAAACCAATCAAACATTTTCAGACTATCGACATGACCTAGTCCATTTCACATAGTTTATGTGGACAACAATACACATGGAAACTATCGACCAGACACAATTTATGTTAAGCATAACCCAATACTTGCTGAAGCATAAATAGACCTCAATTCATTTTTAGCATACATCCATCACAAATATGGAAAATTGCTAAGGATGAAAGACCCCTCGACCAATGTTGAAAAATACACCATTACACAATATGGAAAAGGCTGCAACATCATCTTTTTTTCTCTCATCATTCATCATGACCTAGACCAATCTATCGACCACTTTGACCACCTGTCTACCACTCAGACCCTTTGTTCGAACTACATTGGTCTGAGGCCCCTAACGACAGGGGCTATGTAGGTAGCACTCAGTTGACATGGGGTCTTCTAAGGTTAGCTCGGCCATTCCTTCGTCCATCCATCCACCTCACCCACCAAACCATGGAGATCATGCCTATCTCCTCCGACCCCGACCATTTCCAAGATGACTTTGCCTTGGTTGTTTTTGCATGCATGCTACCCCTCGACTGGTTATCAAAATTGTGCGCAGACTATTTTTGACCCTCACAAGTATAGGATCACAAGCCGGTTGATCCCCACTACTTATGACTTTTTCGTGTTTTCGAGAGCACTTCTTGAGCCTGGGATACCTGGAACACGATGACCATTTGGAGCTTCAGCTTATATTGAATAACCTAATCAGCAGACAACTAAATGCTGGGGCCCAGTTATTTCAATTTTGGCACTCCTCGACCCTTGAACTATGACAATTTGACCTGACCATCTCGTGAAGTGGTATGCGTGTAATCACAACTTTTGCAGCATTCACCCTCACCCTTTTTTCATCCACTCTTTATCAAATCAGCACCCGATTTTAGGTTCCTTTCCCTCGACTCCTACTTTGAGGGCGAATACCTCATCCATAATCGAGGCAACCCAACCCTCATGTTTTTGTCTTGCAGTTCACTTGAACAACCAACAAGATGAAATCGACTTTATCCCACACCTGGGGTAACCAACTCCTATTTTTGTCTTGCAGTTCATCTAGAACAACCAACAAGACAAAAAGGGGCAAATGTAGACACCAAAATCGTGTCTACCCCTTGGTCCTTTCTCCCCCCTTGGTCCCCTTTGTCCACTTAACCACTCCTAACCCATGTTTTATTAATTTGAAATAAATATCCTATTTTAAATTAATAAAATCCTTTTTCCCTCTCTCTCTTGCCACCTCACCACCCTTGGATACCCTCCTTAGATTCCCTTCATTCTCCACATGGCCAATATTAATGCTTAGACTCCCATTCCAACTTCTCCCCTTTAACCTCTCACGTCCATTTAGCCACCTTCAACCATTTCTTCCTCAGACTCGCTAACCCGACAGTTGGGAAAATGGATGAAAGGCTATTTTTAGCCTTTTTCCTGCCTTCCAGCCACTGACGTCAGTCAACTGTCGACCGACATCAGTGATATTGCCAGCGTTGGCATCCTTCATAACGGTTTTATACATCCATTATCCTCCCTTTGCCTCTCTCTCGCATCAGACTCTTGAATCCTTCAATCCGTCAATCTTTCGCTCCTCTCTCTTCCACTGCTAACTCTTTGGCTGTAGGTACACATCAAGCAATACTCTCTAGGGACTCTGCATCAGTTTTATATATCAACAACAAGGACTCTGCCTTCGTTAGTAGCACCAACGATAGGGACACCAGTCTGCAACACTCCTTCAGCTAGTCACAGATAAGTATTTTGTTCGTGCTTCCATTGTGTTTTCCAGTTATTTGCTTCTAAGTTATGAACTAGATTCAACACTCCCAATCCCCAGACCAGATCAGACCTGAATCCCCATTTCTCTACCTCTGTCCTCTGTTTGACCATACACTCTATCCATTATCCCTACAACTCTGCCCAAAACCTCTGCACAGACTATTAACCAAAACCAGAATATCATACCTAGACCCCCAGACCATTCAACCAAGCCAAAAACTCTGTCTCAAACCCATCCACAGATCAAAACTCATCCAGACCTCATCCACAGACTACTGCCCCGACCGACGCTGGTCACTTCCCCCACTAACCTCGGCAGACTAACTGACGTCAGCATCCTTGACAACCGATGCCGGCGACTGTGTCCAGGCCGACAGCAACATTCAGGTAAGTATTTGCTTCCACTTTTCATTCTATCTTTATCATTTTTAGTCTTTTATCTTTCTATCCTTTATCAGATAATATTTTTATTAATCAGTGGGTTGACATCTCCTAAGCTTTTGCTTCTGGGATCAAGCTTTTGCTTGGCAACCCACCATCTCCTCATCTAATGCCTTCTTTGTCTTAGTATCTTTCTTTTGCAAGTGGCATTCCTCCACAGCCAAAGAGGAGTACCTTCTATCGTCTGGATTACGGTGCGCATGACTACATCTAGGTACATACAAGCCTTGACCATTTCTTTAAGTTTCTCATTTTCTCTAGTTGAATGTGAAAAGCAAATATAGCGTAGAAACACTAGTATCTAGATAGAATCTAATAATGTAATCTATAACTATAGAGAAGCAAGGCATGTTTGCCCCAGTCTTGTATCTAGACTAATATGAGTATGTGATCTATAAATGTGGGGAAATAAGGCCTATTTACACCCACTCTTATATTTGAACTAAATCTGAGAATGTAATCTATAACTGAAGATCAAAACTATAACTTGGCTTTTATAATCTGAGTCAGGTGAAAAACTATGGATCAATTATTATAGATGACCATGTGACATAAAATGGTGAAATCCTAGTGACATTTGGTTGGTAATATAAGTGTAATATGATATCATAAACATAGAGAATGGTATAACTTTCCATTCTATCTTTACAATCTAGTGGAACCTGTTGATGATTGAATTTGTTACATTAATGAATCATCGCTTTCACCTATCATGAAGGTTAAAGTGGAATCATACAAGTTTGATAGTTTGGTTTAAAAGATAATAATAAATATTTTAAATTTTTAAAAATACTTTATTATTAATTTATAAATGAAATGTTATCTTTGAAAGAAGGAAATAGATATGATTTTTTAATCAATCTTATCTGATAGAGAATACCTATGAATTACATAAAATATTGAAGGAAAGATTTTTTTTCTTTATTTAAATTTATGAATCAATAAATGATATAATAATTTTATGCTTGACTCAAAAAATGTCTAGAGAAAATAAATAAAAAGAGAATAAAGATACAAACAAGATATTGAAATGATAACCAAAGAAAGAGATAGATATAACAACTAACATTCTAAAGAGATTTAAAACCTAAATTTAAGAAAGACAAGAAAATAAATAGAAATAAAATTAACGTTAATATAATGTAATAAAATTATTCTAGTAAGAGCAAGTCATATTGAAACTAAGAAACAATTTAATAAATCTAATTAGACTAAACAAATAAAGAAATAAAATGAAATCAATTCCAAAGACTAAAAGCGGTTAAGAAATCAAATAAAATAACTTAATTAAAATTAGAAAATCAACACTAATAACTGAAAGTAAAATAATATGAGTCAAAAAATTATTAAAAAAACTAAATAATTAAATCAAACTATTCTTAATTAAAAACACTAATTAAACTAAAACCTAATTTAATAAAATATTCTAAAGATTAAACAAATAATTTTGAGTCTTTTAATAAAGAGTCATCTTAACAAGTAAATCAAATTTTATTGAGAAACATAATTTCTGATACAAAATTCTTAAACATAACAATTGGTACTATGTGAATTAATCAAAAACATGTCACATATAGTGACGTATCCATCAATATTCAGGGCAAGTAGCTGGATTTTGATCATATGACTACAAATATACAACCATCGTAAAATATTAAACCTAACATTCTTTAGATAATTGATTTATATATTAAACAAAGAAACCTGGATATACTATTATTATTAACCAAGTTACTTAACCATCAAAAAATGTGTCCTTGATCTATCTACAGAGTTGTTTATCTCAAAGATATTACATAGAAAGAAGTATGAATCTCAACGTGAAATGAATCAAAAGTATTTCAATAATACCTATGTCATTTTCCACATCTTCTATGTCATTTTGATATGCTTTTATAATCAATTCCTCCAAAGATGGTTTCAGGAATAGGTTATGACTAACTTTTAACTAGTTATTAATTATGACTTAATTGACTTTAATTAAGTCAATTAAATTTCAATTATTACCTAACTCTTTTTAGATTTTAAAAATAAGTATTAAGATCAAAATTATAAATAATAAATCAAGGGGACTAAATCTGATTGGGTGGGGGCCCTTAGACATTATAATCACCTAAATAAAATAATTATGCAAAACTATCTAAAACAACATAAGTAAATAAATAAAAAAATATCACATCTAACATTTATCCATATGCATTAAAATTGTAAATTAAAATATCCATATCAAAATATTCTTGTCTAATTTTTTTTTAAACTGTAAAATGACTGTCAAGCAACTGAAAATATTAAAACAAGTATCTGACAAGCATCAAATTGTAACAAAGCATTTATAAAAAAATTTACTCATCCTCTGAATTTGATAACATTTCAATTAATGGGTAACTTTTATCAGTCATGTAGTTAATATAACTCATACTGGTTGGTGGGAACTTGATCAACTTTACTTCCTCCTCATCTTCTTCATCTTCCACTTCTAATTTAACTTTATTCACAAACCTATTGATCTATCTATAGAGTTGTTTATCTCAAAGATATTACATAGAAATAAGTATGAAGCTCAACTTGAAATGAATCAAAAGTATTTCAATAATACCTATGTAATTTTCCTCATCTTCTATGTCATTTTGATATGCTTTTATAATCAATTCCTCCAAAGATGGTTTTAGGAATAGGTTATGACTAACTTTTAGGTAGTTATCAGTTATGACTTAATTGACTTTAATTAAGTCAATTAAATTTCAATTATTACCTAACTCTTTTTAGATTTTAAAAATAAGTATTAAGATCAAAATTATAAATAATAAATCAAGGGGACTAAATCTAACTGGGTGGGGCCCTTAGACATTATAATCACCTAAATAAAATAATTATGCAAAACTATCTAAAACAACATAAGTAAATAAATAAAAAATATCACATCTAACATTTATCCATATGCATTAAAAATGTAAATTAAAATATCCATTTCAAAATATTCTTGTCTAATTTTTTTTTAAACTTTAAAACGACTGTCAAGCAACTGAAAATATTAAAACAAGTATCCAACAAGTATCAAATTGTAACGAAGTATTTATAAAAAAATTTACTCATCCTCTGAATTTGACAACATTTCAATTAATGGGTAACTTTTATCAGTCATGTACTTAATATAACTCATACTGGTTGGTGGGAACTTGATCAACTTTACTTCCTCCTCATCTTCTTCATCTTCCACTTCTAATTTAACTTTATTCACGAACCTATTAATCATTGGTGATGTTAAAGGATTAGTTTCTTTCCTTTTCCTATTCAGTGGTACTACTCTTTCCTCTAATTGATGATGAGGAAAATATGCAAGATTAATCTTAGGACAAGTGGCAAATGGGCTAGCAGGTTTAGGAGATGGTAAATTTTGGTTCAAAGGTACTAATGCATGAGAATGGTGTAACTTATCAACCTATTATAAGTCATGTCCAGGAAATTGTTCATTTCGATGAGGAGAATGATGGGAAACTAAATTATCCTCTGATTATAAAGCATTTTTTTATTTTTCGAAAACCACTAGAATTTATACATCCATATGGATGACTTCTTTAATTATTCCTTATCCAACATCAATTTCCTCTAGTATTCATAGGGTCAAATGACAAGGCTTTTAGAACATTCCATAAATTAGGATTAGTAGAATCAAAGTGAATTGGCATATGATTTCCCCTATTAAATAGTCTAGAGAAACTCCTAACACGTCTCCTACCAATAGAAAAATGACCTCTAGACATAAAACTATGAGAAAAAGAGTTTTCCCTATTATCATGTTGATTTGTTCTCCATGGAGTTACCTAGTTATTATTTGAATTGGGGGGTCCACCCTGACATTTTAAAAGATAAAATAAATCAACCAAATTTATTTTGAAACCACATATCAAAATTTATATCTCCATTAAATATTTTAAATATAATTAAATTTCAATAAATATTGAAATTTGAAAACAATATATTATCAAGACAAACATAATATTAAATCATTACTCACAAACTCTATTCATTGCTACTAACTAATAAGCTTAATTTTTAAACAAAACTAGCTATTTCCAAAATCCTCTAAACCCAACTTTCTTCAAATTTCAAATAGTCATACACATTCAATAAACTTTCATTCTCAATTCTCCTAACATAGTTTGTATGTCATTAATAGATAAATTAAGAAATTAATCAATATTTACCAAATTTATTCTTTAATAATGAAACCTCCTTTAAACTTATAGCCCTAATGTCAGAAGATCAAAGATCTGTATAGTTTCAAAACCAAAAAAAAAAAAAACAAACCCACTGTACATATTTGTATTCAATGTCAACTAAACCAATCATAACAATTTATGACAAAATTGCATGTTTCAAAATATCTTTTGTTCATATAGAAGGAGTTCAAAACTCAAATGCATGCAAATATACCAAGAACTCTTTACTAATCTAAACCTTGTTGCTTAGACCAAAACCGTATTATAATGGATTGCATATAAATTTCCAAAATATTCTTCACATAAAATAAATATTCAAATAAAATCTCAAATATTCTACTCAATCCCATATCAAACAACTTGTATCTTTCGTAATCACTTCATAACTGATTATTTTAAAAAAATTATTGAAGCTAAATGATATACAAACAAAAATTCATCACTTTTCATTTCATAGAATAACACTCACATAATGCATGTTCAAAATTACTTTTTAATGAATATTTTTAATAAAACACATAGTGAGATCTATATTTTCCTTTATTTAAATAAAAATAAACATTTTGCATGAAAACCTGATTGTATAACTATTTAACCAACTTTTGTCAAATTGATTGACTTTAACTAGCTTTTATCAAAGTCATCAAATCAATTTTAGCTAAACTTAACAACAAATACCTCATACTTGTGCTACTCATAAAAAGAATGAAACATAAAAATACCTTTCCTACAAATTTTTTGAACAATTTCTAATTTTTCCTTTGGCTCTAGGGCTTCACTTCTACACTGACTTGTCAAGAATGAAAACTAACCAAAACAAATGTACCTTTTGTATTTTATTTTAGCTCAAAGTACTAAATGACTAGTGTTGAAACAAGATTGATTAACATAGTTTATCAATACTTATCTCTAGTTTTGCCAAAAATTTAAGAAACTTTGATAAAAATAGTGATGAAATTTATTACCACTAAACCTTCTTCTAAAATCTCAAATCAATGCATAGTACACTACTTTTAGATTCCAATAATTATAGGGGAATAAATAAATCCTAATATGTGTGCCAAATCATGAATGCATTAATAACACATCACTTACCACTTAAAACCATTTAACCCTGCTTCAAACTTATAACCAACTCAGGTTAACTTCAACCACCTTTGTCTATATTAAAGGCCACATAAGAGATATTGATTCAACATAACTAGCATCAATGCAATAAACATCTAACCTCACAAAAGACCATATTTAATTAAAATATTTATAATCTTTAATCGATGCCATGATGAAAATTTTTATATCAAATTATTTAAAATAAGATCCTTAGAAATATTTTGGTCATTAAAATAACCCTTATATATATTAAAAATAAACTATTAATTTCAAAAAATAACTCTAATGACTATATGATCCCCAACTACAATTCATTCAATAATGATCAGAAAACATCCTAAGCACATATCATGAAGATTCTAAATTTATTCATTAAATGATACTCATAAAACATGAATTTTATCTACTATGGATACATCTAATTTTTTGCTTAAATCCATAAATGCTTTAAAAAACATTTGTAATATAGAACAATAATTTCACCACATACAGAGTCATGATAAACATTTCAACATATATTGTATATTCAAATGACATAATGAGCTAAGCCCCCCAACTAGCAATTTTAGACATTACGACAATGTTGTTGATATGGTAGAATGATCTCAAAGTACTTGTTTTTAAATAAAATGGGGCGTGTCAAAAAATAGGCTCAACACTAGTGACCTTGCTAGCTAGTTTTTGTAATGGAATAATGTAGCAAAATTTTAAAATTTCCCTATTAAAGATAAAATACTTGAGAGTGTTGTCTAAGCTAATTATTACTCACGTAGTTGGATGTGAACCCCTTTATTTATGAAATTTGAAGGGATGAGGCGTTTGTTTATTGTGGAACAAAGAATAGGAAATATTAGAAAGAAAAACTTGGGTTGAATAAGAAATCAATTGCAAAAGACTTAAACATAATTTTTGAAAACAAGTAATACTTTTATAAACACATTGATAACCATTTTCAAGCTCATTTATAAATAAAATTGAATCATGTCATGTAAAATCATCTTACCATTATTGAATACTTACAAACATATTGCAATTTCCATTTACTTTCTTTCTTCTTGATGAACTTCACTGAAGTAACCAAACATGATCTAATAAAAAAAAGGAAACAAACAGAAAATGAAATGCAAAATAAAATCAAACAAAGAAAAAAAAATGAAAAACAAAATTTATTGAACAAACATATTTAAGTGATGACCATTGACTGAATAACACAACTAATTCCCTTCTAAATCTTAAAAATGAAAAGCATTTTTACCATGTATAATAGCAATTTTGTATGGTCCTAACTAAATTGAGTCAAATTTATGATGTTTAATTAGATCTTCATGAGATTTATCCTAATAAAAAACTATATCTCCAAACTTAAATGCTTTATTTGAAACCTTTTTGTCAAAAAAAATCTTTAATTTATTTTTGGCTTCTTCCAATTTGTATAAAGTAGTAAGTTTACTTTCATCCAATGTTATTAAATTATTTAGTCTTTGTTCAATTAGATTTGTATCCTATGATAAGTACTATAAATATGTATTAGCAGATGCATTTGTTAATTTTATTAGCAAAATAGCTTCAAACCCATAATTCAACATAAATGGTGAGTATCATGCAGCTACTTTGACAATAGTTCTATTTGCCCATAATGCCTCAAATATTTTAAGATTTCAATTTCATTTATTCTCATAGACTATTTTCTTCATGATAGAAATTAGATTTTTTTGTGGACTTAGCTTGCCCATTCCCTTGAGGGTAATACTTAGAGGAATGATTAAAAATAATATAATAACTTCCTATAAATTCTAAGTATTCATTAGAAACAAACTAAGTACCATTATCTGAAATAATCTCATAAGGTACACTGAATCTAGAAAAGATTTGATCCTTAAGGAACATAATTACTTTAGATGTCATTGAAAATTTTAAAACCTTTGTTTTAGACCACTTTGTGAAATAATCAATTTCTGATAGAATATATCTATGATTAGCAAAATAACGAGGATGAATATCAAAAATAAAATCAATTCCCTCTTTTGAAAATGTTTTTTTTTTAAAAATAATAGGATTTAGAGGAATTGCTGGTAATCTATCCCTACCAACAAATAATTGATAAAGCATACAAGAACATACTAGCTTATAAGCATATTGAAATAATGTAGGCCAATAATAGCATGCAAGAAAAATCTTATAAGCTATTTATTTGTAGCATAATGACCACCACCACTACCTTCATGATATCTTCTAAGAACCATATGATTTTGATCATGAGTTAGATATCTTATCAATACACCATATCAGTTTTGATAAAATAAAAGACTCTCAATTAAAAAAAAATTTAAATCCTACACTCTTAATGAACTTTTTTGTCTTTTATCTAAATTTTTAGGATAATGCTAGTTTTGAAAATTATATACAAGGTCATGATACCAATCATCTTCTGCCATTAAACAATCCCAATCTTTCATTTCCAACCCAAACATAAAAGTTTTTGAAAAATCATAAAATCCCATAGACTAAAAATAAGGTTCAACATTTAAAGAGTCATCAAAATATAAAACTAAGACATTAATATTGGAAGAATCATTTTTAGTAAAATGATCTGCTAATTCATTCCTTTTTATAGTATTTCATGTTTCAAATTCAAGGTTAAATTTTTGGATTCTTAAAATCCACTTTAGTAATCTTCCTTGAATAGTAGGTTGTTTTAAAAGATAGGATAAAATAGGTACATTTGATCTTAATACCACTTTTTCCCATTAATAAATGATATAATTTAATTAAATAAGAAACCAAAGATTAAAAAATATTTATCAATAAGAGGATAGTTGGCTTCTGTGTCTTTTAGGACTTGACTCATGTATCCAATAGGTCTTTCACTATCATTTTTATCCTCTTGTGTAATCAAAGTACCTATTCATTTACCTGTAGCATTAATATAAATAATGAAAGTCCTAGACAAATCAAGTTTACCAAGCATAGGGGTGCTTGAAATAACATTCTTTACATTATTCAAAGCAAAATCAGCTTTTACATCCCAAAAATATGACTGATTTTTCTTAAGCAAAATCTATAAATGATTAATTTTATCAGTGAATTATGATATATATATATATATTTTTTAAAAAATTCCAAAGAATGATCTAATACCTAATTTATTTTTAGGTGGTAGATATAGATAGGATTACATAAAATGATTAGACAAACATTAGTCTAATAAATCAAAGGAAATATGCATAAGAGTAAACCAAATTAAGCCTATCTATTCATGAAAGAATTGAAAGTAACAATAAAAAACACTTGAAAGAAAACAATGTCATTTTACATTCCCAAGTGGATTTATCATACAAATGTGGCTCAAAAGCATGTTCTCTCTTGATCAATAGCTCTTGTCTTTAACAACAATGGTGGCCAACTCTTCCAATGTCTCAAGAACTCCTTGTAAAATATAGGCTTATGATTTATAATCACTAATCTAGCCTATCAATGAAGATTGATAATGAAATCAATGATCAAATATAAAGAATTATGAAAATAATTTTACTTTATAACTTTATACAAATCAAGCTTAAAAATGATGTTCATGGCCTCTTTATTTATAGATTTTTGAGATTGATTGGATTCAACCTGCACCATCCATCTCAAGATTGATATTTGTGGATAAGGATTAATTAAACTATGTAATTTTAATTCATAAATAAGTTCATCAATATTTGGGATAGAGGGACATTTAAGAGGCATGGGAGACCCATAATCCTTATATTTTATACATTATGGCCTAGCGATGTCTTCCCAAGAAAATATGTCATTAAGTGATGTAGTTAATAAAAATCAATTTCCAAAAATAAATATTCAACAACTCTCATGGAAAATCCACTTAAGCTCTTGATTTGGATCATTTACCCTTAAACAAGGTCAATCAACATTTGTGAAATTATTTGAAAATTGGCCCTCAATATATCAAAATGGTCAAAATGTCCTATTATCGGCTTTAAATTTTAATGGATTGGAATTAAAATTTGATGTTAGATTTATTAGATATGTATTCTCATTAATTATGCTTCCAACACAATATAATAAGGTCACATGTCTCATGTAAGAGATTTGATAGAAAAGAGCAATCTAGGTCACCCAAGTGCAAAATTGGCATTTTGACTTGACATGATCTGATCAAATTTAGTTGCTTCATAAATTGCATTGCCCCATTTAGGGATACTTTGACCTAAATTGACACTTGTAAATAAAAATTTCAAACCATTTAAGGTGTTTTAATGATTTTGACCTAAAATGTGCATTTGAGTACAATTCAAGTAAGGTTGATAATTTTAACATAAATGATGTTAGGAATTGGATGTCTACATTTTGCCCCTATTTGAGAAGGTGTAGTGAGACATTCAGACAAAGAAACATATTTTCAAAAAAAAGAGGTGTCAAGAAGAAATTATAATAGACCCATGATGCCCCTTCAAGAGGACATAC
Organism: Torreya grandis; assembly: GCA_037957365.1. Classification (NCBI taxonomy): domain Eukaryota; kingdom Viridiplantae; phylum Streptophyta; class Pinopsida; order Cupressales; family Taxaceae; genus Torreya; species Torreya grandis. The sequence continues at coordinate 1,510,573 of JARHVA010001873.1, forward strand.
TAGGATGAAAGACAAGGATGAACTCTCAAAAATATAGAGAAAGTGAGAGATTAACTCATGAAATAGATCACATCCACATGAGCTAATCCTTGCACACATGACTACCATCAATGATAAAAATATAATTAAAGGTATAATAGGCCCCAAAGATGTGGGAATGGAAAAGATACAATTAATAAATGTAAGGGGCATACTTTAAATTTACCTAATTTGAGAGTAAAATATACATGCTTATAACATTGATCAATTCTGAGACAAGTTGCACCCTAAAATATTGCCATCATGGGCATTAGTGTGGAGATCTTGGAATGAGAAGAAAAGAGAGAACATTTTGCTTCAGGAAGGGAAGAACCATTAGAATGGGGTCTCAAAAGAGAAGATAATAAAAGGTGCCCCAACAGAGCAAATGTGATTGTGATAAAATAGTGTGCCCCAATACGACTAATTTTGATTGTTGATAAATAATAAATAATGGTTTTGTTAAGCACAAGATTATATTGAGAGGGGGGGGTGAATCAGTATAAGATATATTTTTTTGATTTAACTATTAATCTTAAATCCAAAACCTCAAATTACTCCAAAATTAATATATTCAAAGTAATCAAAGAATACAATGCAAAACCACACAATGCAAATAGACATAGATTTACGTGGAAACCCTTTCAGGAGAAAACTATGAATAAATTCTCTTAATATATTTTTTAAATATTCATAGGAACCAACCTATAGGAGACACTAATCCCCAATTAGAATTTGTGGGCACCAACCCACAGGAGCACCAACCCCTTCCACCAAGCACCGACTCAGCTTTAATTCTTGAGCATTAACTCACAGGAGCACTAACCCCTTACAAAATTCTTCTTACCACTATAGATCTATTGTTACCTCAATGAATGATTGAACCCTTCTTTGCTCTCTTTCTTCTCTCAATTATTTTTAATGCATTTTTAGCTCTTCTCCTAAACTTATCTTAGACTTGAATGATATAAAATATATTCTTTTGACTCCCACTATCAAGAATGAAATGTAGAGGCTTACTTTTTACCCATAATTTAGAGTGAAACAATATTTACTTATCATCTAGTCCTTCCTCACGGGTCTGTGATGAAGTGACGATGGTGTTAGGCTCAGCATCTACAATTTCTTCTTCATCCTCTTTGACTAGGCGTTGTGTGTGAGGCAGAGTAGTAGATGTCAAGTATTGTGAATCAGAAAGTAGTGACTTGATGACTTGAAATTCTTCTTTGGAGTGAGTTCTAGTTTTGTTGTAATCACACCATTTTCAAGCCTTCCCCTTTTGGGGTTTCTTATCCTGAAAATCCTTTTGCTTCCAATTTTGGCCTCATGTTTGACCTTCCTTGTCACTTCTCAATTTTAAGGGTTGAATCTCCGTATTATTTCTACCATGCTTTTGCTCAATCTTCACTACAAATTTGCATGCCTCAGTGAGGGTTTACAAATTAAAGAGTTCCATTTCCCCTTGTATGTACCATTGTATTCCACCATGATATTTGAGAGTCTTGTGTTTCTCACTTTCTTGGATTCCCAATCATGTAGACAAAGAATGAAAAATGTCTAGTAATCTTGAATAGATTGGTCCTTACCTTGGCGAAGTTGTTGCCACTATATGTACAGATCATCATATGCTCTGATGGGATAGTATTCTTCTTTCATCGCTTCCATGAAATCATCCCAGGTAGGTTCCACCTCAAGGCTAATGTCATCTATACTAAACCTCTTTTTGTACACTTCCCACCAATTTTTCATGGGTAATGATGCTTTCAAAAGAGCAAAAGTGATATTTTCTCCATTAGAGAACTTATTTATAGAGAATTAGGAAGATAGTTGATCTAACTAATTTTCTACTACATCAGCATTGATTTTGCCTTCAAATGTATGGATATCAAAATTTAACTAAACCTTGAAGGGTGTTGGGGAACTAAATGAGGAGCTAGGAAGTGCAGCTGTAGAGCTATAATTTCCCATCGAAAGTGTTTGAAGAATTTGGGAAAATTGTTACAGCATCTATGCTTATTGTTGTTACAACAATGAATTCTGTAAGAAGAGACGTAGTATTACTCAAGATCGCAATACAATTATATGCTTATCTCTAGGAAGAGATGTATATCTTCACATTTTAGGTTACCTCTTCATTTATACATATTTTGAAAGTATGGAGAGGATTTGGAAGGTCACAAATCTCAAGGGAGATCAAGTGGTTTGACTTCCAAGATTTAAAACATTATAAAATTTGAGGAATTACTATTTTTAGATTGCACTACTAAAATTGAAATTTGGGGCACATTCATTTGGTTTTAAATGGTCAAACTAAATTGATAAAATACCAATACCACCTCATGATGTTGTCCTCATTCTTATCTTTCCAATGGTTCATACGACGAGTCAATTGTAGCTATGATGCAAAAGTTATGGCTCTTGGAAAATCCATCATCAATTGGGGTCAAATTATCACCCAAATTGTCACCTAAATTATTGCTTGGATCATTCCTCCATCCTTGAAAATAAATGGTCCCCATTATGTCAATGTTCCTCATCAAGTGTGGTAGTTGTGTCTTGATTTGATTCTCTATGAGCCACTCACCTTGGTGGCTAAGCTGGCCCCTTTTGACCACTTGATAAAGCAAAATAGAGCATCATCTTGTTGTCTTCATCTAGGTGTCAACAATCTAATCCTCTTCCACTAGAGTAAAACTCTATGGATCAAGCTCATCAATGTCTAGTTTTTCTACTACAATTGAAGTGTCCAATAGAGGTGGATGATATGGTTTGAGGAGCTCCACATTATAAATTGGATGCAGACCAAGGTAGGTTGGTAGGTTTAAACCAAAAGCATTTTCTCCAACTTTTCTAGTAATGGTGTAGGGACCATATCATAGAGGCCAAATTTTTCTGTGCAGGCCTGCAAGTCATCCTTCTGAATCCTTAACCAAACATTGTCACCCATAGTAAAATGGTATGCAATCCTATGTTTATTATGGTGTTGCTTATACTTCTAATTCATCTTCTCCAAGATGTCATGAACCTATTATTTGATGTGTTACATTTGTTCAAAAATCTTTGCTACTTTTGGTGCCTCAGATCTTCCATGAGGTGTGTATTCCATGGTGGAAAATGGAATAGCTATATCAATTGGTGCCATGGGTTGGAACCCAAAACATACTTGTAATGGACTATGCTTGGTTGAGTTGTGCAATGCTTGATTGTATCCATGTTATATGAAAAAAAGTCTCTCATCCCATGTGCATGGATGTTTGGAGTGATACATCCGAATCATGTAAGCAATCAAGCATTTACCACCTCTTTCTGACCATCAGTCTATGGATGGAAGGTTGTGGACTTCATTATCTTAGTATCCATCATCTTCCATAGAGTGGACCAGAAGATGCTCAAAAACTTTCTATCTCGATTTGAGACAATGGACTTGAGGAGACCAAAATGGATCCATACATGACTAAAATATAGTTGAGCAGTTTCCTCAGCAGTTATATTTTTCTTACAGGTAATCATGATAGCCATTTTTAAAAAATGATCAAATAAAAAAAAATATAGTCCTTACCATGTTTTGAAGTGGGAAAACCTAAGAGAAAAACCATTGAGATATATTCCCAAGGCCTGGTTGGTTCTGGCAATGACATGTACAATTCTTGCTTCTTATATGTTGGCTTGGCTATCACACATGGGCTGCTAGATTTGATATATCTTTCCATATCCTTTCACATATGGGGCCAGTAGAAGTGTTTTTCAAGAAATACCATTGTCTTTTCTACACCAAAGTGTCCAGCTATCCTACTGAAGTGTGCTTCCCATATCATCTTTTATTGTTCTACAGCTAGAACATAGATGTGTTCCATATGATAGAGGATATTATCTTGCAAATAGAAATCAGAAACATGTTTACATTTTTGAAGCATTTGATATGTATCATCAAAGGTAGGATCTTCTTCATATAGAGCACCCCAAGTGGCAGTCTCATGTCCACATAGGTCAAGAATTATTGGGAGTGCAGTAAGTGGTTGTTGGCTCATACAATATGTAGCTATATTTGAGCTCCCCTTTTTGTGTTTGATTATAAAGTGGAATTCTTGAATATATTTGTCCCACTTTTGGTGCCTCTCATTTCATAGTTTTCTCTATGTCTGGATGAATTCCAATGGTCTATGGTCAGTGTGAATGACCTTCTCTTTCCCTAAGATGTACTGTTTCCATTATTTACAAGCTTACACAATGGCATAGATCTCCTTATCATATCTTGGATATTTTATGACTGTATCAATGAAAATTTCACTATGATATGCAATAGGGTGGCCATGTTTCATGATGATAACTCCCATGGCATATTCAGATGCATCTATCATCAACTCAAAAGGTTGATGCAAATTTGGCAAGGCAAGAATAGGGGATGAGCAAAGTATGTTCTTCAAATTCTCAAATGAACATATTGGTCCTTACCTTGGTGAAGTTATTGCCACTGTATGCACAAATCATCATATGCTCTGATGGGATAGTATTCTTCTTTCACCGCTTCCATGAAATAATCCCATGTAGGTTCCACCTCAAGGCCAATGTCATATGTACTGAATCTCTTTTGGTACACTTCCCACTAGTTTTTCATGGGCAATGATGCTTTCAAAAGAGCAAAAATGATCTTTTCTCCATTAGTGAACTTATTTACAGAGATGTTGGAAGATAGTTGATCCAACTAATTTTATATTGCATTAGAATGATTTTGCCTTCAAATGTAAGGATATCAAAATTTACTTCAACCTTCAAATGAGGAGCCAGGAAGTGCATCTATAGAGCTATAATTTCCCATCAGGAGTGTTTGAAGAATATGGGCAAATTGTTTCAAGACTTGTGCTTGTTTCCATTGGAGGGCTTCATTCACCATTTCCTTCAAAGGATCGAATGTGTCGGTGTCATCCACCATTTAAATTCTTCTAGAGTGAACAGGTGGAAAGTTTGGAAGCTCTATTGTTTCCCACCCAAGCTTCTTATAGCTTGACCTCATCCTTATGATCATACACTCTCAAGACAAACCATTATGATACCACTGATCCAAAACTCAAAAGTTTTGGTTGATAAATATTTTAAGAACATAGAAATAACACAGTAGCAATGAATTCTCTGAGAAGAGATGTAGTATTACTCAAGATCACAATACAATTATATGGTTATCTCTGGGAAGAGATGTCTGTCTTCACATTTATAGTTAATTCTTCATTTATACACATTTTGAAATCATGGGGAGGATGTGGAAGGTCACCAATCTCAATGGAGATCAAGTGGTTTGACTTCCAAGATTTTAAACAATACAAAATTTGAGGAATTACTATTTTAATATTAAACTACTAAAATTGAAATTTGGAGCACTTCCATTGCCACTGTATGTACAAATCATCATATGCTCTAATGGGATAGTACTCTTCTTTCACCACTTCCATAAAATCATCCTAGGTAGGTTCCAATTCAAGGCCAACGTCATCTGTACTAAACCTCTTTTTGTACACTTCCCACCAATTTTTCACAGGCAATGATGCTTTTAAAAGAGTAAAAGTAATCATTTCTCCATTAGTGAAATTATTTACAGAGAAGTAGGAAGATAGTTCATCCAACTAATTTTCTACTTCATCATCATTTATTTTTATTTCAAATGTAGGGATATCAAAATTTACCTAAACCTTGAAGAGTGTTGGGGCACTGAATGAGGAGCCAAGAAGTGTAGCTACAGAGCTAGAATTTCCCATCAAGAGTGTTTTAAAAATTTGGGAAAATTGTTGTAGCATCTATGCTTATTATCATTGGAGGGCTTCATTCACCATTTCCTTGAAAGGATTAGATGTCTTGATGTCATCTGCCATTTGAAGTCATTTGGAGTGAATAGGTAGAAAGTTTGGAATCTCTGTTGTTTTTCACCCAAGCTTCTTATAGCCTGACCTCATCCTTGAGATCATACACTCTCAAGACAAACTGCTCTGATACCACTGATCCAAAACTTATAAGTTTTGTTTGATAAAATTTTCAAGAACATAGAAATAACATAGTAGCAATGAATTCTTTGAGAAGAGATGTAGTATTACTCAAGATCACAATACAATTATATTCTTATCTCTGGGAAGAGATGTCTGTCTTCACATTTTGGGTTGCCTCTTCATTTATACACATTTTGAAAGTATGGGGAAGATGTGGAAGGTCACCAATCCAAAGGGAGATCTAGTGGTTTGACTTTTAAGATTTAAAACAATACAGAATTTGAAGAATTACTATTTTTAGACTGCACTACTAAAATAGAAATTTAAGGCACTTATGTTGGGTTTTTAGGGGTCAAAATTCATCAAGCAAATCTCAATTCCATCTCGTGATGTTCTCCTCATTCTTAGCTTTCCAACGGTGAGTCAATTAGAGCTACGGTGCTAAAGTTATAGCATCTGGAAGTTTTGTCATCAATTAGGGTGGAATTGTCACTCAAATTATTACCTGAATTGTTGCCTAAATCATTCCTCCCTCCTTGAAAAGTAATGGTCCCCATTGTGTCAATGTTCCTCATCAGGTGTAGTAGTTGTGTCTTAATTTGATTCTCTATGAGCCACTCACCTTGGTGGCTAAGCTAGCCCCTTTTGGCCACTCGATAAAGTGGAATAAAGCATCATCTTGTTGTCTTCATCTAGGTGTCCACAATCTAACCCTCTTCCACTAGAGTTAAATTCTATAGATCAAGCTCATCAATGTCTAGTCATTCTACTATAAATGAAGTGTCTAATAGAGGTGGATTATATGGTTTGAGGAGCTCCACATTGAAAATTAGATGTAGACCAAGGTAGGTTGGCAAGTTCAACTCAAAAATATTTTCTCAAAATTTTCTATTGATGGTGTAGGGACCATATCATAGAGGCTGAATTTTTCTATGTGAGCCTGTAAGTTGTTCCTTCTAAAGCCATAACCAAACCTTGTCACCCACATAAAAATGGTGTGTAATCCTATGTTTATCATAGCATTGCTTATACTTCTAATGCATCTTCTCCAAGATGTCATGAACCTGTTGTTGGATGTGTTGCATTTGTTTAACAAATTTTATTGCTTTTGTTGCCTCAGATATTCCATGAGGTGTGTATTCCATGGTGGAAAATGGAATAGCTATATCAATTGGTCCCATGGGTTGGAACCCAAAACATACTCAAAATGGACTGTGCTTGGTCGAGTTGTGAAATGCCTGATTGTATACATGTTGTATGAAAATAAGTCCTTCATCCCATGTGTGTGGATGTTTGGATTGATACATCCAAATCATGTGTACAATCAATAAGTTTACCACCTCTGTTTGACCATCAGTCTATGGATGGAAGGCTGTGGACTTCATCAGCTTGGTATCCATCATCTTCCATAGAGTGGACCAAAAGATGCTTAGGAAACTGCTATCTCGATCTAAGATAATGGACTTGGGGAGACCAAATGAAGCCATACATGACTAAAATATAGTTGAGTAGTTTCCTAAGTAGATATATTTTTCTTACAATCAATCATGATAGCCATTTTTGAAAAATGATCAACTACCACAAAAATATAGTCCTTACCATGTTTTAAAGTGGGAAAACTTGAGAGAAAATCTATTGAGACAGATTCCCAAGGCCTGGTTGGTTCTCGCAATGGCATGTACAATCCTTGATTCTTATTTCTTGGCTTGGCTATCAAATATGGGGTGTAAGATTTGAGATATCTTTCCACATCCTTTCTCATATGGGGCTAGTAAAAGTGTTTTTGAAGAACTACCAATGTCTTGTCTATACCAAAGTGTCAAACTATCCTATTGAAGTGTGCTTCCCATATCATCTTTTATTGTTCTATAGCTGGAACACAGATGTGCCCCATATGACAGAGGAAATTATCTTGAAAATAGAAATAAAAAACATGTTTACCTTTTTGAAGCATTTGATATGTATCAGCAAAGGTAGGATCTACTTCATACAGATCACCCCAAGTGGCAGTCTCATGTCCGTACAGATCAAGATCTATTGTGAGTGCAGTAATTGGTGGGTGGCTTAGACAATCTATAGCTATATTTAAGCTCCCATTTTCTTGTTTTATTATCAAGTGTAATTGCTGAAGATATGTGGCTCACTTTTGGTGCCTCTCATTTCATAGTTTAATCTATGTTTGGATGAATTCTAATGGTCTGTGGTCAGTGTGGATGACTGTCTGTTGCCCCAAGATGTAGTGTTTCCATTATTTACAGGCTTACACAATGGCATAGAGCTCTTTATCATATGTTGCGTTGGGTGAATAATTTTTCACCAACTGACTAATGGTAAAATAGGTGTTTTAACCACAACATAAGGAGACTTGATTAGAAAAATGTGTAAGTCTACCACATCAAAATGGGATAAATCTCTCCTCCCATCAAAGGGAGGTTCCCTATATGGAATGGGAAGTTCCCTGCTAACTATATATATATATATATATATATATATATATATATATATATATATATATATACCACATCAAAATGGGATAAATCTCTCCTCTCATCAAAGGGAGGTTCCTTATATGGTAGGGGAAGTTCCCTGCTAACTATAATATATATATATATATGCTGAAAATACACTCAAGGGTAGGATAACACCATCCATCTCTCTTTTTTTAGAGATGATGTTCATAGAACAAAGGAGAAATCTTGGGTGATTGCTGAAGGTACTTCTCTTCTTTCTACACTAATGTTTAGTCAACAACCAGATTCTTTCCTGGTAGTAATGGTAACCACTAGAAACCCACGAAAGCACAGTCTTTCGTTGCTTCCTCATTGAAATAGGGTGCAGTAACACAACAAATTGAAGTGTAGCACAAAGTCTCCACCTCAATTGCAAAAGAGTGAAATAATTATGAAGGATAATGGGAGCACAAAGTCTTCCCAAGATCCTTTACACTAAAATAGAAAACACACAATAAAGAAAATTCTAGCAACACAAAGTCTCCCACAGTTAGCTTTAGGACACCTTTCAGATTACTTCTACTAGTTATGCTTATTTAATTAAATGGACAAGATGGTATTCAAGAAATAGACATAATAAAAATATCGTAAACAACACAAGTTATCTCAGCACAAACTTTGAAAGGTCACTTGCTTTCTCATTCAAATAACAAAATATGATTAACAATCTGAGCTCAAAGTCTCAGTAATGCCTTTCAATTCAGGCAGAGTTTTGCTTCTATAATAGAGAGATCTCCTTTTCATAAAATGAGAGATTAAAATATATAACAACTAAGAAATATATGGCACTTTGTTTCATAAAATGGCCCATGTTGCATTGAATGCCTTGAATGTATTTGAAATTCATTGAATGGGCCATGCTAGAACAGGGTATCGGCCTTAACTTTGGCATGTTAATTCTTCTCAACCATCTCTTCCAAAGTATGGACCACTAGGTCCTCTTCCTTATATTTACATAGCTATCCAATTCACATTTTATCAATCAAGAAAAATAGGCCATGCCTTTAAGTGCTTGCACCCTCTGATGTCAACTTGGTGGACTATTCCACCTATTAGAATAACTCCTACATATATATTTATGGTCTTTTGCATCATTCCCTCTTTCCTTGTGGTATTTTATCTCTTCCTCATGATCTTAGCTCTTGGGATATATTCTCTCTTTATGTTGGCTCCTCTGGCTTCTTCTTCAGTTGGTTACTTAATTTGTTCTCAGGTTCGCGCCATATTTGAAAATAAATAGATATTTCATTATCTTGAATTTAACATCCATGGGGACATCATTGGTCACTTAGTTTCTTGAACCACTTTGAACCTTGAACCTTTGGAGTGCATCGGTTTAATGGTTCAATGGTTTTGGTAGTTCAATCAACTCTTTGGTACAATTGGCTCTTTGGTTCAATCGGCTCTTTGGGAAGAACCATGTTCGCTTTCTTTGCCTCTTTGGTTGAACCATCTCTTCAAACTTGTTTCTGAAATCTTTCACTTCCTTCTTTTTCTTGAAGTTTCCTTTTTAACTTTGAACTTCTTTGAACCTTGAAACATTTCAGTTCAATGTTCAATGGTTCATTCTCTTTCTTTGAATCCTTTGAACTTTTTGAACTTTTTGGATCCTTTTCTTTTTTGTTGAACTCATTGAACCCTTGAACTTTGAACCTTGAGAAGTTCAAGGTTCAATGGTTCATTGGTTCAATATTAACTCTTTGAATCCTTTTATCTTCTAAGTCCATCAAAATTATTAAACTTGTTGAACCTTTAAACTTTTCAAAGGTGGGGTTCAATGGTTTATTGGTTTAATGGTTCATTCCATTTGTTTGAAGCCCACCATTAAGTCTTTTGATTGAACATCGGCATTGAACCAGCCTTGAAATTGCCTAAGTCTTAGAACTTATTTCTATGTGAAAGCCCACTGGTTGAACCTATGGAACCTGTTGAACCTACAAGTTCTTTTTGCTGAAAATGCTTGAATAATTAAAGAACTTGAGCGCTCAAAATATTTTTTCAAAAGGGAAGAGACTATTTTGGCCTGCAAGACCAAAATAGTTGATATGTTGTCCCCAAAAATAAGTGACAAATTTTGGGAACAACAGCTGGCTCAAGTTGGGGAACTTCCTTCAGTTGAAATTTTAAAACAGTCGAGGAAAGTAGAAACTAGAATCTCAACGCCTTCATATATGCCATTGGGCTACGGAGTCATGCCACACAAAAAGAAAAACACCAAAAAATTAAAATGAACAACACAAAACAAAACTAAAGACTATACATATGTATAAGCTAATCTTATCTGATACTTTAAGAATTGAAGTGATTTACATGCTGCCCATTGTGAGGTAGTGAAAATGGCATTTTGTCTTGATATATTAGCAATAAACCATTTTCTCACCAAAAGTGATGATTTGTGAATGGACCTCTCCACTAAGAATCAATTTTTTTGTGCATTCCTTTTGGTTCTCTCCTCTTGTCCCATAGCAAGACTTGATTTCTAGTCTGAAAATCATGAATCCTTGTTCTCTTGTAGAAGAGTTTCTTTTCTTGATTTTAATGTGCAATAGCATAGTCCATTACCATAATTCATTGTTCTTCTATTTCAATTGAGCTCATGATTTAATGGTCTCTATTAGACACCTGCCAATGGTTGGCATTATCAGGTACACTTGGTCAAAATACCAGTTTGATAGTTTACCTGTTCTCTTCAAAGTCTTTGTGAGGAACCATGAGAATTGTAGAAATAACTAATGAATCTACATGTTTATGAAGCTCTTTGGGCACTGTATATATATTAAAAGCATCAAAACTTTCAATACATTTCCATACAAGATTGTGATAATGTCACAATATTTCATCCTTGGTTTGATATAGGTTCCTCACCTGACAAACCACCAATTTAGTGTCTCCTTTGGTGTGAAGGAGCTTAACACCTTTGTCTTGAGCTGCCTTCAACTCGAATAACAAAGATTCATAATCGGTACTGTTGTTAGTGTTGTTTAATTACAATTTTTATGAATAAGAAAAAATATCTCCTTAAGGAGATATCTAAACAATCCCAACTCCAACACTGTTAGAAGAATAGCTGCCATCAAATTCCAGAATCCAGACACCATTAGAATCTGATCTCCTTTCAGATTTTTCTTTATCAAGAAGGAAAGATCCCTTTTCATTAGTAATGTGCCCTACCAATTCTTTTTTTATCTTGTCTAAAACAATTGGATTGTCACCTACAAGAATTTCATTAGATGAAATAGGAACATCCTTTGTAGATAGGAAAAAGTTACCCATTCCTAAAGACTCAAATAGAATTTAAACTTCAGGCACTGATGTTTGGGTGACAATATACTTTGACTCCTTCTTAAAGAGTAGCCTCTGCATGATGCCCTTGACAAGGATCCTTTCCTCAGATAGTTCCATGCTTAACTTGCCACCAACATCTTTGTATAAATTTCAACCAAGAAGGATGTTGTATGAGGCTGGGATGTTGGCCACCAGCACTATCATTTTGATCCTTTTATCTGGAAATGCTATAAATGTAAATTGGGCATCTTTGATTTGTCTTAACAAAGACACTTATTTATTTTCCATGGAAAAACATCTCTTGAAGGTCTTGGTCTATGTGAGACCAAGACAATCTGCCACCTTAGCAGGCATGACATTGTCAGAGGCACCAAAATCTATTATACAATTGTTTAACTTATGTCCATTTATCAATAGGAAGACATAAAATAGTTGTCTTCCCAAGGGTAGTTGGAGGATTAATCACAAGGTTATTCTGGGTGGATGTGTTCTTGGGGGGACCAGGAGTTACTTTCAAAATTTCTTGTCTTGCAGGGACGGTTTTATTTTTGACACATTGAACTAACTTATACAACTGCTCAGGGTTGGATTGCAAGAATTCAAACTTAGACATTTGAATTTTGGTCTTCTTAACATGGTCAATTATATCAAATATTTGAAATGAATTAGGAATAGGAGAATGCAGTTCATCCTTTTGGTTTCTAGGGGGTGGTACCGGTCTGTGAATTTGAAGCAGAAGATGCAAGAATACTTGGAGTACTTACTTTTTTACTGCTTACCAGGTCCTTTGATTGAAAAGGCAGAGTAGTCCCCCATTTAGTAATTGAAATTGCTAGTCTAGATCCTTCCCCTATTTTTTCTTTATCAGCTTGTTGAGCTGACTGGTTCTGTGACCTAGTAAACACTGCGTATGATCCATCAAGCACTTCACCTTTACTTTTGGGTTCATCTTGGTAATTTAGGAAACCAATGTTGGAGTCACTAGCTAATTCTTCTTGGTATTTTAAAAATATATCAGTGTCATTTTTTTAGTTTAACTCAGGCTGGAAAGGAAAATCAGATTTAATTTTGAGATATCCAACTGCTGAGTTGGCTGGAGCTGCTTCAATGGCAAGTTTCCCTAGTGGGGAGGAAGGTGATTTGGCTACCCTTGAATCTTAGTAGTATTACCTTGGTATGAATAATTTAGAAAAGTCATCTTTGGTATATCTCAGTATGAAGGAGGAGCAGACATCCCTTGCAACATTTACTTTTTGAGAGCTAGCAACTCATTTGCCAGCTTCTTCACCATAGGATCAGTGGTGCCTATAGATAAATATTCAAAAGATGAAGAAGATTTACCTCTATTAGGATTTCTTCTTATCTTTCCTACCAAGATAAGATCATCTTCCACCTCAGTGGCCAAATCTTGAGCTGCAGCAAGGTCTATGTGGCCAGCCCACCTCAACAAGAAACTTACTTTTAGACGCTGAGAATTGATGAAGAAACATTTGAGTTTCTCAACTGTTGGCTAAGTAATAGTGGGAATCCTATTCCTCAGCTTGTCAAAATTGGCAATGAAGTCCCTCATAGGTTCATGAGGATTATTATTCATCTATGTGAGCTGAGCAAATAGGGCATGTGCATCTTCTACAAGCTTGAACCTTGCTTCAAACTTGGCTTTGAGGGTGTTTTAGTCAGTCACTATTTTTTGCTTGCAGATGATAAAACCAATCTGCAGTAGCACCTTGCAATGTTTCCACAAATAGCCTAACTACTACGTCCTCATACTCCACACCTATTATGCCACAATCTATGCTAAAAGTTGTAATATGTTCATCAAGATGAACTCTTCCATCACTAAAGAACTTGGGAAAATTCTTCCTTGAACTACGAGGTAATTCATGTAGAGGGGGAGTTAGATTGAGTGGACCAAAAGAGATACCTTAAGGGCCTTGAGCCGCCATTATATGACCATGGAAATGGGGATAAAAAATATGGGTGGAGTATGTATAGGCAAAGCTCTACTAGCAAAGAGAAAAGAAGTTTTACCTTGTATTGGTGACCTGGTATTGGTAGGAGGAAGACTCTTAGTTTGTTAGAGGTGAGGTTGTGGAGGAAATAGATCAAAATTGCTCTGCTACACCAACTCAAATACAGGTTCAAAAATACCTTGAGATTTCTATCTCCTTGTATAGCATGGGGATACCAGATTATAAAGTAAAAATGGAAAAGAACTAGCACTACTTCAACTTGAAGCTTGAGGCTTCAAATTGTGCATTCTTTCTAGTTGGCATAGAGCTACTAGAGAAGACAAAAAGAAAAAAAAAGTTTGGTCCCTAGGGTCTCTAGTTTCATAACTCATAGTATATAATGGAAATGGATGAGGCTATAATGATAATGAATAAGACAGAGCAGATGCTTCAATTTAAAGCTTGAGGCTTCAAACTGTGCAAAACTATTGTGTCCCCGCAAAGTTGCCAAAAACTATTGCACAAAGCTAGGAAGAAAATTAAAATGGAAAAAAACTCAAACTATTTATTCTGCCCTCGATGTAGTCACCAAAAATTATTGGGTGAATATTTTGTCACTAGCTGACTAACGGCAAAATAGGTTTTTCAACCACATCATAAGGAGATTTATACAACAAAATGTGTAGGTCTACAACATCAAAATAGGATAAACTTCTCCTCTCATCAAGGGGAGGTTCCCTATACAATAGGAGAGGTTCCCTACTTACTATAGTGTGTGTGTGTGTGTGTGTGTGTGTGTGTGTGGATATATATATATATATATATATATATATATATATATATATATATATATATATATATATATATATATATATATATATGCTGAAAATACACTTAGGGGTAGGATAACACCATCTATCTCTCTTTTTTCAAAGATGATGTTCACGAAACAAAGAAGAAATCCTAGGTGATTGCTGAAGGTGCTTCTCCTCTTTCAAAATTAATATTCAGTTAACAGCCAAATTCCTTCCTAGTAGTAATGGTAACCATGAGAAACCCATGAAAGCACAAAGTCTTACATTATTTTCCTCACTAAAATAGGGTATAATAACACAACAGAAAGAAGTGTAGCACAAAGTCTCCACCTCAATTGCAAAAGAGTGAAATAATTGCAAAGGATAATGGGAGCACAAAGTCTTCCCAAGATCCTTTACACTAAAATAGAAAACACACACTAAAGATAATTCTGGCAATAAAAAGTCTCCCACAGTTGGCTTTAAGACACCTTTCAGATTACTTCTACTAGTTCTACTTATTTAATTAAATTGACAAGATGGTATTTAAGAAATAGACATAAGAACAATCTCCTAAAAAACACAAGCTATCTTAGCACAAACTCTGAAAGGTCACTTGCTTTCTCATTCAAATAATAAAATATGATTAACAATCTGATCTCAAAGTCTCAGTAATGCCTTTAATTTGGGAAGAGTTTTACTTCTATAATAGAGAGATCTCCTTTGCATAAAATGGGAGATTATAATATATAGCAGCCAAGAAAGACTTGGTGCTTTATTTCATAAAATGGCCCATAATGTATTGAATGCCTTGAATGCATTTTAAATTCAGTGAAGGGGCCATGCTAGAACAGTGTATCGACCTTAACTTTGGCATGTTAATTCTTCTCAAATGTCTCATCTAAAGTATCAACCACTTGATCCTCTGCTTGATATTTGCGCACATTTCCAATTCACCTTTTCTCGATCAAGAAAAATAGGCCATGCCTTTGAGTGCTTGCGCCCTCTGATGTCCACTTGGTGGACTATTCCACCTACTGAATTAACTCCTGCATAGATATTTTTGGTCTCTCTACATCATTCCCTCTTTCCTTGTTGTATTTTGTCTCTTCCTCATGATCTGATCTCTTAGACTATCTTCTCACTTTATGCTAGCTCCTTCAGCTCCTTCTTTGGGTGGTCACTTAGTTCATTCTTAAGTTCGTGCCATATTTGAAAATAAATAGATATTTCATTATCCTAAATTTGACATCCATGGGGATGTCATTAGTCACTTGGTCGCATGAACCACTTCGAACCTTAAACCTTTGAACTTTTGGAGTGCATCAATTTAATAGTTCAACGGTTTGGGTGGTTCAATCAACTCTTTGGTTCAATCAGCTCTTTGGTTCAATTAGCTCTTTGGGAAGGGCCGCATTCACTTTCTTTACCTCTTCAGTTGAACCATCTCTTCAAACTTGTTTCTGGAATCTTCCGCTTCCTTCCTTTGCTTGAAGCTTCCTTTTGAACTTTGAACTTCTTTAAACCTTTGAACCTTTGAAACTTGAACCATTTTAGTTCAAAGTTCAATAGTTCATTCTCTTTATTTGAATCCTTTGAAGCTTCAAACTTTCTAGATCATTTTCTTTTTTATTGAACTCATTGAACCCTTGAACTTTGAACCTTGAGAAGTTCAAGGTTCAATGGTTCATTGGTTCAATCTTAACTCTTCAAATCCTTTTATCTTCTAAGTCCGTCAAACTTATTGAACTTGTTAAACCTTTGAACAATTTGGAGGTGGGGTTTAATGGTTCATTCCATTTATTTGAAGCCCACCATTAAGTCTTTTGATTGAGCCAGCCTTGAAATTGCCTAAGTGTTGGAACTTCTTTCTTTGTGAAAGCCTATTGGTTGAACTTGTGGAATCTATTGAACCTATGAGTTATTTTAGCTTAAAATCCTTGAATAATTAAATAACTTGAGTGCTCAGAACATTTTTTTTAGAAGGGAAGAGACTGTTTTAGCTTGCAACACCAAAACAATTGATATGTTGTCCCCAAAAATAAGTGATAGATTTTGGGAACAACATGTTGGATATTTCCTGACTGTATCAATGAAATTTTCACTATGATATGAAATAGGGTAGCCATGTTGCATGATGACAACTCCCATGCAATATTCAAATGCATTTATCATCAACTCAAAAGGTTGATGCAAATTTGGCAAGGTAAGACAAGGGCTAAGCAAAGTCTATTCTTAAAATTCTCAAATGCCCTTTATTATATTTCACCCCACTGAAACATAGATTTAGCTCCTTCTTTAGTCACTTGAGTTAGTGACCAAGCAACATGTGAAAATCCAAGAAAAAACCTATGGTAGAAATTTGCAAGACCCAAAAAGTTGTGAAGCTCTGTGAGGGTCCTTGGTGTGGGCCATTCTTGAATAACCCAAATATTTTTTGGATCAACATGGACCCCTTATTCATTCACAACATACCCAAGGTACTAAATTGTTGTCATCCCAAATGTGCATTTGTCAAAATTTGCATACAACTTGTGCTCCCACAGAGTTTGAAGCACCTTACGAACATGTTGCAAATGTTCTTCCCATGTTTTGCTATAGATGAGTATGTCATCTAAGTAGACAACCATGAATGAGTTGGTGAAGGGTCATAGGATGTCATCCATCATCCTCATTAAGGTTTTAGGTGCGTTAGTTAAGCCAAAAGGAATAACTAACCATTCAAAGATCCCCTCCTTAGATTTTATTGAAGTCTTCCAGACATTAGTGGAATCGATGGGAATTTGGTGATAACTAGATTTGAGATCAATTTTGGTGAAGAAATTCACACCATAGAGCTAGTCCAGCAGGTCATCAATCCTAGAGAGAGGGTAGTGATTCCTCATTGATATTTTATTTAGGGCTTGATATTTAATGCAAAGCCTCCATGTTCCATCTTTCTTCAGTACTAAGACAATTGGGCTACCACAGGGTGAAGAGCTTGGCTTGATGTGACCCTTTTGGATCAATTCTTGAATCTATCTTTTTATCTCATCATTTTCAAAAACTGATCTGTGATACATAGGAGTATTAGGCAAAGGTGATCCTGAGATCAAATTTGTAGAATGTTTTAGCTGGAAATCTAGTGGAACTCCTGTAGGTGACTTGAATAAGTCATCATATTCTCCTGTGATTCATCCTATCTGCTTTTGTTGTTGTGTTGATTGTGTATTCATGACTACAACATTAGCCTTCTTAGATTTTTTTGGTTTGACCACCATGAGAAAAAATTGATTTGTCTTTTCCACCAATCTCTTACATTGCTTAGCATTGATCAGGGAGACAAATGTGGGAGATGGTACCCATAGCACCTTATAGCACTATGTTACAAGAGTGAGGGTGATTCTTTGGGTTCATGATTCATAGATGCCATGTCACTCATACATGAATGGCTGACCAAGGAGTAAATCAAAAACATCTAGATTGACCACATCACATAAGACTTCATCTTGGAATGGTTTTATTACATATGAAAGAATACACTGATGGGTGACATGGAGGTCTCTCCCTAGTCTCAACCATCCAATATTGTAGGGCTTTGGATGAGGCTTCATGGATAAATTTAGAATTTTCACAACATTAGTAGAGATTTAATTCTTTTGAATCCCACTATCAAAAATGAAATGCAGAGGCTTACCTTTTACCCATAATTTGGAGTGAAACAATCTTTCCTTGTCATCTAGTCTTTCCTCACAGGTCTGTGATGAAGTGACGATGGTGTTAGGCTTAGTATCTACAATTTCTTCTTCATCCTCTTTAACTTTGGGTTGTGTATGAGGCAGAGTAGTAGATGTCAAGTATTATAACTCAGAAAGCAGTGACTTGATGGCTCGACATCATTTTTTGGAGTGAGTTCTAGTTTTGTGGTAATCACACCATTTTCAAGCCTTCCCCTTTTGGGGTTTCTTATCTTGAAACTCCTTTTTCTTCCAATTTTGGCCTCATATTTGACCTTCCTTATCACTTTTCCATTTTGAGGGTTGACTCTTCGTATTCTTTCTGCCATGCTTTTGCTCAATCTTCACTATGAATTTGTATGCCTCATCAAGGGTTTCCGAATTAAAGAGTTCCATTTCCCCCTATATGTACCATTATAGTCCACCATGATATTTGAGAGTCTTCTATTTCTCACTTTCTTAGATGCCCAATCGTGCAGACAAAGAATTAAAAATTTCTATGTGATCTTGAACAAATTGGTCCTTACCTTGGTGAAGTTGTTGCCACTATATGTACAGATCATCATATGCTCTGATGGGATAGTATTATTCTTTCACCGCTTCCATGAAATCATCTCAGGTAGGTTCCACCTCAAGGCCAATGTCATCTATACTGAACCTCTTATTTTACACTTCCCACCAATTTTTCATGGATAATGATGATTTTTAAAGAGAAAAAGTGATATTTTCTCCATTAGAAAACTTATTTCTAGAGAAGTAGGAAGACAGTTGATCCAACTAAGTTTCTACTACATCAGCATTGATTTTGCCTTCAAATGTAGGGATATCAAAATTTACCTAAACCTTGAAGGGTGTTGGGGCACTGAATGAGGAGCCAAGAAGTGTAGCTGTACATCTAGAATTTCCCATCGAGAGTGTTTGAAGAATTTGGGAAAATTGTTATAGCATCTATGCGTGTTGTTACAACAATGAATTCTCTAATAAGAGATGTAGTATTACTCAAGATCGCAATACAATTATATGCTTATCTATGGGAAGAGATGTCTATCTTCACATTTCAAGTTACCTCTTCATTTATACATATTTTTAAAGTATGGGGAGGATGTGGAAGGTCACCAATCTCAAGGGAAATCAAGTGGTTCAACTTCCAAGATTTAAAACAATACAAAATTTGAAGAATTATTTTTTTTAGACTTCACTACTAATATTTAAATTTGGGGCACTTTTATTAGGTTTTCAATGGTTGAAATTCATTGAGAAGATCTCAATTCCATCTGATTATGTTTTCCTCATTCTTAGCTTTTCAATGGTTCAAACAGTGAGTCAATTGGAGCTATAGTGCAAAAGTTATGGCTCCTAGAGAATCCATCATCAATTGGGGTGGAATTATCACCCAAATTCTTGCCTAAATTATTGATTAGATCATTCCTCCCTCCTTGAAAAGCAATGGTCCCTATTACATCAATGTTCCCCATCAGGTGTGGTAGTTATGTCTTGATTTGATTCTCTGTGAGCCACTCACCTTGGTGTCTAAGCTGGCCCCTTTTGACCACTTGATAAGGTGAAATAGAGCATCCTCTAGTTGTCTTCATCCAAGTGTCCACAATCTGATCCTCTTCTAATGGAGCAAAACTCTATGGATCAAGATCATCAATGTCTAGTTGTTTTGCTACACTAAAGTGTCCAATAGATGTGGATGATATGGTTTTAGGACCTCCACATTGAAAATTGGATGCAGACCAAGGTAGGTTAGCAGGTTCAACTCAAAAGCATTTTCTCAAACTTTTATAGTGATGGTGTAGGGACCATATCACAGAGGCCAATTTTTTTTGTGTGGTCTTGCAAGTCATTCCTTTTGAATTTGTAATCAAACATTGTCACCCATAGAAAAATGGTATGTAATCCTATGTTTGTCATGGCATTGCTTATATGTCTAATTCATCTTCTCCAGGATGTCATGAACTTGTTGTTGGATGTGTTACATTTGTTCAACAAACTTTGTTGCATTTGATGCCTTAGATCTTCCATGAGGTGTGTATTCCATGGTGGAAAATGGAATAGCTATATCAATTGGTGCCATGGGTTAGAACCCAAAACATGCTTGAAATGGACTATGCTTAGTCAAGATATGAAACACTTGATTGTATCCATGTTGTATGAAAATAATTCCCTCATCCCATGTGCGTGGATGTTTGGAGTGATACATCTAAATCATGTGAACAATCAAGCAGTTTACCACCTCTGTTTGACCATTAGTCTGTAGATGGAAGGTGGTGGACTTCATCAGCTTGGTATCCATCATCTTCCATAGAGTGGACCAGAAGATGTTTAGGAACCTTCTATCTTGATCTAAGATAATGGACTTGGGGAGACCAAAATGGATCCATACATGACTAAAATATAGTTGAGCAGTTTCCTCAGTAGATATATTTTTCTTACAAGTAATCATGATAGCCATTTTAAAAAAATGATTAACTACCACAAAAATATAGTCCCTAAAATGTTTTGAAGTGGGAAAACCTGAGATAAAATCCATTGAGATGGATTCCCAAGGCTTGGTTGGTTCCAGCCATGGCGTGTATAATCCTTGCTTCTTATTTGTTGGCTTGGCTATGGCACATGCGCTGCTAGATTTGAGATATCTTTCCACATCCTTTTTCATATGGGGCCAATAGAAGTGTTTTTGAAGAAATGACAATGTCTTTTCTATACCAAAGTGTCTATCTATCCTACTGAAGTGTGCTTCCCATATCATCTTTTGTTGTTCTATAGCTAGAACATAGATGTGCCCCATATGATAGAGGACATTATCTTGAAAATAGAAATCAGAAACATGTTTACCTTTTTGAAGCATTTGATATGTATCAGCAAAGGTAGGATCTGCTTCATACAGAGCACCCCAAGTGGTAGTCTCATGTCCACATAGGTCAAGAACTATTGTGAGTGCAGTAATTGGTGGTTGGCTCAAACAATCTGTAGCTATATTTGAGCTCCCCTTTTTGTGTTTGATTATCAGGTGGAATTGTTGAAGATATGTGGTCCACTTTTTGTGCCTCTCATTTCATAGTTTTCTCTATGTCTGGGTGAATTCCAATGGTCTATGGTCAGTGTGGATGACCTTCTCTTTCCCCAAGATGTAGTGTTTCCATTTTTTATAGGCTTACACAATGACATAGATCTCCTTATCATATATTGGATATTTCATGATTGTATCAATGAAAGTTTCATTATGATATGCAATAGGGTGGCCATGTTGCATGATGACAATTACCATGGAATATTTAGATGCATCTGTCATCAACTCAAAAGGTTGATGTAAATTTGGCAAGGCAAGAATAGTGGTTGAGAAAAGTTTGTTCTTCAAATTCTCAAATGAACAAATTGGTCCTTACCTTGGCAAAGTTGTTTCCACTCTATGTACAGATCATCATATGCTCTGATGGGATAGTATTCTTCTTTCACCGCTTCCATGAAATCATCCCAGGTAGGTTCCACCTCAAGGCCAATGTCATCTATACAGAACCTCTTTTTGTACACTTCCCACCAATTTTTCATGGGCAATGATGCTTTCAAAAGAGCAAAAATGATCTTTTGTCCATTAGTGAACTTATTTATAGATAAGAAGGAAGATAGTTGATCCAACTAATTTTATATTGCATCAGAATTGATTTGACCTTCAAATGTAGGGATATCAAAAAATACCTAAACCTTGAAGGGAGTTGGGGCATTGAATGAGGAGCTAGGAAGTGCAGTTGTAGAGTTAGAATTTCCCATCAAGAGTCTTTTAAGAATTTGGGGCAATTTTTGTAGCATCTATGCTTTTTGTCATTGGAGGGCTCCATTCACCATTTCCTTGAAAGGATTGGATGTCTCGGTGTCATCTGCCATTTAAAGTCATTCAAAGTGAACAGGTGGAAAGTTTAGAAGCTCTGTCATTTCCCACCCAAGATTCTTATAGCCTAACCTCATCCTCTATATCATATACTCTCAAGACAAACCTCTCTGATACCACTGATCCAAAACTCAAAAGTTTTGGTTGATAAATATTTCAAGAACATAGAAATAACATAGTAGTAATGAATTCTCTAAGAAGAGATGTAGTATTACTCAAGATCGCAATATAATTATATGCTTATCTCTGGGAAGAGATGTCTATTTTCACATTTATAGTTACTTATTCATTTATACACATTTTTAAAGCATGGGGAGGATGTGGAAGGTCACCAATCTCAAGGGAGATCAAGTGGTTCGACTTCCAAGATTTAAAACAATACAGAATTCAAGGAATTACTATTTTTAGATTGCACTACTAAAATTGAAATTCCTACACTTTCATTGGATTTTTAGGGGAAAAAATTCATCAAGATGATCTCAATGCCATCTCACAATGTTCTTCTCATTCTTATATTTCCAACAGTTTAAATGGCGAGTCAATTAGAGCTATGGTGCAAAAGTTATGGCTACTAGAAGTTTTGTCATCAATTGGGGTGGAATTGTCACCCGAATTGTCACCTAAATTATTGCCTAGATCATTCCTCCCTCCTTGAAAATCAATGGTACCCATTTCATCAATGTTCATCATCAGGTGTGGTAGTTGTGTCTTGATTTTATTCTCTACGAGCCACTCACCTTGGTGGCTAAGCTGGCCCCTTTTGAGCACTCGATAAAGCGGAATAGAGTGTCCTCTTGTTGTCTTCATCCAGGTGTCAACAATCTGATCCTCCTCCACTGGAGTAAAAATTTATGGATAAATCTCATCAATTTATAGTTGTTCTTCTACAATTGAAGTTTCTAATAGAGGTGGATGATATGGTTTTAGGAGCTCTACATTAAAAATTAGATGTAGAACAAGGTAGGCTGGCAAGTTCAACTCAAAAGCATTTTCTCCAAATTTTCTAGTGATGGTGTAGGGACTATATCATAGAGGCCAATTTTTTATATATGGGCCTACAATTCATTCCTTCTAAATCTATAACCAAACCTTATCACCCATAGCAAAATGGTGTGCAATCCTTTGTTTGTCATAGTGTTGCTTATACTTCTGATTCATCTTCTCTAGGGTGTCATGAACCTGTTGTTGGATGTGTTACATTTGTTCAACAATTTTTTTTGCTTTTGATGCCTCAAATATTTCATAAGGTGTGTATTACATCATGGAAAATGGAATATTTATATCAATTGGTGCCATGGGTTGGAACCCAAAACATACTTGGAATGGACTGTGCTTGGTCGAGTTGTGCAACACTCGATTATATCCATGTTGTATGAAAAGAAGTCCCTCATCCCTTGTGCATGGATGTTTGGAGTGATACATCTGAATCATGTGAATAATCAATCATTTTACAACCTCTATTTGACCATCAATCTATGGATGGAAGGTTGTGGACTTCATCAACTTGGTATCCATCATCTTCCATAGAGTGGACCAGAAGATGCTCAGGAACCTGATATCTTGATCTGAGAGAATGGACTTGGGGAGACCAAAATGGAGCCATACATGACTAAAATATAGTCGATCAATTTCCTTAGTTGATATATATTTTTTACAAGTAATCATGATAGCCATTTTTGAAAAATGATCAACTACCATAAAAATACAGTCCTTACCATGTTTTGAAGTGGGCAAACCTGAGAGAAAATCCATTGAGATGGATTCCCAAGGCCTGGTTGGTTTTAGAAATGGCCTATATAATCCTTGATTCTTATTTTTTGGCTTGGCTATCACACATGGGGTGCAATATTTGAGATATCTTTCCACATCCTTTCACATATGGGGCCAGTAGAAGTGTTTTTGAAGAACTGTCAATGTCTTTTCTATACCAAAGTGTCCAGCTATCCTACTAAAGTGTGCTTCCCATATCATCTTTTTTTATTCTATAGCTAGAACATAGATGTGCCCCATATGATAGAGGACATTATATTTCAAATAGAAATTAGAAACATGTTTACCTTTTTGAAGCATTTGATGTGTATTAGCAAAGGTAGGATCTACTTCATACATAGCACCCCAAGTGGCAGTCTTATGTTCGCACAGGTCAAGAACTGTTGTGAGTGTAGTAATTGGTATGCAGCTCATAAAATCTATAGCATATTTGAGCTCCACTTTTTGTGTTTGCTTATCAGGTGTAATTTCTAAAGATATGTGGCCCACTTTTGGTGCCTCTCATTTCATAGTTTATGTCTAGATGAATTTCAATGGTCTCTAGTCAATGTGGATGACCGTCTCTTTCCCCAAGATGTAGTGTTTCCATTTTTTTATAGGCTTGCATAATGGCATAGATCTCCTTATCATATGTTGGATATTTCCTAACTATATCAATGAAAGTTTGACTATGATATGTAACAGGGTGGCAATGTTGCATGATGACAACTCCCATGGCATATTCAGATGCATCTATCATCAACTCAAAAGGTTGATGCAAATATGACTAGGCAAGAATAGGGGCTAAGCAAAGTTTGTTCTTAAAATTATAAAATGATCTTTGTTGTATTTTACCCCACTGAAATGTAGCTTTAGCTCCTCCTTTAGTCACTTGGGTTAGTGACCAAGCAACATGTGAAAATCCAAGAACAAACCCTAGCAGTAGATATTTGTAAGACCCAAAAAGCTATGAAGCTCTATGAGGGTCCTTCATATGGGCCATCCTTGAATAACCTGAATCATTTTTGGATCAACATGGACCCCTTATTCATTCACAACATACCTAAGGTACTGAATTGTTGTCATCTTAAATGTGCATTTGTTAATATTTTCATACAACTTGTGATCCCACAGAGTTTGAAGCACCTTACGAACATGTTGTAAATGTTCTTCCCATGTTCTACTATAAATGAGTATGTCATCTAAGTAGAAAACCACAAATGAGTTGGTGAAGGTTCATAGGATGTCATCCATCATCCCCATAAAGGTTACATGTGCGTTAGTTAAGCCAAAATGCATAATTAACCATTCAAAGAGCCTCTCCTTAGATTTGAATGTAGCCTTCTAGACATTAGTGGGATTGATGGGAATTTGGTGATAACTAGATTTGAGATCAATTTTAGTGAAGAAATTTAGACCATAGAGCTTGTCCATTAGATCATCAATCTTGGGGAGGGGGTAGCGATTCTTCACAAAGATTTTATTCAGGGCTCAATAGTCAATGCAAAGCCTCCATGTTCCATCTTTATTCGATGCCAAGACAATTGGGCTACCACTGGGTGAATAGCTTGGCCTAATGTGACCATTTTGGATCAATTATTGAATCTATCTTTTTATCTCATCAGTTTCCAAAACTGATCTGTGATACACAAGACTGTTAGGCAAAGGTGATTCTGGGATCAAATTGATGGAATGTTTTACCTAACAATGCAGTGGACCTCCTATGGGTGACTTGAATAATTCATCATATTCTCCTATGATTCATCCTATCTACTTTTATTATTGTGTTTATTGTGTAGTTAGGGCTGCAACATTAGCCTTCTTGGATTTTTGTGGTTTGACCACTATGAGAACAAATTGCTTTGTCTTTTCCACCAATCTCTTGCATTGTTTAGCACTGATCAGGGAGACAAATGTGGGAGGTGGTACCTCTAGTACCCTATAGCATCATGTTACAAGAGAGGATTATTATTTGGGTTCATGATTCATAGAAACCATGTCTCTCATACATGAATGGCTGACCAAGGAGTACATCACAAACATCTAGATTGACCACATCACACAAGACTTCATCTTGGAATAGTTTTATTACATATGAAAGAAGACACTGATGGGTGACATGGATGTCTCTCCCTAGGCTCAACCATCTAATACTATAAGCCTTTGGATGAGGCTTCATGGATAGATTTATATTTTTCACAACTTTAGCAGAGATTAAATTCTTTTAACTCCCACTACCAAGAATGAAATGTAGAGGCTTACCTTTTACCCATAATTTGGAGTGAAATAATCTTTCCTTGTCATTTGGTCTTTCCTCACAAGTCTATGATGAAGCGATGATGATGTTAGGCTCAACATCTATAATTTTTTCTTCATCCTCTACGACTGTCGGTTATGTATGAGGCAGAGTAGTAGATGTCGAGTATTGTGACTCAGAAAGCAATGACTTAATGGCTCAACATTCTTCTTTGGAGTGATTTCCAGTTTTGTGGTAATCACACCATTTTATAGCCTTCCCCTTTTAGGGTTTCTTATCCTAAAACTCCTTTTGCTTCCAATTTTGGCCTCATGTTTGACCTTCCTTATCACTTTTCCATTTTGAGGGTTGACTCTTCGTATTCTTTCTGCCATGCTTCTGCTCAATCTTCACTACAAATTTATATGCCTCATAGAGGGTTTAAAAATTGAAGAGTTCTATTTCCCTCGATATGTACCATTGTAGTCCACCATGATATTTGAGAGTTTTATGTTTCTCACTTTTTTGGATGCCCAATCATGCAGACAAAGAATGAAAAATGTCTATGTAATCTTGAACAAATTGTCCTTACCTTGGTGAAGTTATTTCCACTATATGTAAAGATCATCATTTGCTTTAATGGGATAGTATTCTTCTTTCACCACTTCCATGAAATCATCCCAAGTAGGTTCCACCTCAAGGCCAATGTCATCTATACTGAACCTCTTTTTGTACACTTCTCACCAATTTTTCACAGGTAATGATGCTTTCAAAAGAGAAAAAGTGATCTTTTCTCCATTAGTGAACTTATTTATAGATAAGTAGGAAGACAATTGATCCAACCAATTTTCTACTACATCAACATTGATTTTTCCTTTAAATGTAGGGATATCAAAATTTACTTGAACCTTGAAGGGCGTTGGGGCATTGAATGAGGAGCCATGAAGTGTAGCTACAAAGCTAGAATTTCCCATCAAGAGTGTTTGAAGAATTTGGGTAAATTAATGTAGCATCTATGCTTATTGTCATTGGAGGGATTCATTCACCATTTCCTTGAAAGGATTGGATGTCTCAATGTTGTTTTCCATTTAAAGTCATTTAGAGTGAACAAGTGGAAAGTTTAGAAGCTCTGTTGTTTCCCACCCAAGCTTGTTATAGCCCGACCTCATCCTCAAGATCATATACTCTCAAGACAAACCAATCTGATACCACTGATCCAAAAATCAAAAGTTCTGGTTGATAAATATTTCAAGAACATAAAAATAACATAGTAGCAATGAATTCTCTTAGAAGAGATGTAGTATTACTCAAGATCGCAATACAATTATATGCTTATCTCTGGGAAGAGATGTTTGTCTTCAAATTTTGAATTACCTCTTAATTTATACACATTTTGAAAGCATGGGAAGGATGTGGAAGGTCACCAATCTCAAGGGAGATCAATTGGTTTGACTTCCAAGATTTAAAACAATACAAAATCAAGGAATTACTATTTTTAGACTACACTACTAAAATTAAAATTTGGGGTACTTTCATCAAGTTTTTTGGGGTCAAAATCCATAAAGTGGATCTTGATGCCAAATCACAATGTTTTCCTCATTCTTATCTTTCCAACGGTTCAAATAGTGAGTCAATTGGAGCTACGGTCTAAAAGTTATGGCTCCTGGAAATTCTGTCATCAATTGGGGTGGAATTGTCACCCGAATTGTCCCCTGAATTGTTGCCTGGATCATTCCTCCCTCCTTGAAAATCAATTGTCTCCATTGCATCAATGTTCCTCATCAAGTGTGGTATTTATGTCCTTATTTGATTGTCTATGAGCCACTCACCTTGGTGGGGCCCCTTTTGACCACTTGATAAAGTGGAATAGAGCGTCCTCTTGTTGTCTTCATCCAGGTGACCACAATCTGATCCTCCTCTATTGGAGAAAAACTCTGTGGATCAAGCTCATCAATGTCTAGTTGTTCTAATAAAACTAAAGTGTCCAATAGAGGTGGATGATATGGTTTGAAGAGCTCTACATTGAAAATTGGATGTAGACCAAGGTAGGCTGGCAAGTTCAACTCAAAAGCATTTTCTCCAACTTTCTAGTGATGGTGTAGGGACCATATCATAGAGGTAAAAATTTTCTGTGTGGGCCTACAAGTCATTCTTTCTAAAGTTATAACCAAACCTTGTCACCCATAGCAAAATGGTGTGAAATCCTATGTTTGTCATAGTGTTGCTTATACTTCTGATTCATCTTCTCCAGGGTGTCATGAACCTATTGTTAGATGTGTTACATTTGTTTAAAAAATGTTTTTGATTTTACTACCTCAAATCTTCCATGAGGCATGTATTCCATCATGGAAAATTGAATATATATATCAATTGGTGCCATGGGTTGGAACCCAAAACATACTTGGAATGGACTGTGCTTGGTCAAGTTGTGAAACGCCTAATTATATCCATGTTGTATGAAAAGAAGTCCCTCATCCCATGTGCGTAGATGTTTGGAGTGATACATCTGAATCATGTGAACAATAAATAAGTTTACCACCTATATTTGGCCATCAGTCTATGGATGGAAGGCTGTGGACTTCATCATCTTGGTATCCATCATCTTTTATAGAGTGGACCAGAAGATGCTCAGGAACCTGATATCTTGATCTGAGACAATGGAATTGGGGAGACCAAAATGGATCCATACATGACTAAAATATAGTTAAACAATTTCCTCAGTTGATATATTTTTCTTACAAGTAATCATGATAGCCATTTTTAAAAAATGATCAACTACCACAAAAATACAGTCCTTACCATGTTTTAAAGTGGCAAACCTGAGAGGAAATCCATTGAGACAGATTCCCAAGGCCTAGTTGGTTTTGGCAATGGCATGTAAAATCCTTGATTCTTATTTGTTAGCTTGGCTATCACACATGGGGTGAAATATTTGAGATATCTTTTCACATCCTTTTGCATATGGGGCTAGTAGAATTATTTTTGAAGAATTGCCAATGTCTTTTCTACACCAAAGTGTCCAACTATCCTACTGAAGTGTGCTTCCCATATCATCTTTTGTTATTCTACAACTGGAACACAGATGTGCCCCATATGATAGAGGACATTATATTGAAAATATAAATCACAAACATGTTTACTTTTTTGAAGCATTTGATATGTATCAGCAAAGGTAGGATCTGCTTCATACAGAGCACCCCAAGTGGCAGTCTCATGTTCACACGTGTCAAGAACTATTGTGAGTGTAGTAATTGGTTGGTGGCTCAGAAAATCTACAAATATATTTGAGCTACCCTTTTTGTGTTTGATTATATGGTGGAATTATTTGAGATATGTGGCCCAGTTTTGGTGCCTCTCATTTCGTAGTTTACTTTGTGTCTAGATGAATTTCAATGGTCTGTAGTTAGTGTGGATGACTGTCTCTTTCCCTAAGATGTAGTGTTTCCATTTTTTATAGGCTTGAACAATGGCATAGAGGTCCTTATCATATGTTGGATATCTCCTAACTATATTAATGAAAGTTTCACTGTGATATGTAACAAGGTGGCCATGTTAAATGATGAAAGCTCCCATGGCATATTCAGATGCATCTATCATCAACTCAGAAGGTTGATGCAAATCTAGAAAGGTAAGAACAGGGGCTAAGCAAAGTTTGTTCTTCAAATTCTCAAATTCCATTTTTTGTATTTTACCCCACTGAAATACAGCTTTAGCTCCTCCTTTAGTCACTTGGGTTAGTGACCAAGCAACATGTGAAAATCCAAGAACAAACCTACAGTAAAAATTTGTAAGACCTAAAATTTGTGAAGCTCTATGAGGTTCCTTGGTGTGGGCCATTATAAAATAACCTAAATCTTTTTTGGATCAACATGGACCCCTTTCTCATTCACAACATACCTGAGGTACTAAATTATTATCATCCCAAATGTGCATTTATCAAGATTTGCATACAACTTGTGCTCCCATAGAGCTTAAATCACCTTACGAACACGTTAAAAATTTTCTTCCCATGTTATACTATAGATGACTATGTCATCTAAGTAGAAAACCATGAATGAGTTGGTGAAGGGTCGTAGGATGTCATCCGTCATCCTCATGAAGGTTATAGGTTAGTTAGTTAAGCCAAAAGGCATAACTAACCATTCAAAGAGCCCCTCCTTAGATTTTAATGAATTATTCAAGACATCAGGGGGATCGATTGGAATTAGGTGATAACTAGATTTGAGATCAATTTTGGTGACTAACTTCACACAATGAAGTTAGTCCATCAAGTCATCAATCTTGGGGAGGGGGTAGTGATTCTTCACAGAGATTTTATTTAGGGCTCAATAGTCAATGCAAAGCCTCCATGCTCCATCTTTATTTGGTGCCAAGACAATTGGGATACCATAGGGTAAGAGCATGGCCTGATGTGACCTTTTGGATCAATTTTTGAATCTATCTTTTTATCTCATCATTTTCCAAAAATGATATGCGATACACAGGACTATTAGGCAAAGGTGATCTTGGGTTTAAATCGAAAGAATGTTTTACCTGGCAATGTAGTGGAACTAATGTGGGTGACTTAAATAAATCATCATATTCTCCTATGATTCATCCTATTTACTTTTGTTGTTGTGTTGATTGTGTATTCAGGACTCCAACATCAGCCTTCTTCGATTTCTATGGTTTGACCACCATGAGAACAAATTTCTTTGTATTTTCCACCAATCTCTTGCATTATTTAGCACTGAACAGGGAGACAACTGTGGGAGGTGGTACCTCTAGTACCCTATAGCATTGTGCTATAAGAGTGAGGGTGATTATTCAATTTCATGATTCATAGATGCCATGTCGCTCATACATGAATGGCTGACCAAGGAGTACATCACAAACATCTAGATTGACCACATCACACAAGACTTCATCTTGGAATGGTTTTATTGCATTTGAAAGAAGACACCAATGGGTGACATAGAGGTCTCTCCCTAAGCTCAACCATCCAATACTATAGGGCTTTGGATGAGGCTTCATGGATAGATTTGGACTTTTCACAACTTTAGTAGAGATTAAATTCTTTTGACTCCCACTATCAAGAATGAAATGCAGAGGCTTACCTTTTACCCATAATTTGGAGTGAAACAATTTTTCCTTGTCATCTAGTCTTTCCTCACAGGTCTGTGATGAAGCGATGATAGTGTCAGGCTCAGCATCTATAATTTATCCTTCATCCTCTTCGACTGTGGGTTGTTTATGAGGCATAGTAGTAGATGTTGAGTATTATGACTTAGAAAGCAGTGACTTGATGGCTCAACATTCTTATTTGGAGTGAGTTCCAATTTTATAGTAATCACACCATTTTTTAGCCTTCCTCTTTTGGGGTTTCTTATCCTGAAACTCCTTTTTCTTCTAATTTTCTCCTCATGTTTGACCTTCCTTGTCACTTTTCCATTTAAGGGTTGACTCTTCATATTATTTTTGCCATGCTTATGCTCAATCTTCACTACGAATTTGTATGCCTCACCGAGGGTTTCCAAATTGAAGAGTTCCATTTCCCCCTATATGTACCATTGTAGTCCACCACAATATTTAAGAGTCTTATGTTTCTCACTTTCTTTGATGCCCAATCATGCTGACAAAGAATGAAAAATGTCTGTGTAATCTTAAACAGATTGGTCCTTACCTTGGCAAAGTTATTGCCACTGTATGTATAGATCATCATATGCTCCGATGGGATAGTATTATTCTTTCACCACTTCCATGAAATCATCCCAGGTAGGTTCCACCTCAAGGCTAATGTCATATGTACTGAACCTCTTTTTGTACACTTCCCATAAGTTTTGCATAGGCAATGATGCTTTTAAAAGAGCAAAAGTGATCTTTTCTCCATTAGTGAACTTATTTATAGAGAAGTAGGAAGATAGTTGATCCAACCAAATTTTTACTACATTAGCATTTATTTTGCCTTCAAATGCAGGTGTATCAAAATTTGCCTAAACCTTGAAGGGTGATGGGACACTGAATGAGGAGCCAAGAAGTGCGGCTATAGAGCCAAAATTTCCCATCGAGAGTGTTTGAAGAATTTGGAAAAATTATTATAGAATCTATGATTTTTTTCATTAGAGGGCTTCATTCACCATTTCCTTGAAAGGATTGGATGTCTCAGTGTCATCTGCCATTTGAAATCATTTGGAGTGAATAGGTATAAATTTTAGAAGCTCTGTTGTTTCCCACCTAAGCTTCTTATAGCTTGACCTCATCCTCATGATCATACACTCTCAAGACAAACTGGTATAATACCACTAATCCAAAAATCAAAATTTATAGTTGATAAATATTTCAAAAACATAGGAATAACACAGTAGCAATGAATTCTCTAAGAAGAGATGTAGTATTACTCAAGATCACAATACAATTATATGCTTATCTTTGGGAAGAGATGTCTGTATTCACATTTTGGGTTACCTATTCATTTATACACATTTTTAAAGGATGGGGATGATGTTTAAGGTCACCAATCTCAAGTTATATCAAGTGGTTTGACTTCTAAGATTTAAAACAATACAAAATTTGAGGAATTACTATTTTTAGACTGCACTACTAAAATTGAAATTTGGGGCACTTTCATTAGGTTTTCAAGGGTAAAAATTCATTAATAATATATCCATGCCATCTCACTACATTATCCTTATTCTTATCTTTCCAATGGTTCAAACGGTGAGTCAATTAGAGCTATGGTGCAAAAGTTATGGCTCCCAGAAGTTTTGTCATCAATTGGGGTGGAACTGTCACCCGAATTATCACCTGTATTATTTCCTAAATCAACCTTGAAGAAGAAATTATTTATGCATTGGAATAAATTAAATAATTTAATAATAATAATTAGAAACTAAATTTATGGATCTAAAAATATGAATAGAATCAAGACTTCAAAGTGAAAACATCACAATTCCTTGAGGAATCAAACAAGGTAATCGTTGATCTAAAAAATCAAATTGAAAAAGTTAAACAAGTTGAGGAAGATTTGAGAAGTCAACTAAAAATTAGATAATAATAATATAATAAGTGTGAGACTGAGATCGTTGCCTTGAAAAATGACTTAGAGAGAGAAAATACAAATAGTCTAAATTTTGAAAAGAACACCGAGGTTTTAGATGAGATCCTAGACCATCAAAGATCATTTTTCAATAAGTCAAGTCTTGGCTATGGAGATGAACAAGAATGTACTAATAAGACTAAAATATATTTATAAATTCTCAAGGAACCTATGAAGAATGAAATTAGTAAGGAAGAAAACACCATAAAGACAAGCGTTGTGCATAAAAAGGGGAAAGAAGAAAACACCATCAAGAGACCATATGTTCCCAAGTATATTAATGTGACCATGTTTGGAAGTTATTTTCATGGTTATTAATTTTATTTTAATCACTTTGGTCATAAGAATTTAGACTTAAAAAAGATAGCAAGAGATAATGAATCAAGGAATACAAGCAAAGGTGTTCATAAAGTCTGTAATAGAAACTATAATTCATTTGCTCCCCTATCATACTATAATAAAGATGTTATTATCTATTATAATTGAAAAAATTATGGACACATAATGCATTTTTGTAGAAGTGGGTTTAAATTATCCAAACAATATTAAAGAAAAAAATCTTCAAATATAAAAGAAAAAAAAGGAACCTATGAAGATCTGGAAAAAGAAGTTAGAGGAAGCTAAACAAGATAAAAAAATCCTTGCTTGTTCAAACTACATTTCTGATAGCGGATGTTCAAGACATATTACTGGAGATAAAAGCAAGTTATCTCATTGAAGAAAGTGAATGAAGGTATGGTGAAATTTGGTGATAATGCTAAAGCAAAAATCACCAAAAAAGGTACACTGAGTCTTGATAAGGGAAAAACAAAAATAGAGAATGTTTTATATGTTGAAGGATTAAAACATAATCTCTTGAGTGTAATCCAAATGTGTGATCAAGGACACACACTTAAGTTTTATGCTAAAGGATGTGAAATAAGGAAGGTAGATACGAGAGAATTACTTATATATGCTCATAGAACCACAAACAACCTATACATGTTTGGAGAAATGAGAGGAGAGAAATGTTGTCTGAGTCAAATTGAAGAGAGTTGGCTATGGAATATAAGGTTAAGGCACATAAATTTTGATAATCTTGTGAAAATCAACAACAAACAAGCTGTGTGAGATATGCCCAAGATAGTGAAACCTTCAAGAACTCTATACAAACAATGCCAACATGGGAAGCAAACCAGAGCAAGGTTTAGAATGAAGGAATATTTGACCACCAAACCACTAGATTTGATTCATATAGATCTTTGTGGTCCTACTAAAACTGAAATCATAGAAGGTGAAAGCTACTTTATTTTGCTAATCGATTATTATACTAGAATGATGTGGGTATCCTTTCTAAAAGAAAAATCAGAAGCATTTTAAAAGTTTAAAGCTTTCAAGGCATTAGTAGAAAATGAAAAAGAGTTGAAAATAAAATTCCTAAGGTCAGATCAAGGAGGTGAGTTTATTTCAAATGAATGCATTGAGTTTTGTGAATATCACACAATTAAGAGACAATACTTATCTGCAAGGCTCCACAACAAAATAGAGTGGTGGAAAGGAAAAATTGAACCATTCAAGAGATGGCTAGAACTATGTTGAATGAATCTAAGCTATCAGATAGATTCTAGAGAGGAGTAGTTAATACATCAATATATATCTTGAATAGAAGGAAAATCAAAGTTAATAATGACAAAACTCCTTATGAATTGTTGTAAGGAAGACTGGCTTTAGTCAAACATTTCAAAGTATTTGGAAGTAAATGTCTTATCAAAAAGAATGAAGAAAACTTGGGAAAAATTGACTCAAGAGCTGATGAAGGAATGTTTCTTGACTACTCCATCAAAAGTAAATCCTATCTATGTTATAACAAAAGGCTACAAACTATCATAAAAAGTGATAATGTTAGAATAGATAAGATCATGAATCAAAAGGCAAAATAACCTTTAGAAGAGCCTCTAGAAATACCCAATCTTGTATAAGAATAAGGGGAGGAAGAAAATGTAGAAAAATTGAGTGAATCTAAAAGGTAGGACACCAAAGCACCATCTTGCTTTATTCAGAAGAATCATGTTGAAATTAAGATCATTGGAACCATTGATGTTGGGGTGAAAATTAGAATAATAATTGTAAGTATACCTGAGCATGTAAATTTCTCTTTGTTATCCAAGGTAGAGCCTAAGAATTTTTCTAAAGCTAGTCATGATAAACATTGGGTAAAAGCAATGGAAGAAGAGTTAGATCAAATTGAGAAGAATGAGACTTGGGAACTTGTGCCCAAGCCAATGGATCATAATATGATTGGCACTAAGTGGGTTTTTCAAAACAAATTTAATGAAAATGGCCAAGTCATTCGAAACAAAGCAAGGTTGGAATGTAAGGGGTATTCTCAAAGTAGAAGGTATAGATTTTGAAGAGACTTTTGCTCTTGTTGCTAGATTAGAATCAATTCAAATATTTATTTCATTTTTAGTATTTAAAAATTTCAAATTCTATCAAATGGATGTTAAATCAACGTTTCTAAATGTCAATCTAGAAGAGGAAGTTTACATAGAATAGCCAAAAGGATTCATCTTATCAGAAAATAAGGATTATGTGTGTAAGTTGAAGAAATCTTTGTATGGATTGAAACAAGCTCCTAGAGCATGGTATGTTAGGCTTGATAAATACCTACAAGACCAATGATTCAAGAGAGGATATGTTGATATTAATATTTACATCAAAACTGAATGAGATCACAAATTAATTGTTTTGGTGTATGTAGATGATATAATCTTTGGAGGAGACAATGAGGAAATATCTAAGATATTTGTCAAAGATATGTAAAAAGAATTTGAGATGTCCATGTTAGGTGAGTTATCATTTTATCTTGGTTTACAAATATCTCAATCTAACAAAGGAATATTCATATCCCAAAGCAATTATGTGAAGGAGATGTTGAAGAAATTACATATTGGAGGAGTGTGCCCTTATTAGCACACCTATGACTATAGGTATAAAGTTGAGAAAAGATAATGAAATTATGAATACTGATCAAACTGTTTATAGATCAATGATTGGGAGTTTACTATATGTGACGTCATCTAGGCTAGATATCATGCAAGTAGTAGGTATGGTTACATAATTTCAAGAAACTCCAAAAGAAACACATGTGTAAGCCATGAAATGTATATTCAGATATTTAAAGAGAACCTTGGATTATGGGTTGTGGTACCCAAAAGGTAAAGACTTCACATTGGCAGTGTACATGGATTTAGATTGGGCAAGTTGTGTAGATAATAGAAAAAGTAAAAGTGGAAGAATATTCTTTCTTGGAGATAGCCTAGTATCATGGTTGAGTAAGAAGCAAAATTATATATCTCTATCCATAATAGAAGTAGAGTACATAGTGGCCGTGCCATGTTGTACACAAGTTATATGGATGAAACAAACCTTGAAAGATATTAGAGTATGATCATCCAATCTCCATTATTTTTTATAATACTAGTGTGATAAGTATTTCAAAGAATCCAGTTACGCATTCTAGAACTAAGCATATCCCTATATAGTATCATTTATTGAGAGAATAGGTGGCATAATAATAAGTAAAATTGGAATATATTTCCACATCTGAATAGATGGTAGATATCTTCACTAAGCCACTTCCAAAGCAAACATTTGAGTACCTATGAGAGAATTTGGAAGTAATATCCTTTGCTTCTACTCATTAAAAATCAAGAGAAGCATTGGTTAAGGGGGAGCTAAACTTTTTTTTTCCAGATCCTTGAATGACCCTTTTCCATTTATGTCAAAGGGGGAGAATGGTAGTATGGGAAGTTATAACAAGGGGGAGTTACAAAAAAGAAGATGGGGAGTTACAGAAAAGAATATCTTTTTGGAAGGTTACCATTAATGACAAAGGAGCTGATTATTGGAATAATTGTCACTGATTTCAAAGGAATTGTAACGGATATGAATGGAAATGTAAAATTGAATTATTACCGAAAGTAAATGCAAGTGTTCGAAAGTGAATGGAAATGTCAATGAAAATGTTAACAGAATTATTCACAAAAATGTTGATGGAAATGTCAATGGTCACTTATTTTGGTGAAGAGTTGTCTCTTGGAATGGATGCCCCTCCTGGGAAAAGGTAGCAAAGGCTATAAAATGATAGATGAGCGGATGAAAAAAAATAAGAACAAGCACTTGAAATAATCTTTGCTAAAGTTGTGAAAAGTCTAAATTTATTCATGAAGCCTCATCCAAAGCCCTACAGTATTGGATGGTTGAGCCTAGGGAGAGACATCCATGTCACCCATCAGTGTCTTATTTCATATGAAATAAAACCATTCCAAGATGAAGTCTTATGTAATGTGGTCAATCTAGATGCTTTTAATGTGCTCCTTGGTCATCCATTCATGTATGAGCGTCATGGCATCTATGAATCATGAACCTAAAGAATCACCCTCACTCTTGTAACACGGTGCTATAAGGTACTAGAGGTACCATCTCCCACATTTGTCTCCCTGATCAGTGCTAATCAATGCAAGAGATTGGTGGAAAGAATAAAGCAATTTGTTCTCATGGTGGTCAAACCATAAAAATCCAAGAAGGTTGATGTTGCAATCCTGACTACACAATAAGCACAATAAAAAAAGTAGATAAGATGAATAAAAAGAGAATATGATGACTTATTCAAGTCACCCATAGGAGTTCCACAATATCACTGAGTAAAGCATTCTATCAATTTGATCCCAGAATCACCTTTGCCTAATACTCCTATGTATCGTAGATAAATTTTTGAAAATGATGAGATAAAAAGATAGATTCAAGAATTGATCCAAAAGGGTCACATCAGGCCAAGCTCTTCACCCTGTGGTAGCCCAATTGCCTTGGCACCAAAAAAATATAGAACATGGAGGCTTTGCATTGACTGTCAATACCTATATAAAATCTCAGTTAAGAATTGCTACCCCCTCCCCAAGATTGATGACTTACTGGACTAGCTCTATGGTGTGAAATTCTTCACCAAAATTAATCTCAAATTTGGTTATCACCAAATTCCCATCGATCCCACTGATGTCTATAATAATTCATTAAAATCTAAGGAGAGGATCTTTGAATGGTTAGTTATGCCTTTTGGCTTAACTAACACACCTGCAACCTTCATGAGGATGATGGATGACATCCTAAGACCCTTCACCAACTCATTCATGGTTGTCTACTTAGATGACATACTCATTTATAACATATAATGGGAAGAACATTTGTAACATGTTTTTATGGTGCTTCAAACTCTATGGGAGCACAATTTGTATGAAAATTTTGACAAATTCACATTCGAGATGACAACAATTCAGTACCTCAAGTATGTTGTGAATGAGGATAGGGTCCATGTTGATCCAAAAAATATTTGGGTTATTTGAGAATGGCCCATACCAAGGACCCTCATAAATATTTGCAACTTTTTGGGTCTTATAAATTTCTATAGCAAGTTTGTTCTTGGATTTTGACATGTTGCTTGGTCACTAACTCAAGTGACTAAAGGAGGAGCTAAAGCTGCATTTTAGTGGGGTGAAATATAATAAAAGGCATTTGAGAATTTAAAAAATAGACTTTGCTAAACCCCTATTCTTACCTTTATATATTTTCATCAACCTTTTGAGTTAATGATAGATGCATCTGAATATGCCATGGGAGCTGTCATCATGCAACATGGCCACCCTATTGCATATCATAGTGAAACTTTCATTGATACAGTCAGGAAATATCTAACATGTTGTTCCCAAAATCTATCACTTGTTTTTGGGGACAACATATCAAATATTTTGGTTTTTTAGGCCAAAATAGTCTCTTCCCTTCTAAAAAAATGTTCTGAGCACTCAAGTTCTTCAATTATTCAAGCATTTTCAGCTAAACAAACTCATAGGTTCAATAGGTTCAACTAACAGGCTTTCACAAAGAAAGAAGTTCCAACACTTAATAGTGGTCTTCAAATAAATGGAATGAACCATTGAAGGCTGGTTCAATGCCAAGGTTCAATCAAAAGGCTTAATGGTGGGCTTCAAATAAATGGAATGAACCATTGAACCAATGAACCATTAAACCCCACCTCTGAACTATTCAAAATTTTAACAAGTTCAATAAGTTTGATAGACTTAGAAGATAAAAGGATTCAAATAGTTAAGATTGAACCAATGAACCATTGAACCTTGAACTTATCAAGGTTCAAAGTTCAAGGGTTCAATGAGTCCAACAAAAAATAAAATGATCCAAAAATTTTGAAGCTTCAAAGGATTCAAAGAAAGAGAATGAACCATTGAAATTTGAACCAAAATGGTTCAAGGTTCAAAGAAGTTCAAAGTTCAAAAGGAAGCTTTGAGTGAAGGAAGGAAATGAAAGATTCTAGAAATAAGTTCAAAGAGATGGTTCAACCAAAGAGGCAAAAAAAGTGAATGTGGCCCTTCCCAAAGAGCCAATTGAACCAAAGAGCTGATAGAACCAAAGAGCCGATTGAACCACCTATACCGTTGAACCATTAGATCGATGCACTCCAAAGGTTTAAAGGTTCAAGGTTTGAAGTGGTTCAAGCAACCAAGTGACTAATGACATCCCCATGGATGTCAAATTTAGGATAATGAAATACCTATTTATTTTCAAATATGGCACGAACCTAAGAACAAACTAAGCGACCAACTGAAGAAGGAGCTGAAGGAGCTAGCAGAAAGTGAGAAGATAGTCTGAGAGCGTAGATCATGAGGAAGAGACAAAATACAACAAGGAAAGATGGAATGATGTATAAAGACTAGAAATATCTATGTAGGAGTTATTCTAGTAGGTTGAATAGTCCACCAAGTGGACATCAGAGGGTGCAACCACTCAAAGGCACAGCCTATTTTTCTTGATCAAGAAAAGGTGAATTAGACAACTGCATAAATATTAGGTAGAGGATCAGGCGGCCCATACTTTAGAGGATACATTTGAGAAGAATTAACATGCCAAAGTTAAGGTCGATACCCTATTCTATCATGGCCCCTTCACTAAATTTAAAATGCATTCAAGGCATTCAATGTAGTATGGGTCATTTTATGAAACAAAGCACTAAGTATTTATTGGCTGTTATATATTGTAATCTCCCATTTTATGCAAAGGATATCTCTTTGTTATAGAAGCAAAACTCTACCCAAATAGAGAGGCATTACTAAGACTTTGAGCTCAGATTGTTAATCATATTTTAATCTAAAAGGTGTCTTGAAGCCAACTGTGGGAAACTTTGTGCTGTCAGAATTGTCTTTAGTGTGTGTTTTCTATTTTAGTGTAAAGGATCTTGGGAAGATTTTGTGCTCCCATTATCCTTCACAATTATTTCACTCTTTTACAGTTGAGGTGGAGACTTTGTGCTACACTTCATTCTTCTATGTTATTATGCCCTATTTTAGTGAGGGAAATAATGAAAGACTTTGTGCTTTTGTGGGTTTCTTGTGGTTACCATTACTACCAAGGAATCTACCTATTAACTAAATATTACTTCTAAAAGAAGAGTACCGTCAACAATCACCTATGATTTCTCTTTTGTTCTATGAACATCATCTTTGAAAAAAGAGAGATGGATGGTGTTATCCTACCCCTGAGTGTATTTTTAGCATATGTGTGTGTGTGTGTGTACACACACACACACACACACACACATATATACATATATATATATATATATATACATATATATACATATATATATACATACATATATATATACATATATATACATATATATATATATACATATATATATATATATACATATATACATATATATATATATATAGAGAGAGAGAGAGAGTATAAGTAGGGAACCTCCCCTACCGTATTAGGAACCTCCCCTTGATGAGAGGAGATATTTATACTATTTTGATGTGGTAGACCTGCACATTCTATCATATAAATCTCCTTATGCTATGGTTGAAACACCTATTTTGTCATCAATCAGCTTGTGCCAAAATATTCACCCAACAATTTTTGGTGACTCCATTGGGGTCAGAATGAGCAATTCAAGTTCTTTTCCATTTTAATTTTCTTCCTAGTTTCATGTAATAGTTTTTGGTGACTCAGCTACGGACACAATAGTTTTATAAAGTTTAAATCCTTAAGCTTTAAATTGAAGCATCTCCTCTGTCTTATTCGTTATCATTATAGCCTTATCCATTTCCATTATATACTTTGAGATGCAAAACCAGAGACCCTGGGGACCAAAATTTTTGTTTCTTTTTGTCTTCTCTGGCAGCTCCTCTCCAACTGGAAAGAATGCATAGTTTGAAGCCTCAAGATTTAAGATAAAGTATTGCTAGTTCTTTTCCATTTTTACTTTAAAATCTAACAGCCCCATGCTATACAAGAAGCCAAAAATCTCAAGGTATTGTTGACCCTGTATTTGAGTTGGTGCAACAGAGCAATTTTGATCTATTTCCTCCACAACTTCACCTCCAACAAACTAAGAGTCTTTCTCTTACCAATACCAGGTCACCAATACAAGGCAAAACTTCTTTTATCTCTACTAATAGAGCCTTACCTATACATACTCCACCCAAATTTGTTATCCCCCCTTTCCATAGTCATATAATGGTGACTCAAGGCCCCTAGGGTAACTCTTTTGGTCCACTCAATCTAACTCCACCTCTACATGAATTACCTCGCAATTCAAGGAAGAATTTCCCCAAGTTCTTTGGTGATAGAAGAGTTCATCTTGATGAGCATATTACAACTTTAAACATAACTTATGGCATAATAGGTGTGGAGTATGAGGACATAGCAGTCAGGCTATTTGTGGAAACATTCCAAGGCACTACTACAGATTGGTTCTATCATCTGCAAGCACAAATATTGACTGACTAGAACACCCTCAAAGCCAAGTTTGAAGTAAGGTTCAAGCCTGTATAAGATGCACATGCCCTGTTGGCTCAACTCACATAGATGAAGAAGAAGCCTCATGAACCTATGAAGGACTTCATTGCTAAGTTCGATAAGCTAAGTAATAGGATTCCCACTATTTCTTAGCTAATAGCTGAGAATCTCAAATGTTTCTTAAGCAATTCTCAACTTCCAAAAGTAAGTTTCTTATTGAGGTGGGATGGCCACATAGACCTTGCTACAGCTCAAGATTTGGCCACTGAGGTGGAAGATGATCTTATCTTGGTAGGAAAGATAAGAAGAGATCCTAATAGAGGTAAATCTTCTTCATCTTATAAATATTTATCTATAGGCACCATTGATCCTATGGTGCAAAAGCTGGCAAATGAGTTGCTAGCTCTCATAAAGCAAATGGCACAAGGGATGTCTACTCCTTCATACTGAGATATACCAAGGAGGACTTTTCTAAATTATTCATACCAAGGTAATGCTACCAGGATTCAAGGGTAGCCAAATCACCTTCCTCCCCCACTAGGGAAACTTGCCATTGAAGCAACTCTAGCCAACTCAGTAGTTGGATATCTCAAAATTGAATCTAATTTCCCTTTCCAGCCTTAGTTAAATCAAGAAAATGATGTTGATCTCTTTGTAGAAGACCAAGAAGAATCAACTGGTGAATCTAACATTAGTTTCCCAAATTACCAAGATAAACCCAAAAGTAAAGGTGAAGTGCTTGATGGATCATACGCAGTGTTTACCAAGTCACAGAACCAATCAGCTCAACAAGCTGATAAAGAAAAAAATAGGAGAAGGATCTTGACTAGTAATTTTGATTACTAAATGGGGGACTGCTCTATCTTTTCAATCAAAGGTCCTGGTAAGTAGTAAAAAAGTAAGTACTCCAAGTATTCATGCACCTTCTGCTTCAAATTCGTAGACCAGTACCACCCCCTAAAAACTAGAAGCATGAACTACCTTCCCCTATTCCTAATTCATTTCAGACATTTGATATAATTGACAATGTTAAGAAGACCAAAATTAAAATGTCTGATTTATCCCATTTTGATGTGGTAGACTTACACATTTTGCTGATCAAATCTCCTTATGTTGTGGTTAAAACACCTATTTTACCATCAGTCAGTTGGTGAAAAAATATTCACCCAACACAACATATGATAAAGAGCTCTATGCCATTGTGTAAGCCTGTAAATAATGGAAACACTACATCTTGGGGAAAGAGACAGTCATCCACACTGACCACAGACCATTAGAATTCATCCAAACATAGATTAAACTATGAAATGAGAGGCACCAAAAGTGAGCCACATATCTTCAGCAATTCCACTTGATAATAAAACAAGTAAATGGGAGCTTAAATATAGCTATAGATTGTCTAAGCCACCCACCAATTACTGCACTCACAATAGATCTTGATCTATACGGACATGAGACTGCCACTTGGAGTGATCTGTATGAAGTAGATCCTACCTTTGCTGATACATATCAAATGCTTCAAAATGGTAAACATGTTTTTTATTTCTATTTTCAAGATAATGTCCTCTATCATATGGGGCACATCTGTGTTCCAGCTATAGAACAATAAAAGATGATATGGGAAGTACACTTCAATAGGATAGTTGGACACTTTGGTATAGACAAGACATTGGTAGTTCTTCAAAAACACATCTACTAGACCCATATGAGAAAGGATGTGGAAAGATATCTTAAATCTTGCACCCCATATTTGATAGCCAAGCCAACAAATAAGAATCAAGGATTGTACATGCCATTGCGAGAACCAACTAGGCCTTGGGAATTTGTCTCAATAGATTTTCTCTCAAGTTTTCCCACTTCAAAACATGGTAAGGACTATATTTTTGTGGTAGTTGATCATTTTTAAAAAATGTCTATCATGATTTCTTGTAAGAAAAATATATCTACTTAGGAAACTACTCAACTATATTTTAGTCATGTGTGGCTCCATTTGGTCTCCCCAAGTCCATTATCTTAGATCGAGATAGCAGTTTCCTAAGCATCTTCTAGTCCACTCTATGGAAGATGATGGATACCAAGCTGATGAAGTCCACAGCCTTCCATCCATAGACTGATGGTCAGATAGAGGTTGTAAACTTATTGATTGTACACATGATTTCGATGTATCAATCCAAACATCCACACACATGGGATGAAGGACTTATTTTCATACAACATGTATACAATCAGGCATTACACAAATCGACCAAGCACAGTCCATTTTGAGTATGTTTTGGGTTCCAACCCATGGGACAAATTGATATAGCTATTCCATTTTCCACCATGGAATACACACCTCATGGAATATCTAAGGTAGCAAAAGCAATAAAATTTGTTAAA
This sequence comes from Torreya grandis, assembly GCA_037957365.1. Taxonomy (NCBI): domain Eukaryota; kingdom Viridiplantae; phylum Streptophyta; class Pinopsida; order Cupressales; family Taxaceae; genus Torreya; species Torreya grandis. The sequence goes on from JARHVA010001873.1 coordinate 1,555,004, forward strand.
CAAATGCAACACATCCAACAACAGGTTCATGACATCTTGGAGAAGATGCATTAGAAGTGTAAGCAATGCTATGATAAACATAGGATTGCACACCATTTTTATGTGGGTGACAAGGTTTGGTTATGGCTTTAGAAGGAACAACTTATAGGCCCACATAGAAAAATTCAGCCTCTATGATATGGTCCCTACACCATCAATAGAAAATTTTGAGAAAATACTTTTGAGTTGAACTTGCCAGCCTACCTTGGTCTACATCTAATTTTCAATGTGGAGCTCCTCAAACCATATAATCCACCTCTATTGGACACTTCAGTTATAGCATAATGACTAGACATTGATGAGCTTGATCTATAGAATTTTGCTCTAGTGGAGGAGGGTTAGATTGTGGACACCTAGATGAAGACAACAAGATGATGCTTTATTCCACTTTATCGAGTGGCCAAAAGGGGCTAGCTTAGCCACCAAGGTAAGTGGCTCATAGAGAATCAAATTAAGACACAACTACTACACCTGATGAGGAACATTGACACAATGGGGACCATTAATTTTCAAGGAGGGAGGAATGATTTAGGCAACAATTCAGGCAACAATTTGGGTGAGAATTCCACCCTAATTGATGACAAAACTTCTAGATGCTGTAACTTTAGCACCGTAGCTCTAATTGACTCACCGTTGGAAAGCTAAGAATGAGGAGAACATCATGAGATGGAATTGAGATTTGCTTGATGAAGTTTGACCCCTAAAAACCCAACATAAGTGCCCTAAATTTCAATTTTAGTAGTGCAGTGTAAAAATAGTAATTCTTCAAATTCTGTATTGTTTTAAATCTTAAAAGTCAAACCACTTGATCTCCCTTGAGATTGGTGACCTTCCACATCTTCCCCATGCTTTAAAAATGTGTATAAATGAAGAGGCAACCCAAAATGTGAAGACAGACATCTCTTCCCAGAGATAAGAATATAATTGTATTGTGATCTTGAGTAATACTACATCTCTTCTCAAAGAATTCATTGCTACTATGTTATTTCTATGTTCTTGAAAATTTTATCAAACAAAACTTATAAGTTTTGGATCAATGGTATCAGAGCAGTTTGTATTGAGAGTGTATGATCTCAAGGATGAGGTCAGGCTATAAGAAGCTTGGGTGAAAAACAACAGAGATTCCAAACTTTCTACCTATTCACTCCAAATGACTTCAAATGGCAGATGACATCAAGACATCTGATCCTTTCAAGGAAATGGTGAATGAAGCCCTCTAATGATAATAAGCATAGATTCTACAACAATTTTACCAAATTCTTAAAACACTCTTGATGGGAAATTCTAGCTCTGTAGCTACACTTCTTGGCTCCTAATTCAGTGCCCCAACACCCTTCAAGGTTTAGGTAAATTTTGATATCCCTACATTTGAAATAAAAATCAATGATGATGAAATAGAAAATTTGTTGGATGAACTATCTTCCTACTTCTCTATAAATAATTTCACTAATGGAGAAATGATTACTTTTGCTCTTTTAAAAGCATCATTGCCTGTGAAAAATTGGTGGGAAGTGTACAAAAAGAGGTTTAGTATAGATGACATTGGCCTTGAATTGGAACCTACCTAGGATGATTTTATGGAAGTGGTGAAAGAAGAGTACTATCGCATTAGAGCATATGATGATTTGTACATACAGTGGCAATGAAAGTGCCCCAAATTTCAATTTTAGTAGTTTAATATTAAAATAGTAATTCCTCAAATTTTGTATTGTTTAAAATCTTGGAAGTCAAACCACTTGATCTCCATTGAGATTGGTGACCTTCCACATCCTCCTCATGATTTCAAAATGTGTATAAATGAAGAATTAACTGTAAATGTGAAGACAAACATCTCTTCCTAGAGATAAGCATATAATTGTATTGTGATCTTGAGTAATACTACATCTCTTCTCAGAGAATTCATTGCTACTGTGTTATTTCTATGTTCTTAAAATATTTATCAACCAAAACTTCTAAATTTTGGATCAGTGGTATCATAATGGTTTGTCTTGAGAGTGTATGATCATAAGGATGAGGTCAAGCTATAAGAAGCTTGGGTGGGAAACAATAGAGCTTCCAAACTTTCCACCTGTTCACTCTGGAAGACTTTAAATGGTGGATGACACTGAGACATTCGATCCTTTGAAGGAAATGGTGAATGAAGCCCTCCAATGACAACAAGCACAATTCTTGAAACAATTTTCCCAAATTCTTCAAACACTCCTGATGGGAAATTATAGCTCTATAGATGCACTTCCTGGCTCCTCATTTGAAGGTTGAAGTAAATTTTGATATCCCTACATTTGAAGGCAAAATCATGCTAATGCAATATAAAATTAGTTGGATCAACTATCTTCCTACATCTCTGTAAATAAGTTCACTAATGGAGAAAAGATCATTTTTTCTCTTTTGAAAGCATCATTTCCCATGAAAAACTAGTGGGAAGTGTACCAAAAGAGGTTCAATACATATGACATTGGCCTTGAGGTGGAACATACATGGGATGATTTCATGGAAGCGGTGAAAGAAGAATACTATCCCATCAGAGCATATGATGATTTTTGCATACAGTGGCAATAAATTCACCAAGGTAATGACCAATATGTTCATTTGAGAATTTGAAGAACATACTTTGCTCATCCCCTGATCTTGCCTTGCTAGATTTGCATCAACCTTTTGAGTTGATGATAGATGCATCTGAATATGCCATGGGAGCTATCATCATGAAACATGGCCACCCTATTGCATATCATAGTGAAATTTTCATTGATACAGTCATAAAATATCCAAGATATGATAAGGAGATCTATGCCATTGTGCAAGCTTATAAATAATGGAAACACTACATCTTAGGGAAAGAGAAGGTCATTCACACTGACCATAGACCATTGGAATTCATCCAAACACAGAGAAAACTATGAAATGAGAGGCACCAAAAGTCGGATAGATATGTTCAACAATTCCACTTGATAATCAAACACAAAAAGGGGAGCTCAAATATAGCTACATATTGTATGAGCCAACCACCACTTACTGCACTCCCAATAATTCTTGACCTATGTGGACATGAGACTGCCACTTGGGGTGCTCTATATGAAGAAGATCCTACCTTTGATGATACATATCAAATTCTTCAAAAAGGTAAACATGTTTTTGATTTCTATTTGCAAGATAATATCCTCTATCATATGGAACACATCTATGTTCTATCTGTAGAACAACAAAAGATGATATGGGAAGCACACTTCAGTAGGATAGCTAGACACTTTGGTGTAGAAAAGATAATGGTAGTTCTTCAAGAACACTTCTACTATCCCCATATGTGAAAGGATATGGAAAGATATCTCAAATCTAGTAGCCCATGTGTGATAGCCAAGCCAACATATAAGAAGCAAGAATTGTACATGTCATTGCCAAAACCAACCAGGCCTTGGGAATATATCTCAATGGTTTTTCTCTTAGGTTTGCCCACTTTAAAACATGGTAAGGACTATATTTTTGTTTTATTTGATCATTTTTCAAAAATGGCTATCATGATTACCTGTAAGAAAAATATATCTACTGAGGAAACTGCTCAACTATATTTTAGTCATGTATGGATCCATTTTGGTCTCCTCAAGTCCATTATCTCAAATCGAGATAGAAAGTTCCTGAGCATCTTCTGGTCCACTCTATGGAAGATGATGGATACTAAGCTAATGAAGTCCACAACCTTCCATTCATAGACTGATGGTCAGACAGAGGTGGTAAAATGCTTGATTGTTTACATGATTCGGATGTATCACTCCAAACATCCATGCACATGGGATGAGGGACTTTTTTTCATATAACATGGATACAATCGATCATTGCACAACTCAACCAAGCATAGTCCATTCCAAGTATGTTTTGGGTTCTAAACCATGGCACCAATTGATATAGCTATTCCATTTTCCACCATGGAATACACACCTCATGGAAGATCTGAGGCATCAAAAGTAGTAAAAATTGTTGAACAAATGTAACACATCCAATAACAGGTTCATGACATCTTGGAGAAGATGAATTAGAAGTATAAGCAACACCATAATAAACATAGGATTGCATACCATTTTACTATGGGTGACAATGTTTGGTTAAGGATTCAAAAGGATGACTTGCAGGCCTGCACAGAAAAATTTGGCCTCTGTGATATGGTCCCTACACCATTACTAGAAAATTTGGAGAAAATGCTTTTGGTTTAAACCTACCAACCTACCTTGGTCTGCATCCAATTTACAATGTGGAGCTCCTTAAACCATATCATCCACCTCTATTGGAAACTTAAATTGTAGTAGAACAACTAGACATTGATGAGCTTGATCCACAAAGTTTTGCTCTAGTAGAAGAGGATTAGATTGTGGACACCTAGATGAAGACAACAAGATGATGCTTTATTTTTCTTTATCAAGTTGTCAAAAGGGGCCAGCTTAGCCACCAAGGTGAGTGGCTCATAGAGAATCAAATAAAGACACAACTACCACACTTGATGAGGAACATTGATATAATGGGGACCATTTATTTTCAAGGATGGAGGAATGATCTGAGAAATAATTTAGGTGACAATTTGGGTGATAATTCGACCCCAATTGATGATGGATTTTCCAAGAGCCATAACTTTTGCACTGTAGCTGCAATTGACTCGTCGTATGAACCATTGGAAAGATAAGAATGAGGACAACATCATGAGGTGGCATTGGTATTTTCTCAATTTAGTTTGACCATTGAAAACCAAATGAATGTGCCCCAAATTTTAATTTTAGTAGTGCAATCTAAAAATAGTAATTCCTCAAATTTTATAATGTTTTAAATCTTGGAAGTCGAACCACTTGATCTCCCTTGAGATTTGTGACCTTCCAAATCCTCTCCATACTTTCAAAATATGTATAAATGAAGAGGTAACCTAAAATGTGAACATAGACATCTCTTCCCAGAGATAAGCATATAATTGTATTGCGATCTTGAGTAATACTACATCTCTTCTTAGAGAATTCATTGTTGTAACAACAATAAGCATAGATGCTGTAACAATTTTCCCAAATTATTCAAACACTTTCGATGGGAAATTCTAACTCTACAGCTGCACTTCCTAGCTCCTCATTTAGTTCCCCAACACCCTTCAAGGTTTAGGTAAATTTTGATATCCATACATTTGAAGGCAAAATCAATGCTGATGTAGTAGAAAATTAGTTAGATCAACTGTCTTCCTACTTCTTTGTAAATAAGTTCTCTAATGGAGAAAATATCACTTTTGCTCTTTTGAAAGCATCATTACCCATGAAAAATTGGTGGGAAGTGTACAAAAAGAGGTTTAGTATAGATGACATTAGCCTTGAGGTGGAACCTACCTGGGATGATTTCATGGAAGCGATGAAAGAAGAATACTATCCCATCAGAGCATATGATGATCTGTACATATAGTGGCAACAACTTCGCCAAGGTAAGGACCAATCTATTCAATATTACTAGACATTTTTCATTCTTTGTCTACACGATTGGGCATCCAAGAAAGTGAGAAACACAAGACTTTCAAATATCATGGTGGACTACAATGGTACATACAAGGGGAAATGGAACTCTTTAATTCGTAAACCCTCAGTGAGGCATACAAATTCATAGTGAAGATTGAGCAGAAGCATGGTAGAAAGAATACGAAGAGTCAACCCTTAAAATTGAAAAGTGACAAGGAAGGTCAAACATGAGGCCAAAATTGGAAGCAAAAGGAGTTTCAAGATAAGAAACCCCAAAAGGGGAAGGCTTGAAAATGGTGTGATTACAACAAAACTAGAACTCACTCCAAAGAAGAATAAGAAGTTCAAGAAGTTCAAAGTTCAAAAGGAAGCTTCAAGTGAAGGAAGGAAGCATTAGATTTTGGAAACAAGTTTGAAGAGATGGTTCAATCGAAGATCCAAAGAAAGAAAATGTGGCTCTTCCCAAAGAACCGACTGAACTACTAAATCTTTTGAATCATTAAACTAATGCACTCTAAAGGTTCAAAGATTCAGGGTTAAAAGTTGTTCAAGTGACCAATGATGTCCCCATAGATGTTAAATTTAGGATAATGAAATATTTATTTATTTTCAAATATGGCATGAACCTGAAAACAAACTAAGCGACCAACTGAAGAAGGAGCCGAAGGAGCGAACAATAAGCAAGAAGATAGCCTGAGAGCTCAGATCATGAAGAAGAGACAAAATACAAGGAAAAAGGGAATGATGCAGAAAGACCAAAAATATGTGTGCAAGAATTATTCTAATAGTTGGAATAGTCCACTAAGTGGACATCAAAGGGAACAAGCACTCAAAGGTGTGGCCTATTTTCTTGATCGATAAAAGGTGAATTGGATAGCTATGAAAATATAAGGAAGAGGACCTGGTGGTCCATACTTTAGAGGAGATGTTTGAGAAGAATTAACATGCCAAAGTTAAGGCTGATACCCTCTTCCAACATGGCCCTTTCACTAAATTTCAAATACATTCAAGGCATTCAATGCAGCATGGGCATTTTTATGAAAAAAAGTGCCAAGTCTTTCTTAGCTGCTATATATTGTAATCTCCTACTTTATGAAAATAAGATCTCTCTGTTATAGAAGCAAAACTTTGCCCAAATTGAAAGGTATTACTGAGACTTTGAGCTTAGATTGTTAATCATATTTTGTTATTTGAATGAGAAATCAAGTGACCTTTCAGAATTTGTGTTGAGATAGGTTGTGTTTTTTATGAGATTATTCTTATGTTTGTTTCTTGAATACCATCTTGTCTATTTAATTAAATAAGCAAAACTAGTAGACGTAATCTGAAAGGTGTCCTAAAGCTAACTGTGGGAGACTTTGTGCTGCCAGAATTGTCTTTATTGTGTGTTTTCTATTTTAGTGTAAAGGATCTTGGGAAGACTTTGTGTTCCCATTATCCTTCATAATTATTTCACTCTTTTGTAGTTGAGGTGGAGACTTTGTGTTACACTTAATTTTGTTATGTTACTATGCCTTGTTTCAATGAGGGAAGCAACAAAAGACTTTGTGCTTTCGTGGGTTTCTCATGGTTACCATTACTACTAGGAAGGAATCTTCCTATTGGCTAAACATTAATTCTAAAAGAAGAGAAGTAACTTCAGTAATCACCCAGGATTTCTCCTTTGTTCTATGAGCATCATCTTTTAAAAAAGAGAGATGGATGGTGTTATCCTACCCCTGATTGTATTTTCAGCACATATATACATATACTATAGTTAGTAGGGAACTTCCCCTGTCGTATAGGGAACCTCCCCTTGATGAGAGGAGAGATTTATCCCATTTTGATGTGGTAGACTTACACATTTTAGTGATCAAATCTCCTTATGCTATGGTTGAAACACCTATTTTTCCATCCGTCAGTTGGTGAAAAAATATTCACCCAACACAACATATGATAAAGAGTTTATGCCATTGTGCAAGCCTGTAAATAATGGAAACACTACATCTTGGGGAAAGAGACAGTCATCCACATTTACCATAGACCACTGGAATTCATCTAGACATAAAGAAAACTATGAAATGAGAGGCACCAAAAGTGGGCCACATATCTTCAACAATTCCACCTGATAGTCAAACACAAAAAGGGGAGATCAAATATAACTATAGATTGTCTGAGTTGTCCACCAATTACTGCACTCACAATAGTTCTTCACCTGTACAGACATGAGACTACCACTTAGGGTGCTCTATATGAAGTAAATCCTACCTTTGCTGATACATATCAAATGCTTCAAAAAGGTAAACATATTTTTTATTTCTATTTGTAAGATAATGTCCTCTATCATATGGGGCACATCTGTGTTCTAGCTATAAAACAACAAAAGATGATATGGGAAGCACACTTTAGTAGTATAGTTGGACACTTTGGTATAGAAACGACATTGGTAGTTCCTTAAAAACACTTTTACTAGCCCCATATGTGCAAGGATGTGGAAAGATAACTCAAATCTTGCACCCCATATGTGATAGCCAAGCCAACAAATAAGAAGCAAGGATTGTACATGCCATTGCCAAAACCAACCAGGCATTGGGAATCCATCTTAATAGATTTTCTCTCAGGTTATCCCACTTCAAAACATGGTAAGGACTATATTTTTATGGTAGTTGATAATTTTTCAAAAATGGCTATCATGATTTCTTGTAAGAAAAATATATTTTCTTAAGAAACTGATCAACTATATTTTAGTCATGTATGGCTCCATTTTGGTCTCCTCAAGTCCAATGTCTTAGATCGAGATAGCAGGGTCCTAAGCATCTTTTGGTTCACTCTATGGAAGATGATGGATACCAAGCTGATGAAGTCCATAGCCTTCCATCAATAGACTAATGGTCAGACAGAGGTGGTAAACCACTTGATTTTTCACATGATTTGGATGTATCACTTCAAACATCCACACACATGGGATGAGGGACTTCTTTTCATACAAAATGGATACAATTGAGCATTACACAACTTAACCAAGCACAGTCCATTCCAAGTATGTTGAACCAATTGATATAGCTATTTCATTTTCCACCATGGAATAAACACCTCATAGAAAATTTGAGGTAGAAAAAGCAACAAAGTTTGTTGAACAAATGCAACACATCCAATAATAGGTTCATGACATCCTGGAGAAGATGAATCAGAAGTATAAGCAATGCTATGACAAAAATAGGATTGCACACCATTTTGTTGTGGGTTACAAGGTTTGGTTATGGCTTTAGAAGGAATGACTTAAAGGCCCACATATAAAAATTCAGCCTCTGTGATATGGTCCCTACACCATCACTAGAAAAGTTGGAGAAGATGCTTTTGAGTTGAACCTACTAGCTTACCTTGGTCTGCATTTAATTTCCAATGTGGAGCTCATCAAACCATATAATCCACCTCTATTTGACACTTTAGTTGTATCAAAATAACTAGACATTGATGAGCTTGATCCATAGAGTTTTGCTCCAGTGGAGGGTTAGATTGTGAACACCTAGATGAAGACAACAAGAGGATGCTCTATTCTGCTTTATTGAGTAGTCAAAAGGGGTGAACTTAGCCACCAAGGTGAGTGGCTCATAGAGAATCAAATCAAGACACATCTACCACACCTGATGAGGAACATTGATGTAATGGGGACCATTACTTTTCAAGGATGGAGGAATGATCTGGGCAACAATTCAGGCAACAATTTGGGTGACAATTCCACCCCAATTGATGACATAACTTCTAGGAGCCATACCTTTTACACTCTAACTCCAATTTACTCACCGTTTGAACTGTTAGAAAGATAAGAATGAGGAGAACATCATGATATGGAATTTAGATCTTATTGATGAAGTTTGACCCCTAAAAACCTAACATAAGTGCCCCAAATTTCAATATTAGTAGTGCAGTCTAAAATATTAATTCCTCAAATTTTGTATTTTTTAAAATCTTGGAAGTCAAGCCACTTGATCTTCCTTGAGATTGGTGGTCTTCCACATCTTCCCCATACTTTAAAAATGTGTATAAATGAAGAGGCAACCCGAAATGTGAAGACAAACATCTCTTCCTAGAGATAAGAATATAATTGTATTGTGATCTTGAGTAATATTACATCTCTTCTTAGAGAATTTTTTGCTACTGTGATATTTCTATGTTCTTGAAATATTTATCAACTAGAACTTCTAAGTTTTGGATCAGTTGTATCAGAGTAGTTTGTCTTGAGAGTGTATGATCTCAAGGATGAGGTTAGGATATAAGAAGATTGGGTGGAAAACAATAGAGCTTCCAAAATTTCTACCTATTCACTCCAAATGACTTCAAATGGAAGATGACATCGAGACATTTGATTCTTTTAAGTAAATGGTGCATGAAGCCCTCCAATGAAAACAAACATAGATGCTTCAATAATTTACCCAAATTCTTCAAACACTCTTGATGGGAAATTGTAGCTCTGTAGCTATACTTCTTGGCTCCTCATTTAGTGCCCCAACACACTTCAAGGTTCAGGTAAATTTTGATATGCCTACATTTGAAGGAAAAATCAATGATGATGAAGTAGGAAATTAGTTGGATCAACTGTCTTCCTACTTCTCTGCAAATAATTTCACTAATGGAAAAATGATTACTTTTGCTCTTTTGAAAGCATCATTACCCATGAAAAATTGGTAGGAAGTGTACAAAAAGAGGTTCAGTAAAGATGGCGTTGGCCTTGAATTGGAACCTTCTTGGGATGATTTTATGGAAGTAGTGAAAGAATAATACTATCCCATTGGAGCATATGATGATATATACATATAGTGGCAACAGCTTCACCAAGGTAAGGACCAATCTATTCAAGATTACATAGACATTTTTCATTCTTTGTCTACATGATTGGGTATCCAAGAAAGTGAGAAACATAAGACTCTCAAATATCATTATGGTCTACAATGGTACATATGGGGGGAAATGGAACTCTTCAATTTGGAAACCCTCAGTGAGGCATACAAATTCATAGTGAAGATTGGGCAGAAGCATGGCAGAAAAAATGCAAAGAGTCAACCCTCAAAATGGAAAAGTGATAAGGAAGGTCAAACACAAGGACAAAATTGGAAGCAAAAGGAGTTTTAGGATAAGAAACCCCAAAAGGGGAAGGTCTAAAAATGGTGTGATTACCACAAAGCTGGAACTCACTCCAAAGAAGAATGTCAAGCCATCAAGTCACTATTTTTTGAGTCACAATACTCGACATCTACTACACTACCTCATACACAACCCACAATTGAAGAGGATGAAGAACAAATTATAGATGCCGATCCTGACACCATCATCACTTCATCATAGACCCATGAGGAAAGTCTAGATGACAAGGAAAGATTATTTCACTCCAAATTATGGGTAAAAGGTAAGCCTCTGCATTTCATTCTTGATAGTGGGAGTCAAAAGAATTTAATCACTACTAAAGTTGTGAATAGACTTAATCTATTCATAGCCCTACAATATTAGATGGTTGAGCCTCGGGAGAGACCTCCATGTCACCCAATAGTGTATTCTTTCATATGCAATAAAACCATTCCAAGATGAAGTCTTGTGTGATGTGGTCAATCTAAATGTTTGTGATGTACTCCTTGGTCAGCCATTCATGTATGAATAACATGGAATCTAAGAATCACGAACCCAAAGAATCACCCTAACTCTTGTAACATAGTGCTATAAGGTACTAGAGGTACCACCTCCCACATATAGCTCCATGATCAGTGCCAAACAATGCAAGAGATTGGTGGAAAAGATCAAGTAATTTGTTCTCATGGTGGTCAAACCATAGAAATCCAAGAAGGCTCATGTTGCAGTCCTAACTACATAATCAACATAATAAAAAAAAGTAGATAGGATGAATCATAGGAGAATATGATGACTTATTCAAGTCACCCACATGAATTCCACTACATTGCTAGGTAAAACATTTTATTGATTTGATCCTAGGATCACCTTTGCCTAACAGTCCTGTGTATCACAGATCAATTTTGGAAAATGATGAGATAAAAAGGTAGATTCAATAATTGATCCAAAATGGTCACATCAGGCCAAGCTCTTCACCCTATGGTAGCCCAATTGACTTGGCACTGAAGAAAGATGGAACATGGAGGCTTTGCATTGACTATCGAGCCTTAAATAAAATCTCTATGAGGAATTGCTACCCCCTCCCCAAGATTGATGACCTACTAGACCAAATCCATGGTGTGAAGTTATTCACCAAAATTGATCTCAAATATGGTTATCACCAAATTCCCATCGATCCCACTGATGTCTAGAAGACTGCATTCAAATCTAAGGAGGGGCTCTTTGAATGGTTAGTTATGCCTTTTGGCTTAACTAACACACCTAAAACCTTCATGAGGATGATGAATGACATCTTATGACCCTTCACCAACTCATTCATGGTTGTCTACTTAAATTACATACTCATCTATAATAGAACATGTGAAGAACATTTGTAACATGTTTGTAAGGTGCTTCAATCTCTGTGGGAGGACAAGTTACATGCAAATCTTAACAAATGCACATTCAAGATGACAACATTTTAGTACCTCAGGTATGTTGTGAATGAGGAAGGGGTCCATGTTGATCCAAAAAAGATTTGGGTTATTCTAGAATTTCCCACACCAAGGACCCTCACAGAGCTTCAAAACTTTTTGGGTTTTGCAAATTTCTATCGTAGGTTTGTTCTTGGATTTTCACATGTTGCTTGGTTACTAACCCAAGTGACTAAAGGAGGACCTAAAGCTGCATTTTAGTGGGGTGAAATACAACAAAGGGCATGTGATAATTTGAAGAATAGACTTTACTCAGCTCTTATTCTTTCCTTGCCAGATTTGCATCAACCTTTTGAGTTGATGATAGATGCATCTGAATATGCCATGGGAGCTGTCATCATGAAACATGGCCACCCTGTTGCATATCACAGTGAAATTTTCATTGATACATTTATGAAATATCCAACATATGACAAAGAACTCTATGCCATTGTGTAAGCCTATAAATAATGGAAACACTACATCTTAGGGAAAGAGATGGTCACCCACACTAACCATAGACCATTGGAATTCATTCAGACATAGAGAAAACTACAAAATGAGAGGAACCAAAAGTGGGCCACATATATTTAGAAATTCCACTTGACAATCAAACACAAAAAAGGGATCTCAAATATAGCTATATATTATTTGAGCTGCCCACCAATTACTGCAATCACAATAGTTCTTGACCTATGCAGACATGAGACTACCACTTGGGGTGCTCTGTATGAAGCAGATCCTACCTTTGCAAATAGATATCAAATGCTTCAAAAAGGTAAACATGTTTCTGATTTTTATTTTCAAGATAACATCCTCTATCATATGGGGCACATCTATGTTCCAAATGTAGAATAATAAAAGATGATATGGGAAGCACACTTCAGTAGGATAGCTAGACACTTTGGTATAGAAAAGACATTGGCAGTTCTTCAAAAACACTTCTGCTGGCATCATATGTGAAAGGATGTGGAAATATATCTCAAATCTTGCACCCCATGTGTGATAGATAAACCAAAAAATAAGTAGTAAGGATTATACATGCCATTGCCAGAACCAACTAGGCCTTGGGAATCTGTCTCAATGGATTTTCTCTCAAGTTTGCCCACTTCAAGACATGGTAAGGACTGTATTTTTGTGGTAGTTGATCACTTTTTAAAAATAGCTATCATGATTACTTGTAAGAAAAATATATCTACTGAGAAAACTACTCAACTATATTCTAGTCATGTATGGCTCCATTTTAGTCTGCCCAAGTCTATTGTCTCAGATTGAGATAGCAGGTTCTTGAGCATCTCTGGTCCACTCTATGAAAGATGATGGATACCAAGATAATGAAGTCCACAACCTTATATCTACAAACTAATGGTTAGACAGAGGTGGTAAACCACTTGATTGTTCACATGATTCAGATGTATCACTCCAAACATCCATGCACATGGAATGAGGGCCTTCTTTTTATACAACATGGATACAATCGAGTGTTGCACAGCTCAACCAAGCATAGTCCATTCTAAGTATGTTTTGGGTTCTCACCCATGGCACCAATTGATATAGCTACTCCATTTTCCACCATGTAATACACACCTCATGGAAGACCTGAGGTAGCAAAAGCAATAAAGTTTGTTGAACAAATGCAACACATCCAACAACAGGTTCGTGACATCTTCGAGAAGATGAATCAAAAGTATAAGCAATGCCATGACAAACATAGGAATACACACCATTTTAATGTGGGTGACAAGGTTTGATTATAAATTTATAAGGAATGACTTGCAGGCCCACATAGAAAAATTTGGCCTCTATAATATGGTCCCTGCACCATCACTAGAAAAGTTGGAGAAAATGATTTTGAGTTGAGCCTGCCAGCCTACCTTGGTTTGCATCCAATTTTCAATGTGGAGCTCCTCAAACCATATCATCCACCTCTATTAGACACTTTAGTTGTATCAAAACAATTAGACATTAATGAGATTGATCCACAGAGTTTTTCTCTAGTGGAGGAGGATCAGATTGTGGACACCTGGATGAAGACAACAAGAAGATGCTCTATTCCACTTTATCAAGTGGTCAAAAGGGGCCAGCTTAGCCACCAAGGTGAGTGGCTCATAGAGAATAAAATCAAGACACAAATACCACACCTGATGAGGAATATTCACACAATGGGGACAATTTATTTTCAAGGAGGGAGGTATGATCTTGGCAATAATTCAGGTGACAATTCGGGTGACAATTCCACTCCAATTGATGATGGAATTTCTAGGAGCCATAACTTCTACACCGTATTTCCAATTGACTCATCATTTGAACCATTGTAAAGATAAAAATGAGGAGAACATCATGAGATGGCATTGAGATTTTATTGATGAAGTTTGTCTCCTAGAAACCCAAAGGAAGTGCCCTAAATTTCAATTTTAGTAGTGCAGTCTAAAAATAGTAATTCCTTGAATTCTATATTGTTTTAAATCTTAGAAGTTGAACTAATTGATCTCCCTTGAGATTGGTAACCTTCCACATCCTCCCAATGCTTTAAAAATGTGTATAAATGAAGAGGTAACCTGAAATGTGAAGACAAACATCTCTTCCCAGAGATAAGCATATAATTGTATTGTGATCCTGAGTAATACTACATCTCTTCTTAGAGAATTCATTACTACTATGTTATTTATATGTTCATGAAATATATATCAACCAAAACTTATAAGTTTTGGATTAGTGGTATCAGAGTGGTTGTCTTGAGAGTGTATGATCTTGAGGATGAGGTTAGGCTATAAGAAGCTTGGATGGGAAACAACAGAGCTTCCAAACTTTCCACTTGTTCACTCCAAATAGCTTCAAATGGTGAACGAAACTGAGACATCTGATCCTTTCAATGAAATGGTGAATGAATCCCTCCAATGACAATAAGCACATATGCTATAACAACTTGCCCAAATTCTTTAAACACTCTTGATGGGAAATTTTGGCTATGCAGCTGCACTTCCTGGCTCCTCATTTAGTGCCCCAACACCCTTCAAGGTTTAGGTAAATTTTGATATCCCTACATTTGGAGGAAAAATTAATGCTAATGTAGTAGAAAATTGGTTGGATCAAATATCTTCCTACTTCTCTGTAAATAAGTTCACTTATGGAGAAAGTATCACTTTTGCTCTTTTGAAAGCATCATTGCCTATGAAAAATTGGTGGAAAGTGTACAAAAAGAGGTTCAGTATAGATGACATTGGCCTTGAGGTGGAACCTACCTAGGATGATTTCATGGAAGTGGTGAAATAAGAATACTATCCCATCAGAGCATATGATGATCTGTACATACAATGGCAACAACTTCACCAAGGTAAGGACCAATTTGTTCAAGATTATATGGACATTTTTCATTCTTTTTCTGCATGATTGGGAATCCAAGAAAGTGAGAAATATAAGACTCTCAAATATCATGGGTGACTACAATGGTACATACAGGGGAAATGGAACTCTTAAATTTGGAAACCCTTGGTGATGCATACAAATTCATAGTGAATATTGAGCAAAAGCATGGTAGAAAGAATATGAAGAGTCAACCCTCAAAATGGAAAAATGACAAGGATGGTCAAACACGAGGCCAAAATTTGAAGCAAAAGGAGTTTTAGGATAAGAAACCCCAAAAGGGGAAGGCTAGAAAATGGTGTGATTACCACAAAACTAGAACTCACTCGAAATAAGAATGTCAAGCCATCAAGTCACTACATTCTGAGTCACAATACTTGACATCTACTACTCCCCCTCATACACAACCCACAGTCAAAGAGGATGAAGAAGAAATTATAGATGTTGAGCCTGACATCATCATTACTTCATTAGAGAGCTATGAGGAAAGACCAAATGATAAGGAAAGATTGTTTCACTCCAAATTATGGGTAAAAGGCAAGCCTCTGCATTTCATTCTTGATAGTGGGATTCAAAAGAATTTAATCTCTACTAAATTTGTGAAAAATCTAAATCTATCCATGAAGTGTCATCCAAAGCCCTACAATATTGGATGGTTTAGCCTAGGGACAAACCTCTATGTCAGCCATCAGTGTCTTCTTTCATATGCAATAAAACATTCCAAGATGAAGTCTTGTGTGATGTGGTCAATCTAGATGTTTGTGATGTAATCCGTGGTCAGCCATTCATGTATGAGTGACATGGCATCTATGAATCACAAACCCAAAGAATCACCCTCACTCTTGTAATAGGATTCTATAGGGTACTAGAGGTACCACCTCCCACATATATCTCCCTGATCAGTGCTAAGTAATGCAAGAGATTGGTAGAAAAGACAAAGCAATTTGTTCTCATGGTGGTCAAACCAAAAAAATCTAAGAAGGTTAATATTGTAGTCCTAACTACATAATCAACACAATAATAGAAGCAGATATGATGAATCATAGGAGAATATGATGACTTATTAAAGTCACCCATAGGAGTTCCATTGCATTTCCAGGTAAAACATTTTATCAATGTGATCTTATGATCACCTTTACCTAATAGTCTTGTGTATCACAAACCAATTTTAAAAAATGGTGAGATAAAAATATAGATTCAAGAATTGATCCAAAAGGGTCACATTAGGCCAAGCTCTTCACCTTATGGTAGCCCAATTATCTTAGCACTTAAGAAATATGGAACATGGAATCTTTGCATTGACTATCGAGCCTTGAATAAAATCTCTGTGAAAAATCACTACCCCCTCCCCAGGATTGATGACCTACTGGACTAGCTCCGTGGTGTGAATTTCTTCACCAAAATTGATCTCAATTTTTGTTATCACAAAATTCCCATTGATCCCATTGATGTCTGGAAGACTACATTAAAATATAAGGAGGGGCTCTTTGAATGGTTAGTTATGCCTTTTGGCTTAACTAACACACTTATAACCTTCATGAGGATGATGGATGACATCCTACGACCCTTCACCAAATAACTCATGGTTGTCTAATTAGATGACATACTTATCTATAACAAAACATGGGAATAACATTTGCAACATGTTCGTAAGGTGCTTCAAACTCTACGGGAGCACAAGTTATATGAAAATCTTGTCAAATGCACATTTAGGATGACAACATTTTAGTACCTTGGGTTTGTTGTGAATGAGGAAGGGGTCCATGTTGATCCAAAAAAGATTTGGGTTATTTGAGAATGGACCACACCAAGGACCCTCATAGAGCTTCACAAATTTTTGAGTCTTGCAAATTTCTACCACAAGTTTGTTCTTGGATTTTCACATGTTGCTTGGTTACTAACCCGAGTGACTAAATTAGGAGATAAATATGAATTTTAGTGGGGTGAAATACAACAAAGGGCATTTGATAATTTGAATAATAGACTTTGCTCAGCCCCTGTTCTTCCCTTGCCATATTTGCATCAACCTTTTTAGTTGATGACAGATGCATCTGATATGCCATGGGCACTGTCATCATGCTACATGGCCATCTTGTTGCATATCATAGTGAAAATTTCATTGATACAGTTAGGAAATATCTAATATATGATAAGGAGCTCTATGCCATTGTGCAAGCCCTTAAAAAATGGGAACACTACATCTTAGGGAAAGAGACGGTCATCCACACTGACCACAGACCATTGAATTCATCTAGACATAGAGAAAACTATGAAATAAGAGGCACCAAAAGTGGGCCACATATATTCACTAATTCCACTTGATAATAAAACACAAAAAGGGGAGCTCAAATATGGTTGTAGATTATCTAAGCCATCCACCAATTATTGCACTCACAATAGTTCTTGACCTATGTAGACATGAGACTGCCACTTGGGGTGCTCTGAAGCAAATCCTACCTTTACTGATACATATCAAATGCTTAAAAAAGGTAAACATGTTTATGATTTCTATTTGCAAGATAATTTCCTCTATCATATGGGGCATAGATATTTTACAGCTGTAGAACAACAAAAGATGATATGGGAAGCACACTTCAGTAGGATAGCTAGACACTTTGGTATAGAGAAGACATTGGCAGTTCTTCAAAAACACTTCTATTTGGCAGTTATGTAAAAGGATGTGGAAATATATCTCAAATCTTGCACCCCATGTGTAATAGCCAAGACAACAAATAAGAAGCAAGGATTGTACACACCATTTCTAGAACCAACTAGGCCTTGGGAATCCATCTCAATGGATTTTCTCTTAGGTTTGCCCACTTAAAAACATGGTAAGTATTGTATTTTTGTAGTAGTTGACCATTTTAAAAAAATGACTATCATGATTACTTGTAATAAAAATATATCTACTGAGGAAACTGCTCAACTATATTTGAATCATGTATGGCTCCATTTTGGTCTCCCCAAGTCCATTGTCTTAGATCAAGATAGTAGGTTCCTGAGCATCTTCTGGTCCACTCTATGGAAGATGATGGATACCAAGCTAATGAAGTCCATAGCCTTCCATCCACAAACTGATGGTTAGATAGAGGTGGTGAACTACTTGATTATTCACATGATTCAGATGTATCACTCCAAACATCCACACACATGGAATGAGGGACTTATTTTCATACAACATGGATACAATCAGGCATTACACAGATTAAGCAAGCATAGTCCATTCCAAGTATGTTTTGGGTTCTAACCCATGGCACCAATTGATATATCTATTCCATTTTACACCATGCAATACACACCTCATGGAAGATTTGAGGTAGTAAAAGCAACAAATTTTTTTGAACAAATGAAACACATCCAACAATAGGTTCATGACATCTTGGAGAAGATGAATCAAAAATATAAGCAACACCATGACAAACATAATATTGCACACCATTTTTCTATGGGTGACAAGGTTTGGTTATGGCTTTAGAAGGAATGAATTGTAGGCCCACACAAACAAAATTAGCCTCTGTGAAATGGTCCTTACACCATCACTAGAAAATTTGGAGAAATTGCTTTTGAGTTAAACCTGCTAGCCTACCTTGGTCTGCATCCAAATTTCAATGTAGAGCTCCTTAAACCATATAATTCACCTCTATTGGACACTTTAGTTGTATTAGAACAACTAGACATTGATGAACTTGATCCATAGAGTTTTGTTCTAGTGGAGGAGGATCATATTGTGGACACTTGGATGAAGACAACAAGAGGATGCTCTATTTTGCTTTATCGAGTGGTCAAAAGGGGCCAACTTAGCCACTAAGGTGAGTGGCACATAAAGAATCAAATCAAGACACAACTACCACACTTGATGAGGAACATTGACACAATGGGGACCATTGATTTTCAAGGAGGTATTAATGATCTGGGCAATAATTTGGGTGACAATTCCACCCCAATTGATGATGAAACTTCTGGGAGCCATAACTTCTGCACCATAGCTCTAATTGACTCACCATTTGAACCATTGGAAATCTAAGAATGAGGATAATTTTTTGAGATGGAATTGAGATCTTAGTGATGAATTTTTACCCCCAAAAACCCAATGGAAATGCCCTAAATTTCAATTTTAGTAGTGGAGTCTGAATATAGTATGTTTCTAAAACTAGTAATTCCTCAAATTCTGTATTGTTTTAAATCTTGGAAGTCAAACCAATTGATATCCCTTGAGATTGGTTACCTTACACATCCTCCCCATGATTTCAAAATGTGTATAATTGAAGAGGTAACCTAAAATGTGAAGACAGACATCTCTTCCCACAGATAAGCATATAATTTTATTGCGATCTTGATTAATAATACATCTCTTCTTAGAGAATTCATTGCAACTATGTTATTTCTATGTTCTTGAAATATTTAACATCCAAAACTTCTAAGTTTTGGATTAAAGGTTCACTTCACCTTCTTATTCTATGTCTTCATCTTCCTCCAAAATATCTTTGCTGGTGGTGGCATTTTCTTCTATAGCCATGAACAAAATCTCTTCATTATCACTCTCAACATCACTTTCTTTATTTTCTTTAGATGAGCTTCTATACTTCTTGGAGTATAGACTTTTCTTTTGTTTCTCAAATCTTTGCTTGTCTTTGCTCAACTTGAATCCCCTTTTGTATTTTGGTTTATTTCCCTCATCATTGTTATTTCCTTTATTTGGACATTTGGCTACAAAATAATCAATTTTACCATAATTAAAGCATTTAATGTTAGGATTGTGGAGCTAAAAGCTTCACTGATGCAAACAGGAGAGGAGGTTGCTGAAGGTTGCTGAGTTGCAGAAGAAGTTGGGGTCAGTCTGATCAGCCGACGTCGGCGGGATAGCACAGAGAAGCAACCGACGTCGGTCATATATCGGCCGACGTCGGTCACCTCCAGGCGGACAGGGACCGGCGTCGGTCACCTGTGTGGTTCGACTGTGAGCTATTTACGGGCAGTTAGCTAACGAACCAAGAGTTTGCATGATGAGTGCTAATTTTAGACTCATAGCTGCGGATCTAATTATTGTAATTAGATGTCTAATCATTGTTTGGATGAGATCTATATAATAGACTCATGGTTGTATTGGAAAAGCGTGCTAGGGAGTAAGAGAGCATAATTATAAGCTCCTTCTATGTGTGAGGTAGAGCTATGGTGCGTTCCTCCTAGTGCCACAGTACCAAGTGTGTTGGTGCTAGATTGGAGAGCCAGCTGGGTTCTTCAAGAGTGTAGGATCTTGGTCACAGTTGCATGGCCTATATAGGAGATCTACATGGTAAGTAAGATCGTTGATCTACAGGTGTATGTGTGTGCAAGGTCGAGGTTCACAGGTGATTGGAACCATTGCTTGATTTGTAGGTGTGCAAGGTCATACAGACAGCAACACAACAGGGAGCAGTATCAGGCATGATCTACTTGGAGTACAGGTGTGTACTCGGATAGAGCAAGAGGAAGGCAAGGCAGTTCCTTCCATAAGTATGGTCTGTTGAATTGCAGGTTGTTGCAGATTCATGGGAGATCTACTTGAAGTACCTTGAGTACTTGTGGAGCACGTGGAGTGCTTGTGGAGTGCGTGGAGCACTTGCGTTGTGCGTGGAGCACGGGAGGTGAACACCAATTCTGTATTTGAGTTGGGTGTTGGGACCTGTGAGAGGGAGAGCTTTGGGGAGAAGAATTACTGTTCACTTGAGGTGTGGGAAACCTCTGTAAGGTGGTGGAGAAGAAGTGGCATCTTCTTTATTGTATTCTTTTCTGTATAAAGTGTTAATACAATTTGGTATTGTCTCTCATATGCTGTGTTATTCTGAATTCTAGTTACTTGGTGAATCTGGTTAATTTCCGCATATTAAGTTGCTTGGTATTAGTAATCAAATTGTGTGCTTCCGGTGTACACCCTCCCAACAAGTGGTATCAAGAGCATGTTTGTTGTTCTAGATCCCCAACAAGTGGTATCAGAGCCTTGGTTGTAGGTTCTTGAGCTTGATACCAACAGGTGGTATCTGAGCTGAGGTTGGAGGAAGCAGGTTTTGTGTTTGGTTACAGGTCACTCTCAGGGGTTTCTGATCGAGTGGGAGTAGAGCAACCGCAGATCAAAGTAAGCTAAGAATGGAGGAGTTGAAAAGCACAGATGGTCACTCACGGTCCTATGGAAAGAAAGAGCAGGTAAAAGAATATTGTTGGTTGGTAACAAATCAGCATGAAGAAACTGAAGATACAGATGTAGCAGGTGTTGTTGCACAGGATGTGTTTGCAAGTTTCTTGGATAAAGTTGAATCTTGGATAAAAGATTCGGTTGCCTCTTTCCATGCAGTTCCAGGTAGAGGAGCTGGTAAGCCTTGTCAGATTGTTGGCAAAGGCAAAGTGAAGCTGAAATTGCAGGCGGCCAACACACAGGTGTTGATGAAGGTCATGCAGGTCCCAGGTTTGGAGATATGGCTAATTTCTTCAGAAAGATTGGGTGATGAGAGATGCACAAGAACTCTCACAGCGGATGCACTTGAATTAGCTGGTGGTAAGAAAACAGGTATCCTTTATCTACTTGTTTATATTACTGATTCTTCTTTTGTTGCGGAGATGTGGCTTCGTAGGCTTGGTCACATGAGCAGGAAGGAGATGCATGTTCTTAAGCGGAAGACAGATATATTTGACAGGCTTAAGAACTGGAAAGCCTTGGTGTTTATGGAGGAGATGGCGGACAGAACCCAGTGGATGTGGCTGGATACTTCTGAGCAGGGTAGTTTGGACATGGATTTTGATTCAAAGGAGCTCGCGGGTAAAAAGTCATCACTCACAGGCAAACACAGGTACCAATGTCGGTCAGGAAGAACCGGTGTCGAACAGATAGGTGCCGATGTCGGTCATGTGCAGACCGAAGCCGGCGATGTCGGGCAGGGTAAGACCGATGTCGGTCATGGGACCGACGTCGGCAGCAGGTAAGACCGATGTCGGTTAGAAGGACCGACATCGGCAGCAGGGACACCAGTGCAGGCAGGTTGGTAGTCAGGTACAGATGCATGGAACCGATGTCGGTCGGATGCAGACTGTGGAGTGACCGAGGTCGGTCACTGTAACAGATTTTGGGTGGATAGCAAGCTGTCAAGGAGTCTCAAACACCCATACGGAGGACTGAAGGCGTAAGTAGGCCCTCAAATTCATTGTTCCTCTTCTTTATACATGTTGCTGATTGTAGAGCAGGAAGGATCCAGGATACAGGTGTGAGCTTGGCATGGATGAGGATGTGATTCCTTGGAGGAGAACCAGACAGGTGTGTTTTGGTAGAGATGCCAGCAGGTATAAAAGCACAAAGATGAATGGATACCTTAGTAGAAGAATAGAGAGAACGGATACATGAGACGGAAGATCAGGCATATGGTCTTGAGGAGCTGCAGGACAATGGTACCAGGTTTGACAGGTGGAGGACGGAGCATGGCTTCAGTCAGTGTCAGGTAACTACTGTGTTTTGTCTTACCAAGGGGATGATGAGTCATGACATCATTCTGTTGCTGTATGTGGATAGTATGCTAGCTAGCAGGGGTGTACATACAGGGTTTTGCTGAGCTAAGGGTAAGATTAGTTCAGTGGCATGTCAGGAGGAGTTTGGAGCAGCGGAATTCTTTGACATGGGAGGCATGGAGATCACAGGTTGATTTTGTCTCGAGTGGGAGCTGATGTGAATCAGGTGTTGGCGAGGTTCAGGATACAGAGCCAGAGCACACTAAGGGCTGGACAGGTACAGTGTCTGAAATCACATGAGGTCTGGTATAGACCTGAGTATTCCCATGCAGTGGGAGCTGTCAGAGAGTTAGGAGCCAATTCGTGGAAGTGGATTCTCAGGTTTTTTAAGAGGGACCGGCATCAGGTGTTGCTATGCAGGGTCAGGACTTCACTACAGGTGTTGTAGGTTCAGATGTGGTAGGGTACTCGGATGACAGGTGGTACATCACAGGTTGTGTGGTGGGTTGTCTTCAGGTGAGAGCTTGAAGAGGGATACAAACCAGGAAACAGATTAGACGGAGTACAGATACAGGTACAGTGCAGCTGTTTATCTCCAAGTGGGAGATTGTTAGGATTGTGGAGCTAAAAGCTTCACTGATGCAAACAGGAGAGGAGGTTGCTGAAGGTTGCTGAGTTGCAGAAGAAGTTGGGGTCGGTCTGATCAGCCGACGTCGGCGGGATAGCACAGAGAAGCAACCGACGTCAGTCATATATCGGCCGACGTCGGTCACCTCCAGGCGGACAGGGACCGGCGTCGGTCGCCTGTGTGGTTCGACTGCGAGCTATTTACGGGCAGTTAGCTAACGAACCAAGAGTTTGCATGATGAGTGCTAATTTTAGACTCATAGCTGCGGATCTAATTATTGTAATTAGATGTCTAATCATTGTTTGGATGAGATCTATATAATAGACTCATGGTTGTATTGGAAAAGTGTGCTAGGGAGTAAGAGAGCATAATTATAAGCTCCTTCTGTGTGTGAGGTAGAGCTATGGTGCGTTCCTCCTAGTACCACAGTACCAGGTGTGTTGGTGCTGGATTGGAGAGCCAACTGGGTTCTTCAAGAGTGTAGGA
Source organism: Torreya grandis (assembly GCA_037957365.1). Lineage (NCBI taxonomy): Eukaryota > Viridiplantae > Streptophyta > Pinopsida > Cupressales > Taxaceae > Torreya > Torreya grandis. Next base: position 1,579,009 of record JARHVA010001873.1, read on the forward strand.
TCTTGGTCACAGTTGCATGGCCTATATAGGAGATCTACATGGTAAGTAAGATCGTTGATCTGCAGGTGTATGTGTGTGCGAGGTCGAGGTTCACAGGTGATTGGAACCATTGCTTGATTTGCAGGTGTGCAAGGTCATACAGACAGCAACACAATAGGGAGCAGTATCAGGCATGATCTACTTGGAGTACAGGTGTGTACTCGGATAGAGCAAGAGGAAGGCAAGGCAGTTCCTTCCATAAGTATGGTCTGTTGAATTGCAGGTTGTTGCAGATTCATGGGAGATCTACTTGAAGTACCTTGAGTACTTGTGGAGCATGTGGAGTGCTTGTGGAGTGCGTGGAGCACTTGCGTTGTGCGTGGAGCACGGGAGGTGAACACCAATTTTGTATTTGAGTTGGGTGTTGGGACCTGTGAGAGGGAGAGCTTTGGGGAGAAGAATTACTGTTCACTTGAGGTGTGGGAAACCTCTGTAAGGTGGTGGAGAAGAAGTGGCATCTTCTTTATTGTATTCTTTTCTATATAAAGTGTTAATACAATTTGGTATTGTCTCTCATATGCTGTGTTATTCTGAATTCTAGTTACTTGGTGAATCTGGTTAATTTCCGCATATTAAGTTGCTTGGTATTAGTAATCAAATTGTGTGCTTCCGGTGTACACCCTCCCAACAAGTGGTATCAAGAGCATGTTTGTTGTTCTAGATCCCCAACATTTAAATGGTAAATTTCCTTTATATTTTCCCAATCCTTTCTTTATCTTCCAAATGACTAGAGCTTCATTTTCATCTTCTTCACTAAATGAATTTTCACTTGATTCTAGTTCTTTGATCTTCTCTTTCTTTGAAACCTTAAATGATGCTTCCTTCTTCAACTATCTCTTAGATTCGGTTCTCATTTCATATGCTATAAGAATTCCATAGATCTCATCCATTTTCATCATGTCTAAATCCTTCATTTATTCAATGGAAGAGACCTTCACATCAAATCTCAATGGTAGGATCTCAAGACTTTTTGAACGATCACATATTCTTCAATTTTCTCTCTAATTTCTCAAATGACATTAAAAATCTCATTGACATGAAGAAGATACCCAACAATGTTTTCATCATTATTTATTTTTAAACTTTTAAACTACATCTGGTGGGTTTGGAGTTCTGATTTTCTCACCTTACTATCACCTTCATAAATAATGTTGAGTTTATCCCAAATCTCTCTTACAGATTCACATTGCATAACCTTAACAAAATTAGTTTCTAAAAGCCTGCATAAAATTGCATTCATAGATTTTGCATTATTCTCACTAGCTTTTTTTTTTGTGGCATCCATTGGTTCAATTTGTGGTGTTGTGTATCATATTACCACTGCTTGCCAAATATCAAAACCTAGGGCCATCAAGTAAGTCTTCATCCTTATGATCCAAAATGTGTAATTCATTCCATCCAACAAAGGAGCCTTGTTAGTGGAGAAACCATCAAACATTTTAGATCCTATCATATGTGCTTTCCAAGATTTACCTTCTAGCAGTTGTGATAACATCAAAGGAACTAGCTCTGATATCAATTGCTAAGCACAAGCTTATATTGAGAGTGGGGGGTGAATTAGTATAAGATATTTTCTTTTGCTTTTGGCTATTAATCTTAAATCCAAAACCTCAAAGTAATCCATAATTAATATATTCAAATCAATTAAATAATATAATGCAAAACCACACAATGCAAATAGACATATATTTTCATGGAAACCCTTTCAAGATAAAACCATGAAGAAACTATCTTAATATAATTTTCAATTATTCATAGGCACCAACCTACAAGAGATTCCAATCCCCAATTATAATTTGTGGGCACCAACCCACAGGAGCACCAACCTCTTCCACCAAGCACAAACTCAACTTTAATTCATGAGCACTAACTCATAGGAGCACCAACCCCTTACAAAATTATTCTTAACACTGTAGATATGTTGTTCACTCAATTAATGATGGAACCCTTCTTTTTCTTCTTTCTTCTCTCAATGATTTTTAATGCATTTTCAGTGCTTTTCCCACACTTCTCTTAGACTTGAATGATATAAAATATATTTCAAGTGCTTATTCTTCTATTTTTTTATCCACTCATCTATCCTTTTATAGCCTTTGCTATCTTTTCCCAAGAGTAGCATCGATTCCAATAGACACCTCTTCACCAAAAGATGTGACCATTGACATTTTCATCAACATTTCCATCAATAGTTTCATTAACATTTCCATTGACAATTCCATTAACATTTCCATCGACATTTCCATTCACTTCTAGTAATAATTATATTCACTTCCAACAATACTTCCATTCACTTCTAACAACAATTCCATTCACTTTTGGCAAAAATTTTATTCACTTTCGATCACTTCCATTTACTTCCAACAATAATTCTGTTTGACCTTTCTATTCATATCCATTACAATTCCTTTGACATCAATGACAATTATTCCAACAAGTTTTCCATTATAGGGCTGATTTAATTTTGAAATTGTTCAAATGTTGTTCCCTAGCATGGGTAATTAGAAAGCAAAATATCTCAAGGATATAATCCAATAAATAGGTTAAAATGAGTAGGCACAAACATACATTTGATGGTGTAATGGCTTAAAAATCCACAAAAAATTGAGCATATAAGAATTCATAAAGTGATGAGAAAGATGAAAAGAAGAATGGATATGGATGAGTTGACTCCAAGTGTAATAGATAACCGAACGCTACCTACATAGTTCCATGGACTCATGTTCTAACATGGACTTCAAGCCAATGTAATTCACCCATGTTTGGGATAAAATAGAATGAGGAATGATAAAAACTGACCAAGAATTGATTAGAATCATAATGTATATGAAGATATGAACATCTAAGCCTAGAGTCGAGTGCTAAAATGCATGATACCTAGATGCCTATTTTCATACCAGGATCCTAGATTATGTAAAGTGTTCATTAGAATCATTCATCAACATTGGTGTTGATGTTTAAGACTTTGAAACTTGATCACAAAGTGCTTTATATAGTAAAATAAATTATGTATCATAAGTATGAATAACTTAGAATGACATAATATTCCAATTGCATTGAGGTATTTCAAATGTAAATACCTATAATTAAGGATAATGGTAAAATAATGACCAAAACCATAGTTACAACCATTTAAATTTAAATTAAAAAGCAAAGACAAAGATAATAAGACATCTTACCAACATGAGATCAAGATATGAATAATCAAGATCTATGTAGACCATCAAGAAGTTCTTAGAAAATAAAAAAATAAGCAAGACCAAATAGGAAAATAAAAGACTAGTATAACAATAATAATCAAATAAACAAACATAAAATGTTTTTGAGTTTTTGAATGTCTTATGAATATTTTTAGAAATTTTACAAGTATTTCAACTTAATTAAGGATTAAAAGATACATAATGGTCTAGCTAATGAAATGTTGAGAGCATGCCAACTTAAAATGCTCACAATACAGTGAGAGCATATGATAAGAAGGACTGAGTTGACCTTGACATGAATCGAGCATAACCTATATAACCCCAAAATAATCCCAAGTCACACTAATTTTGTCCACCCAAAAGGTGATGACAAACCAACTAGGTCACAATAAGTTCACAAATAAAGGTGAACGATAAGACAAATGATAATAGTAATGACTAGATGATGTAGCAATGCATGATAGAAATGCATTATACCCAATTTTCCCATAGGTGGTATAATTAGGAAACAACATCATACTTTTAATTTTCCCAAAGGAATTTATAATTATGGGTATCAAAACAATACTAATTTTACCATAGGTGGTTATAATCAATGATACTAAATAAGATGATAGATGAAAGATAACTTGTTAGATCAAACATCACACTAATGCCATAGACTGCCATTGAACACAAAATTCTAAAATTGTTGAAACTAGTTTAGAATCCCCCCATAAAAAGTTTAGGATGAACCAAAAGAACTAAGATCAAAATGGGATCAGTAGGATGACTAAAAATAGGCTTGGGCCAATAATAAATAAATGGTATAATAAAAATTATAAAAGGAAAATGATCAAAAGAAAATTGGCTATAGTGGCAATAAATTTTCCTCCAAGTGATGATTAGTTTAGATTGATCACAAAATGGGGACAGCATTTCTTAGGTTGCTCACAAAATGGTAAGATTGTTTAAACTTAATAATTGCTCACATAATGGTGAGAGCATGGTGAAGGGTTAACTGAGCTGACCTCAATAGAAGTTGAGCACTACCTATATAGTATCGAAGGACCTTAATTCAATATAGTTCAAACAACATGATTTTTGAATGACAATGTTATAATAATGCCTTAAGATGATCTATAGGGTTTCCCCCAAGAGATGAGGTGTGGTAATAGAAAATGGTAATTGGAAAAGTGAAAAATGGTTCTCTAGCTCTTACTGATAGGGAGATGCATGTCCTAGTCAAATATGTAAGACAATATAAATGATTAGTTATAATGTTGTTACCCAATTCCCTTTCTAAAAAATGTTCTATCAAGAATTTATTGCTGATCTAGATCTCAATAATGTGTTTGTGATCTTTGTTGACAATCAATTCTACTTCCTTCAAATGTTGAGATAAGATAACTTTGTATCCTCTATAAAGGAAAGTGTTACCAGTGATAAATGATATAAGTGGGTAATAAATGGGTGGGTGATAATATACTGTATAATTAATGGGAAACAAATTAAGATCAGGACTTTTAGTCACACATAATGTTATTGATTCTAGATTTGACATAATTTTGGTTATGGTGGGGATGAAGACCTTTGAAGATGCTCTCAATAGGACCACTAGATTATTCTATTGTTTGATCTTGAGAGTAGATACCATCTAATTATGTTGTAGATTGGAAGCTTTTTTGATTTATTTTTGAATAGTATCTTCAGTAAATAGTGAAGAACTTTTGTACTCAGATGTTGGTGCCTTGATGAGATTTTCACCAATGAACTTGTTCTAATCATCCCATAGCACCTCTAAGAAGGTTTTCATGAAGAGATGATAACATTTAAATTTTATTTTCTCCTCTTGCCTTCAAAAACATTTCACTAAAATATGTTGAGTTTGATCTTTGTTCATCCCCTAACACCTTCAAAAATGTTTCACTAGAATATTTTTCTTATTCTAAATGAATTTCGTCTTTCCCCCCTAAGATTTTGTAAATGGTATGTTACCATGGATACAGTTTAACAAAGTATGATTCTATCAATCCAAATCAATGTTTGTGGGAGGTAGAATACTAATATAATGGATATGTTGGGTGGTAATAATGGGATGGTGAAAGGAAACACAATCCTTGTAGAAAATACTAGGATAACTTATGTCAATGTTGAAGTAATCATCCTAAAAAATTATATAAGGATCATAAATATATTCAAATTGATCTACAAGGCAATTGTAACCAATGTTATAACAACCATGGCTATAATCTATTTTTGAATTTGATTCCTAAAGCAAATGAATCTAAATCTGATGTCAAAACTAATATTTATTCTATTTCTGATGTTAAATATAATATTAACTCAAAAATAAAACTTGACTCTAATTTTGATTATACATCTGATGTGGTTATTTTTACAATGTTTTATTGAATGCTAAATATTTAAAAAGTAATGGCTTGTGATGGCATAATGGGTTCAATAAAAATTGATTCATCTTTGAAGGGTTAAAACATAGACTGGCTCGTCTAAGTGGATCCCCTCAAAGAGAGGGATCTGCTCAAGGGACATCTCGACAAAATCATGTCTATCAAAGTTTGACTCCTTAATGAGTGGAAAAATATCAAGAGATAACTCTATAGAGACTGGATTTTCAAGGAGATGAGGCTCTTTAAAAATAGTTAAAATATGAATAGGTAACTTATCACAGGTTGACTTGTCACAAATTGGTGTTTCAATAATAACATTTTGATTTTGGTTCACAACTTGTTACAAAAAATCAATTTTGAACACATTTTTGTCCTCATAAGATGGCTCTTGAAGAGGTAAAAGTTCTTTTTTTGGCTTGAATATTGGCATAAAATTTCTAAAGTGGGGAACATTTAGTTTAGCTAAAACAATAGTTTTTAGTTTAAGGACTCCAAAAATTAGACTATTAAATAAGGGATCAAAGATACCTCATTCATCAAATAGAAGTTCTTCAACAATAGGTTCATCAAAAACTAGTGATGGGTCAAGAATGGTAATGGATGGATGCTTCTTAGTTTGGTTTTTTGTGTAAACCAAATGAGGAGGTCCTAAAATGGTAATGTCTAGATGCTTCTTAGTTTGGTTACTCATGTAAACCAAAAGAGGAAGTCCTAAAATGGTAATGAATAGACACTTCTTAGTTTGGTTACTTGTGTAGACCAAAAGAAGAGGTCCTAAAATGGTAATGATTGAATGCTTCTTAGTTTAGTTGCTTATACAAACTAAAGGAGGAGGTCCTAAAATGGTAATGAATAGATGCTTCTTAGTTTGGTTGCTTATAAAAACTAAAGGAGGAGCTCTTAAAATGGTAGTGACTGGATGTTTCTTAGTTTGGTTGCTTTTTCAAACCAAATGAGGAGGTCCTAAAAAGGTAACCTTCATGTGTTGTGGAACTTACTTACCCATACAAGTTGAAGGAGAAGAAGGATAACCCAAAATAGTAACCTTTTAGTGGAGAACACAAATCAAAAGAGAAGGATGAGGATGATGTATGACAATTGGCATGAATGTGATCATTTTGGTTCTTGGGTGCTTTGGATTGGTTTTCAATAGGTAGGCCCAAGGAGGGTACATCTGAAAATAAGATGGAGTGCTCATTTCCATCATAAAAATGATCTACCTTACAATTGGGGCCATAAGAAACCCTATTGCAAGTTTACCTTTGAGTTATTATTTAAAAAGAGTGTTCTTAACATTTTATAATATTTGGACCATGTTTTGTAAATGTTTAAACAGGATATGAATTTTTATCCTTTTCCAAACAAATTACCAAGGCTCGAAAGAAACTATAAATGGAAGGTGGCTTGGACCCACACATAGTTGAAAGATTTGGTTCACAAATTTACTCAACCTCTGGCAAAGATGAAATCATATAGATTGGAAGAGGGTAAGGTAAGTCAAATATCCAAGGTGAAAAATAGTACACCAAAGCCTAAATCTTTGTGATGTACCTATACCATCAAATCTAGTTTCAATTAGGAATATTTTATCCTATAAAATTAAAGGAAAGTTCTCTAGATTATGAAGAAGACAATATGAACTAGGCAACTCAAGATGTAAAAACATACATGAATCACTAAGTATAAAGCTAGGATCAAATGGGTAACACAATGTTACCACATGTTTCTAGTAGGATAAAATATGTTCTAGGACTCAAAGCATAAGTTATGTGTAAAATGATTTGAGTCTACCAAGATGATAATGTGATTTTGAGTCTAATAAATGGCCCTCAATCCAAATGGAAAATTAAACCCAAATTATAATAAGTTTAGTGTGTAAATGGTGAACCCAATTTGACACACCAACCCTTAAACCTTAGAAAGGTTCAATTTCAAATGTGAATTATAAATGAGGGACTTAAACAAATTGGGTAAGTGAAATAGACTCAATTGGGAAACATGACTATGCCAAAGGGGGTGATATGACACAATGTTTTTTATAATTAATTTGAACAAAGAAAAGATAAAGTTTCCAATTTGATAGTGTAACACCTCCCTTGCTCAATAATTTTGAGGACAATGTGTTTTGGTTAAGTTTGTCAAGTTAACAAGTAGTTTTAAACATAAATCAAGACCAAGGAAGCTAATGACAAAAAGCAAATATCTTAAGTCCAAATTGACAAGGTATGGCAAAGTGGGGTTAACTAAACTATCAAGTTTTCAAATGTTTCTAAGGGGATCAATTACACAATGACTTTCACATCATGATGCAAAAGAAAAGCACATAATTGGGTTTTCATGGCACTTGGCTTATTGCAAAAAGGTCTTATCCTTTTTGTAACCAATACACCCATTGCTTTCTCAATGTAGTGTGATGTTTAAAGTGAAAATACATCCCATGTGTAACTCCAACACTAAAAGGTGGTTTAACTACTCAAACCTTTGATCCTAGTGGGAATGGTTGAAGTTAGTGTCAAGAGATGAAACCTTGGGTCAAATTTTCCCTATATAACTTATGGGAGGTAATAAAGTCGCCCTCACAAGACAAGATGTAATGAAATAAAAGACTTAAGAGAAAGACTTTAGGGTCATTTTAAGATCACCCAAACTATTGCATGTTTTTGGGGAGTGATTTATATGACATTATTTATATGTTTTGGACTAGGCATATTTGTAATAAGGATGGCACTTTTGATTCTAAAAGTTCCCTAAAGGGGATGGATGGAAGAGTATTCATGCAACATCCCTCTTTTTACCAATCAAGTTCTAATCAACAACTATTTAAGAGAAAATTTGACAAGTGAATTCAATTTTAAGCCCCAAATGAAAGATGAGGTGGTGTTCTTTTGACCCTTTGGTCTCAAATTATAAATTTGAACTCATAATTTGTCAAAACATTCACCTAAGCATCTAAATTTTTTGTTAAGCACCAAAAAAAGTTTCGTAATCCATTTTAAACATTCAAAAAAGGTCTAAAAATCATGTTTTAACAAATTCCAAGCTTGATCTTACAATGGAAAAGTCAATATGTCCTTTAGCTTTGAAGCTAATTTGCACATGAGTGAAGTAATTTATCAAAATAAGCTCTCTATTTTGAAATAATTATTACATAGAAAATATCATTGTTTCCTTTAAACAACAATTTTAGATAATAATATCATTGTTTCAGGTTAGTTTATCATAAAAATACAATATCACTATTTACCTACAAAATTATTGCCTAGATTAACAAAATCACTATCCAAAATGATAATATCATTGTTTTACGATGAAATCGCTATTTTAAATAAAATCACCAGCTAAAATGATGATATCACCACCTAGGATGATGATATCATTTCTCAAGATGATGATGATATCACTACCTAAGATGACAATATCGCTTCTCAGGTCTATAAAATTATTGTTTAGCAAAAAATGATTTCATTACACAAAATCACTATTGTGTGAGCAGTGATATCACAACAAAGAGCAAAATCAAGGTTTTTAAGAATAAAAATGCTTTTAGAAAAATAGAAAATTAACTTCAATTTTCATTTTTTTGGCCCTCTCACTCCAAGATCCTGCATGGAAAAGATTAGTGACTTGCTTGAAAGAGATTTGTGACCATATTTGTGGGGTGCAGTCCCACTAGGCATGACAAAATGTAGAGAGGATTACATAAAATGATTAGTCAAACATTATTCCAATAAATTAAAGGAAAAATGCATAAGAGTAAACCAAATTAAGCCTATCTATTCATGCAAGAATTGTAAGTAATAATAAGAAACATTGAAATAAAATAATGTCATATTACCTTCCCAAGTGGATTCATAAGACAAATGCAGATCAAAAGCATGTTTTCCCTTGATTAAGAGCTCTTGTCTTCAACAACAATGGTGGACAACTCCTCCAATGTCTCAAGAACTCCTTATAAAACCTAATCTTATGATTTGTAATCACTAAAATATCCTATAAATGAAGCTTGATAATAAAATTATTGTTAAGGTGTGGAGCTAAAAGCTTCACCAAAGGAGCGCTTTGCAGTAGTTGCAGGTTTACACAGTTACCGGCATCGGTTAGGAGAGACCAACGTCGGTCAGGAGCAGTGCAAGAGATGCCGGCGTCGATAGGAATTGGCCGATGTCGGTCAGGTGCAAGCAGGCAGGAACCGATGTCGGTTACCTGTGCATCCAGAAAGCTATTTTCGTGGATAGAACAAATTGTTTGCATGTTAGGATTAAGTGATAGTCTTAAGTCTGCATCTCTATTATTAGTAAGACTATTTTAGAGCCATTGTTTAAGAGGCATAACTGTTGGTTGTAAAGGCATGCTCATGTTTCCTAATTATTAGATAATAGGATAGATCTTCATAGCTTATTAAACACAATTGTTGAATTGGTCAAGAACAGTACAAGATTTGTAAGATAGACAATTCAAGGTGTGAATTGTGATTGTACTTGAGAGAGAGGGCTCTTGATGGAAAGAGATCTAGAGAGAGATCTGTACATCTGAGAGAGGTGTGGAAGAAAAGAAGTTTCTTCAATTGTATTCCTTCTGTAAAGAGTTTAATACAAGTTTTTAGGGTGGTTTCTTGTATCTCTTCTTCTTTCTATATTTCTGATTCTAGTTACTTATCTATCTGGTTTAATGCCACATTTATTGCTTTCATAAGTGTAATAAAATTGTTGGTTGATCCCAAACAAGTGGTATCAGAGCTCAGGTTGACTAACAGGTGTTTCAGATCTGTGTAGAGTGTATTGATTACAGGGTACTCACAGGGTTTCTGTAGGGATTTTTGTTTGAGTGGGAGAAGCAATGGCAGAAGAAAGTAAACTGAGAATGGAAAAGTTTAATGGCAAGAATTATCAACATTAGAGAATGCAGATAGAGGATTATCTGTATCAGAAAGATCTATACTTACCGTTAGGTGGGATTTCAAAGAAGCCCACAGACATGGATGATGAAGAATGGGAAGTTCTTGATAGAAAGGATCTGGGGTCTATAAGACTGAGTCTGGCATCTACTGTGATATCTAATTTATCACAAGCAAAGACAACGGTAGAGTTGATGACTACTTTAGCAAATTTGTATGAAAAACCCTCAGCTTCTAATAAGGTATATCTTATAAAGCAATTATTTAATTTGCATATGCAGGAAGGTGGATCTGTATCTAATCACCTAAATGATTTCCATGGAATTTTTAATCAATTAAGTTCAGTCAATATTGTGTTTGATGATGAAATTAAGGCTCTTTTAATATTATGTTCTTTGCCTGAAAGCTGACATAGCTTGGTAATGGCAGTTAGTAATACTGCATCTACCTCAAATATTTTAAAAGTAGAGGATGTTGTTAGTGTAATCTTGAATGAGGAAATTCGCATGAAAAGCACAGAGGAAACATCAGGGAACACTTTAAGTTTTGAGAGTAGGGGAAGGAAAAAAGAGAAGAGCAAGAGGAAATCAAGGTCTAAGTCAAAGGTGAGAGGTAGATCCAAATCCAAAAATGGCAGGAAGCCACAATGCTGGAATTGTGGAAAGATGGGGCACATAAGCAAAGATTGTTGGTCAAAGCCTAAGGAGGACAATCAGCATGAAGGAAAAGAAGAAGCAAAGGTTGCAGGTATTACACAAGATGCTTTAATATTCTCTTTGCATAATAATATAGAATCTTGGGTTTTAGATTCTGGTGCATCTTTTCATGCTACCCCTAATAGAGAATATTTTAGTGACTATATCCATGGAGATTTTGGAATAGTGTATGTAGGGGATGATGAGCCTTGTAAAATTATTGGAAAAGGAAAAGTGCAGCTGAAAATGCAGAATCACAACACATGGGTGTTGAGAGATGTTATGCATGCTCCCAGCTTGAAGAGGAACTTGATTTCTGCAGGAAAGTTAGGGGATAAAGGTTGTATAGTAACTCTCACAACTGAATCTTGAAAGGTGACCAAGGGTGCACTTGTAATGGTCAGAGGTAAGAGAGTTGGTACTCTCTATTTATGTAATTGTGTTACTAATATTTCTCCTTCTGTATTATCTACTTCAGATGTGGATGCAAAATTGTGACACTCAAGGCTTGGCCACATGAGTGAGAAGGGGATGTCTATTCTTAAGTCAAGAGGTAAGCTTTCAGATTTGAAAAGCATAGACTTGGATTTTTGTGAGCATTGTGTGTTTGGAAAATAGAAGAGGGTGAGTTTTCTTAAGACTGGGTCAACAAAGAAGAAGCATAAGTTGTAGCTTGTTCACACAGACGTGTGGGGACCGGCTCAGGTTGCTTCTATTGGAGGATCACATTACTATGTTTCATTCATAGATGATGCTAAAAGAAAGGTATGGATCTATTGTATTAAGAAGAAATATGATGTATTTGAGACTTTTAAGATTTGGAAAGCTATGGTTGAGAATGAAATAGGTAAAAGATTGAAGTGCTTGAGATCTGACAATGGTGGTGAGTTCTGCATCTATAAGTTCAACTGGTATTATTATATGCATGGAATATGTAGGCAAAGGACAGTTCCAAGGACACTTCAGCAGAATGGAGTTGCTAAAAGGATGAACAAAACAATCATGGAGCGTGCAAGGTGTATGAGATTACATGCTGGTTTGCCCTTAGAGTTTTGGGTAGAAGCTGTGGATACTGCAGTGTCCCTGATTAACAGAGGACCCTCTATAGCTATGGATGGTGGAATTCTAGAAGAGGCATGGATAGGTAAAAAGGTAGATCTCTCATATATCAAAGTTTTTGGTTGTGAAGCCTTTGTGCACATAGATAAGGAAAATAGAAAGAAGATGGATGCTAAGTCTATGAGGTGCATATTTATTGGCTATGGCTCAGATCATTTTGGATTTAGGTTTTAGAATCTAGGAACTAACAAAGTAATTAGGAGCCGTGATGTTGTTTTCAATGAAAAAGTGATGTATAGTGATTAGCTGAAGAAGCTGAATCAATATGGGCAGAGCAATGGAGAATTGGATGAGGTGATGGTCCAAAATGAGCTCGCGTAAAAAATTAATCACAGACAGGAAAACATAGAGACCAACGTCGGTCAAGAAGGAACCGACATCGACAATACAGGAACTGATGTCAATCACACAGTGACCGACGTCAGTCAGGTAGAATTGGAGTTGGCCAGTAACAGGCCTAGAAGTGAATGAGGTCGGTCACTGTCAGAGAATTTGGGTGGACAGCATGTTGTGAATGAGTCTCAGACGCCCATCAGGAGGTCAGAAAGGGTAAGTAAACCTCTAATTCATTATTCTATTTATTGCTAACTGATGGTGGAGAACCAGAGAGTTTTGAAGAAGCAATACAAGTGGAATCCAAGAATCAGTGGGAGCATGGCATGGTTGAGGAAATGGAGTCCTTGAGAAAGAACCAAACATGGGATTTGGTTGAGTTGCCAGTAGGTAAGAAGACACTAAAGAACATATGGATCTACAAGTTGAAGGAAGGTGAGAATGGACAGATGAGATATAAGGCCAGATTGGTAGTGAAAGTATTTGCACAAAAGCCAGGTATTGATTTTGGTGAGATTTTTTCTCTTGTTGTTAAAATGACTTCTATACGGGTTGTATTGTCTTTAGTTGCTATTGAGGATTTGCATCTTGAGCATCTTGATGTTAAGACAACGTTTCTTCATGGAGATTTGGATGAGGAAATATATATGGATCAGTCGAAAGGATTTGAGGTCAAAGGTAAGGAGAAGTTAGTGTGCAAATTGAAGAAAAGCTTGTATGGCCTCAAGCAAGCTCCTAGATAGTGGTATTTGAGATTTGAAAGGTTTATGACTGAGCATGGCTACAGTAGGTGTCAATCTGACCATTGTGTGTATTTTAAGAAATTGTATAATGGTAAATATATTATTCTATTGTTGTATGTAGATGATATGCTGGTTGCAAGATCACAGATGTAGGATATCTCTGAGCTTAAGGTGAAATTAGCTCACACATTTGCCATGAAGGATTTGGGAGCAGCAAAGAAAATCCTTGGCATGAGCATTAAGAGAGATAGGAAAAATCACAAGTTGATTTTGTCTCAAGAGGATTATGTGAACAAGGTGTTGAAATGGTTCAATATGCAGGATGCAAAACCGATAAGCACACCTTTGGCTGGACATTTTAAGTTGAGTAAAGAACAATGTCCTAATTCATATGATGAGGTAGAGTACATGAGTAGAGTTCCATATTCTTTCATAGTAGGGAGTTTAATGTATGCAATGGTGTGTACTAGACCGGATATTGCCCAAGTAGTGGGAGTTGTAAGTAAGTATATGGCCAATCCAAGAAAGGAAAACTAGAAAGCAGTTCAGTGGATCCTTAGATATCTAAGAGGAACCAACAGTAGGCACTTGTGCTATGGAGGTTCAGATACTAGTCTACATGGTTATGTAGATTCAGATATGGCAGGTGATTTAGATGGCAGAAGGAGCACCACAGGATATGTTTTCACTATTGGTGGAATGACGGTTAGCTGGATATCAAAGTTGCAGAAGGTTGTTGCCTTGTCAACTATAGAAGCGAAGTATATTGCAGTCACAGAGGCTAGCAAAGAGATGATATGGATGACACGGTTCATGGAAGAGCTTGGAAAGGAGCAAGAGAGTTGCAGACTATAGAGTGATAGTCAGAGTGCAATTCATTTGGCTAAGAATTCAGTGTTTCATTCAAGAACAAAGCATATATAGCCTAGGTACCACTTCATACGACAGGTATTGGAAGATAGTGAGTTGAAGCTGGAAAAGATCCATACAAATAAGAATCTTGCGGATATGTTAACCAAGGCAATTACAAAAGAGAAGTTGAATCTTCATTCAACTTCTGTTGGTCTTCATGATTGAGTTGAAGATGGAGGAGCTAGAAGATGTTGCTGTATATGTACTGGTGTAGCTGTTTATCTCCAAGTGGGAGATTGTTAAGGTGTGGAGCTAAAAGCTTCACCAAAGGAGCACTTTGCAGTAGTTGTAGGTTTACACATTCACTAGCATTGGTCAGGAGAGACCGACGTCGGTCAGGAGCAGTGCAGGAGATGTCAGCATCAACAAGAATTGGCCGACGTCGATCAGGTGCAAGTAGGCAGGAACCGATGTCGGTTACCTGTGCATCCAGAAAGCTATTTCTGTGGATAGAATAGATTGTTTGCATGTTAGGATTAAGTGATAGTCTTAAGTCCGCATCTCTATTATTAGTAAGACTATTTTAGAGCCCTTGTTTAAGAGGCATAATTGTTGGTTGTAAAGGCATGCTCATGTTTCCTAATTATTATATAATAGGATAGATATTCATAGCTTATTGGACACAATTGTTGAATTGGTCAAGAACAATACAAGATTTGTAAGATAGACAATTCAAGGTGTGAATTGTGATTGTACTTGAGAGAGAGAGCTCTTGAGGGAAAGAGATCTAGAGAGAGATCTGTACATCTGAGAGAGGTGTGGAAGAAAAGAAGTTTCTTCAATTGTATTCCTTCTGTAAAGAGTTTAATACAAGTTTTCAGGGTGGTTTCTTGTATCTCTTCTTCTTGCTATATTTTTTATTCTAGTTACTTATCTATCTAGTTTAATTCCGCGTCTAATGCTTTCATAAGTGTAATCAAATTGTTGGTTGATCCCCAAAAATTAATTATCAAATACAAAGTATTGTGAAAATAATTTTGCATTATAACTTTTCACAAATCAAGCTTAAAAATGATGTTTATGGCCACTTTATTTATAGATTTTTGAGATTGATCAGAATCAACTTGAACCATCCATCTCAACATTGATATGTGTTGTTAAGGATTGATTCAATTATGTAATTAAAATTCATAAATAGACTCATCAATATTTGGGATAAAGGGGAATTTAAGGGGCATGGATGGTCTTAATGAGGCATGAGAGACCCATAATCTTGATATTTTATGTATTTACGGCCTAAGGATGTCTTCTCAAAAAATAATGTCATTAAGTGATGTAGTTAATTGAAATTAATTTCCCAAAATAAATATTCAACAAATCTCAAGGAAAATACACTTAAACTCTTGGTTTGGATCAATTAGACTTAAATAAGGTTAACGAACATTTGTGTAACTATTTAGAAATCAGCCCTCAATTAATCAAAATGGTCAAAATGTCTTGTTATTGGCTCAAAATTTAACTAGATTGGAATTGGAAGTCGATGTTAGATGTATTGTATTCATATTCCCATTTAGGATGCTGCCAACACAAAATAACAAGGGCACATGTCTTATGCAAGATATTTGATAGAAAAGAGCAATCTAGGGCACCCAAGTGCAAAATTAGCATTTTGACTCAAAATGATCTGATTAAAGTTAGCTAATTCTTAAATTATATTACCCCATTGAGGGATACTTTGACCTAAATTAACACTTGCAAATAACAAGTTCAAACCATTTAGGGTGTTTTAATGATTTTCACCTAAAATGTGCATGTGTAAGATTTACAATTTCAACACAAATGGTATTACAAATTAGATGTCTACAGTAGCAACTCTTTAATTTTTTTAACATATTCAAGAACAATCAAAATTCCATCCTTAGAAATAGCATGTCCTAATAATTTACCTTTTGCAACACTAAAAATAGACTTTTTAGGATTAAACGAAATACTATATCTCTTACATCTTTTAAAAACTTCAGGTAAATGATCTAAATGCTTTTTAATTTTTATATAATGAACCTTAATATCATCTATGTAGACTTGCATAAAAATACCAATTAGATCATCAAAAGCTACATGCATGGCTCACTAAAATGTTGCACCTACATTTTATTAACATTTTATCCTCATAAGCCAAATGTCAACCCTTATAATTTTAAAATCTTTATGGTCTTTGTTTTAGCTTGATTTTGATGCCTCATAATTCCCTTATTTAAGGAAAAAATGACTAACATAAGCTAATGAAACTAGACTATCATTTAGATGTCTTGTAGGGATAATTTAACAAAATAATGATGTCAGTATAAATGTCAAGTTAAATCTATGAAAAATAGCTATTTGAATTCTAATGTTCCAAAGTTGAACGTGGAGTTGATAAGTATCAATATCTTAGGAGATCGAGTAGAAGATCTATATCACGTAGGCAGTCGATGAGTAAAAAGGTCCCTAGAGAAAATTAGTGGTATGCATTCCTACATAGATCAAGATTAATGATCCACATTAAATACTAGGACTTAGATCTAATGAAGCACATTTAATAATGCTTATAATATCCAATGATGTAAGCTAGGTTAACAATTCAGAGGATCTCAAGATTTAATACAATGGTACAAAGCGTCATGATCATGGTGAATAAAGAGATCAATGGCGCACATTCTATCAAACAAAATGAGATTAATGACATGTGTTTAATCATTCTAAGGAAATTAATGGTGCACATGGAGCTTAAAATTTTAAATATCTAGATCAAATACAAGGTTGCCACATGGTGCAAGTGCATGAAGCATATGAAGTCTGATAACAAATCCATAAGAAGCATGCGAAATAGATAGATGTCACATTCTCAAAGGCTAAAATCAAGATGAATAGGGAGATAAAAATTGTCATAATCTATAAATCAGACCATAGATCGATGGTCTATGATAAAGGTCAAAACTAGGATACTTTCAAAGAAATTGATGGAGTAAATTTGATTAAATAGGATGATGACATGTGTCCAAAACTAGTAGCATGATCAAGAATTTGGCTTGAAGTATAGAGTATGTTCTCTAATGGACTCACATTAGTTAAGGGTATGTAAAGATCATTAATGCAATTAGGAGCTCAAGTAGGATTCAGGTGGCCATTGATGATTACTTGTAGTGGAAATTCTAGTCTACATGAATCCTTATCTACCCTCTCACATAAAGAAATAGTTTTAGTGACATTAATGTGTGAGGAGCTCAAGAAAATTTAGGTGTCCATTCATGATTATGTGTAACGGTAATCTTGATATTCATAATGACCCATTCTCCACTCTCCTATGCCTATTTCCCCTTCTCTCTATCCCTTTTTGCTATATATATAGGCTTATGAGCCCTAAAAATAATCCCTCAATGCTAGTATGAGTATATTCTACCAAAAATTATTATTTTTCATCTCTTTGTATTGAATAATAGACATTGCATCTATTTCATGGTGATATTATAGTGTATTCATGTTTGTTGACATGAAAATGTGATAGTTTTATTTCCATTATAAGTCCTTGTTAGCCTATATGTCAAGAAAGTGTCTAGTGCAGGTCATGTGGCATGTAGAAGAATAGATAACAGAGTCTTAAAGTGCATCTTAGCTAGTGAGTGTCTTCTAATATACCTAATTTTCATAGACTTGGTGTTCCATTTCTCTATCACAACCTACACATGAAATACTCATGCATAGGACTCATGAAGATGATTATTTGGTAGTGTTTAGTCCATTAGTATGTGAATGCTCAAGCTTATGAGTAGATATCTAAATTCATGGTATATCACCACATGTTAGTGTAAGTTTAATTCATGAAATTCCTTCACTCTTTTAATCCTAACCCTTTTAGGTCTTATATGAGAGAATTCAAGTGATACACCAAATGAGTTACCCTCGTTAAAAATCCTATAGGTTTGACCCAAGTTTAGGTAACCCATAGCCTAGGGTCATTCCCATGTTGGACTAAGTTAGGGTAGAGGACCTAAACATCCTTTGCTTAGATAGGGTGCAACTTAAGTCTCTAATATTTTCTAGCACACTTGGTGGGATACCTTTTATGTGCCCAAAAACATGTTCTAAATATATTTGATGACATTTAGAAGTTTAAGACATCAACAACATCATATGATATCACATTGATCAAAGTCAAACATCTTTGAAAGGTTTGAAAACAACCTCATGCTCAGAGATATCAATGGTTTCAACTATTGTAGAGGTAAGAAGGTTTATATTCATGGTTTTTATTTTATACACATATTGCATAAGGATTCACGTTAGACCATAAGGCATGTTTTTACCCTCCACCCCCATATCCACCTTATCATATCCCATATGACCCATTCACTGATTGTTACTATCCATATAATCTATATCCTCTATACTACCAAGATCATCCACCATACTTTGAGCCTCCTCCACCTCCATGGTAACCTACTCATCATCATAATGAGTTCTATTATCAACCTACTACCCCTTGCAATCCACCTGCACCAAAAACTAATTATCTACACTTAGAAATTGAGAGATTAAGAAAAGAAAGTGACAAGCTATAGGAGGGTCTTGAATAATAGAAAATGGTTAAGTGTCTATCCATTATCCATCATGAAAACACCCCTACAAGCCAACAATAGTCAACAAAATTGGTCACACCATATCATTTTATTGCCTCCCTAATCATAGGATATTTCTTAGTCCATAATTGTTTACTTAATGACAAGGTAAATATTTCAATTATTCATAAATTAGTAGAAAACACCTTCAATCTAAGGTATAAACCTATTTATAAATTTTAATTGTAATGGAATGTGTCTCCCATGAAATTATTTAGCATTTTTATAAATCTTCAACTCATTTTCCATGCCTACCCCAAACTTTCAATTGTGCAAGACTTTATTGTAGAAGATTTGTTGCCTCATTTTACCTTATTTTTTGGTAATGACTTCATGAATAAGGTTAGAAGGTACTTGTTCAAATGCTTGTCTCATATAGTGTGCAAACTTGAACATGGTGTGGAGTTGAAAATCAAGTCTAAGTCACTCTCTAAGTTCCACATTCTACCATCTCCTTCAATCACCCCAAAGGCAAACTTCCTTCACCTTCCTTCCCAAGGCAATCCACTTGTGTTCAAGACCCTATACTTGACAAAGAGCCTAAAACAATACCCACATGGAAGCCTTCATGGGCCATGGATCCTAATTCCATCATGACCACCCTTGAGAAGGAATATAAGGAATATTTGGTATGAAATATGTTATTAGTCCTTCATCTATTGTTATTCAAGTACCTATTGCCCCTCTTCATATCCCCCCTCAATCCCAAGAGCTTCCTAAGAAACCATTCAAGATCACTAGTTGGAAGGATACCCTTAAAATCATCAAGAAACCTAATGATATATATTTCTCACCCACCCTCTCCCCTCTTGAAAAAAAGTCAAGTACACCAAAATTAGAATTAGATCATTCAAGCATGGTGAATAAACTATCAAAATTGGTAGAAGGGGTAGTCATCCAAGATATAAAATATAATATAGTTTCATCTAAGTGTCAAGAGAACCTTAGAGAGGACACTTCTAGTGTCTATGAATAAAATATTTAAATTGGGACCCCTATCCACCCATTAGATCAGAAGGTAAGCATGAGCATAGCTTGGATGATAAAAGGTAGCTATAATATCTTAATGATGGAGCTAAGGCAAATGAAACATAAGCAAATATTTTCCTAAGAGACCAATTATATGGCAACATCCATAATGATGATATTGATATTTAATTAAAGAATCCATTGTAAAACTAGTGATAACACTTGTTTTTGGAGTTATTAAATCAAATTGAATAGCTTGGCAAAGAAAATTTGAGCGATATAGTTGAATAATAGGCTAATGCTTCAAATGCTGAAAGCAATGCAAATCAAGGAGTGAAAAGGTAGGATGAGTTGGACCTTCATTAGATTGAGGAAGCACATCTCTCTATTGATGAAGAGGATGAGCAAACTTTAGTTGATCAAGAACCTTATGATGATCCTACCAAAGTGAAGGAGGTGAGTAATCATCTTGAAGACTTAGACATAGATGGCAGAAGTAGAAATGAATTTTTTGACTTATTCTTTGAGTAAGATGAGATGTAATTTTGGGAGGAATTAGAATACTTCTTATTATAATTAGATACTTCACCTCTATAGTATTAAAAGCTTGAGAAAAAGGAACTTGTGAAGAATGCTTTGATAGTTAATCATATTGAACTCAAAGAACACAACCAATTACAACTCTTCACTGAAGAGGAGATGAGGTTAGTGATGCATGATAAAAATATATAGGAATATTATGATTAGATTATTTATCCTCATAGTAAACCGATGCACATAGGGATGAAGCTAGATGTTCATTTTACTCTTTCAAGTAATCAGGAGAGTGCTAACTATAGGAAGAAGTTGTCACCCATTAGCCAAAGTTTAATTGTACACAAATCATCATATGAGAGCTCCACATCAAAGTGCCATAGTGATCATATCAAATTATCATTTGATCTTGGGGGAATTAAATCAAATTTTAGATCAATTTTTTAGTTAGTTTTTTTGTCCAAATAAGTGTTTTGCATAAGTTTGTAGGTTATGTCTTGTTGTCTTATTCCTTATTTTTTTTGTTCTTAGTTGTTAGATGTGTTTTTTAGTGTTAATTTTTTGCTTTGTTGTGTCTATTTGTGTGTTGTTTTTTTTACAAGTTTTTTAGGTGTCAAGAGTAAAATTGAGTCTAGAGTGTCATCATATTATGCTTCTTTGTTGAGTCCCCTTGTTAAAAGTGTCTAGGTTTCATGACTAGTAGGCTGGTCAAGCCATTAGAGTCACTAGAAATGTTAACATTCTGGCCTCACAAGATAAATGTCAACCTTTATCATTTGAAAATATTGATAGTATTTGTTTTATATTGATTTTGATGCCTCAAAATTCCCTTGTTTAAGGAAAAAATTACTAACATAAGCTAAAGAAAATACACCATCATTTAAATGTCTTACAGAGATAATTTAGCAGATTGATGACATGCACATAGACATAAAATTAGGGTTTCATTGAATAGAAATTTGACTTCAAATGTTCCAATGTTGAACATGGAGTTGATAAGTGTTAATATATTAGTATCTCGGGTAGAATATCTATGGAATGAAGGCACCCAATAAGTCAAAAGGTCCCTAGAGTAGATCAACTATACACATTCCTATGTATAGATCAAGATCAATGATCCATGTTAAAGACTAGGACTTAGATCCAACAAAGTGAATTTAATAATGCATATAAGGTCCAATGGTGAAAGCTACATCAAAAAGTTAAAGGATATCAATATTAAATTCAATGATGATGAGTGGAATGATCATGGTGAACAAGCATATCAATAATGTGTATTTGATCAAGTAGAAAAAGATTGTTGGCATGTGTTAAATCACTCCAAGGAAATTGATGGTTCACACAAGGTCAAAAGGTCAAAGATATAGATCAAATTCAAGGCCACCACATGGCATAAGTGCATGAAGCTAATGAATTCTGATTGTAGATCCACATGAATCATGTGAGACCTACAAATGTCAAATTCTCAATGGAGAGAATCAAGACAAATGGGGAAATGACAATTATCATCATATGGAAAGTTAAACATAGATCAATGGTCAATGATAAAGGTCAAAACTAGGAGAATTATGAGGAAAAAATGGAGTGAATTTAATTAAATGGGATGGTGACATGTTTCCAAAACCAATAACATGATAAAAACATTGGTGTGGAGTGTAGTTTATGCCCTCCAACAGATTTGGATTAGTTAAGAGTTTGTAAAGAACATTAATTTAATGAGGAGCTCAAAAAGGACTCAAATAGCCATCCATGAACACTTGTAGTAGAAATTTTGCTCTACATGAATCCTTTTCCACTCTTCCATGTAAAAAAATAATTTTAGTGACATTAATGCGTGAGGAGGTTGAGGAGATTCAGACAACCATTCATGATTAAGTGTAATGGCAATCTCAAGCTTTACATGGACATAGACAAAAATACATTGGTGTAAGGACACAGACATTGAAAAATTGATCTATTAATACCTATGTTTTTGGCCCCCAATTTTGACTAAGTATTGATCCAAGAATTACAACATGAAGAAAAATATAAACACAATGTTCAAGGATGTGTTTGCATAAATGTATCCAAATACTTAGAAATACATAATAGGAATTGATTGTGTCATCAAAGTTCATGTTAAAGTGTAATGGAAAATAATAAATTGAATTAAAAGGTTTGCGGAAAGATGTTTTTAGACCATGGAGTGCAGAAGGAGGAAAAAAACTAAAATAACTTGAATGGGTCAGCTAGAAGTCAGGTTTAAGACAAACATACTCAGAGAAAATATATCACATTGTGGCATAAATTTAAGATCAAGTCCTACTAAAGATATTTATTTTAATGATTTATTGGCATTACCAATAGTAAGGTTGAGTATGTCTTCAGGAGTGCCTATTAATGAATGTAACCATAAGATTCATATTTGGGAATTATAAAAGTCCACCTTGTTGCATTACTAAAGAGGATAATTATATACTATCTCATCCCAATGTTGAATTATTAATTATTGATATGAATACAAGCCAATATCATGATGTTTTAACCTTATACAAATTATTATTATTATTATTATTATTATTATTATTATTATTATTATTATTATTATTATTATTATTATTATTATTATTATTATTATTATTATTATATTATTCTATAAAAATTGATGCTTATTGATATACAAGAAATGCCAGGGCTTTCATTCACATAAGGAAGCTCTTAATTATAAGCTAAATCAATTGTAACCTGAAGTATCTCTATCTACATCTCTAGTTAGTTCACAAGAATCCCATACATGTTATGAAAATATTATATACTTAGTATTAAGATATGTTCTTGTGGTAAAAACTTCTTGACTGCACATAGGAATATATCCCAACATTTTGGTTTCACTATCAAGACCTATGACCAAAGTTTTTGAAATAATGGTGACCAGAGATGATTTTTAAGATATTGTTAGAGAATAATTATCCTTGGTTATAGAAAATAGAATATAATTTTTCACTAGATAATACAACTTGTGGTGCTCATGAGCCATCCCAAAAGGTAAAGGATAATTTTCATAACCCATTATATGAGGTATTCTTTTAAAAGTTACCAGTACACTTTCACATATGGTTTGTTGAATATTTTATGGGAAAGCATAGATATTATGGTCATAAATACCATTTTAAAAATTATTTTGTAGAGTATAAATGTACTTTTGGCATAGTTTGCACTCATGTAGTGGATGTTTGGTGGCAAGGACCTATGAATAGTTAATTACCTATTGGAGTTCATAATTTATACATACTATTTTCCTAACCTGGAAAAGGAAAAGTTTTAATGTGAAGATATATAATCATATATATATAAAAACACCACTAAAATATAAGAAACATTTTGTATATTTGATTATATAAAACATGTCGATGCTTGGTTAAGCCCCTGTGTGTATGAGTTATGTGTAGGCTAAAAGATAAGGGGCATAGTTTTCATGAAGATATGACATGGTAACATGTGTAATGAAACAACCATGTGAGTGAGATATATAAATGTGAATGTATGATTAATTTTGGAAAAAATAAATTCCACAATGGACCCTAGGTAGATAGGAGAGATTGATTCAAGAGATTTAGTTATGATCCACAAAAAATTTGGAAGGCATGTGGATGACTCTTATATAGAGGAAGTATTATATTATAAGGAATAATTAGGCATCAATAAGTTGTAACAACATCTAAATGGATATATTTAAATTATATTAGAGCCATAAATCATGTAGGACCAAATGAAGGAGGCACCTACTTACATTCTACCTGAAGTGTGTGCCCATATGTATTTCTCACTTATGAAGGTATATAATTAGGATAGTGTGTGTCATCAATATCAAATTTAAATAGGGATGAGGATATTATTATACAATACTTAGCTCTATATAATCCATTAGATACCATTATAATATAGTTGGTACCAAACTATAGTCAATTAATGTATGGCATGCCATAAATAGTAGGCAATACTCATCCTCAAACATGTATCGCCATTTAAGGAAGCACAATATATACTAGTGTATCAATGCATAGTTAAAAAATTAATAAATATCAACCCCAAATTACTCCTACTACCACACAACCTAGTCTAATAAATGGCATGAACACACCCCCTACATAAATCATTTAGACCTCACAGGATATGATAATGCTTGAGTATAGTGGCTACTCAAACATCAATCACACAAGAACTGATCACACTTGTTACAATTACACAATACATTTTCTTTGAGATTTTCCTAAGCTTATAGACATACTATTGGGTATAGGATGTTACATAACATGTTCATATGTGTGAACTCAAATGACATGTGAATGGTATCACATCAATGGTGCATAAGCCAAGTCATTATTAACTACACTATTGAACCACACCCATACATGGTAAAAAAAATTTATATAAGTAAATATATTTTATATTATGAACAACTCAAGAATACCTTTCTAAGGGAGTTTTATATACAAAATTTTTAATAAAAAAATAATCATTATGTTAAAATAAATCAATCAATATTTGATCGAGAGTGTTTGTGCCTACAACACATGGTTTAATAATTTAATCTCTAATATTTCATATGAGGTCCACCTCATACAACATGCACATTAATTTATTATGGGATTATTAGCATATTGTATACATTCTCTTTTAATGATGACATTTATAAATCTAGGTGAAGCCTTCGGGGCTTCACTAAGGGTTAATGTTGTGAAAAGCATGGACACTAGAATTAGTCCATTAATGGAGGCCAAAATTACACCATTTAATTAATATTTATATAAATCAACTAATAGTATCATACATGATGAAATTAGTGGCCTATGATGCATCACCTATGAGGTCAAGTGTCACAATCAAAACAATCATCAACAATAGAGTATTTTCCCACTTCTTACATCTTGTGAGGTATGTCATGAAGTTCATGATGTTAGTAATTTTAAAATATTATAATGGGAAGCTCAAAAAAATATCTCCCTCTATTGTAAAATCTATGACACCTCTGCCCATAATACTTAAGATTGTCAAGTAGTTGATGAAATTCATAAGGTGAGTAATCATGGCACATGAATGACAACTACTAGACCTTAAAATTAGGGTCATGGTAGCCATGAATAGAGAAAAAAAATATGTCATGAAATTTTATGAGATTTTGGTCTATTTCCTCCATTCACTTGTTACATGTGTGGTTAATTAGGTCACTATCAATGTGATTGACCAACACTTTCTACTTGTGGGTATTATCCTGGTGAACATAAGGGTGAGGATTATAAAAATACTTATGATAGAATCACATAGAAGGAGAAGGATAAGAATGGTGCCTAAAAAATAATATTATAACTCCATAAATATAACTAGAATCCTAATTAATAAAAATATAAGACTGTTCTACCCAAAGTGAACATCACAACACAAATTTTCCATAATGAAACCAACTACACCTACGAAAAAATTCTAATGGTGATACATGGAAAGATAAAGATAAATTGACGAACATTAAGTCAAATGCTATCCAATATCATGATGTATTTTAATATAAATAAGTTCTATATGAAGCCATGGATGCGATGTGAAACTTCTAAGGCTAACTTTAGCTTTATCATGACTTAGAGGCTAAAAAAGAGTATATAATTGACAATAGAATAATGTTGAGAAATAAGGGATTAATCTCAATGATATATTATACCTTATACATTCAAAGTGAATGATTCATTTGTTAAATAATTTGATGATACAATATGAAATCATACTAGTTTAAGTGCATACACCCCATTTATCCTATGGTCATGAGGTATGAGCTACACAAAACACCATAAATGACCAAGAATTTATCATTGATGCATTTTTTATGAGTGGTAAGTTTGTGATATTATAGATGATATGGGAGCAAAAATTAACATATTAGTAAAATAATCATGGTGGAAGATGGGGATTCTAAAGCTAAAACCATATGATCATGTCTTGTTCATGACAAACAATATTTGTGTGTAACTACCATGAATCTTGAATAATGTCTTAATTGATATAATGGGTGTCATCTTTCATACATATTTTGAGGTTTTTGATATCATAAGGGCCAAAAATTACCCAAGTATACCTCTCATCCCATATTTTTATGCACATATTGCATATATGTGTTTCAAAAAGCATTTCATGATTTTTGATAAAGGTAAGAAAGAGATGGTCATCACATTAGATGGTGATAAAGGCATATCCTATGTGGAAATTTTGGATCTTGATGAAATAAACTAAATTTAAAATATCATAGTGTAGGGGACTAAACATATAGAACCAAATAAAGAAAGGATTCTAACTTGGGAAGATACACACTCCATTTTAGACACTACCAGTATCACATATAATAGATGGGTGTAGGATTAATATGAAATCACTAGTTAGATATTTTACATGGTAAATAGAATAAAAATATTAATACCCACACAAAATAATCAATTACCAACCATATATCTACCCCCACATGCAACAAAGTATGGGTTTCATGCACTATCTAGAGAGCATAGTGCGCATTCCATTTGAGTAAAGGTAAAATTATTGAAATTTATTGGCATGAAGGATATGAATATCCTAAAATTTTTCTCAATGTCATGAAGGGATATGACCCACAATAAACCAAAAATTCAACCATTTTGTTATATACCCTAATAAGTATTATTGTGTGATGGTGGGATACACACAATCCAAACTCCCCACATGGGCTAATATCAAATAGTCTATTTGTGAAAAATTCAATCACCAAAAATACATGCATGGTATGAAGGCTTAAGGTTGAGGTTTTTATTTGAAGGAACACATGCATGTATGCAAGGTATTTTTGACTCAAAGTATGCCCTATGTCCCAGTTAAGCTATGAATACATACTTTTATGGAACCTTAAAGACTTGGGATTAGGCAGGGTATTTCATAAAAGAGAAGTGTCAAGATATAAATTCATCCACACTTTACCTTAATCCTAACCAAACCTATTTTTGGTTGGGAATTTTCACTATATTTATCACATGATCTTAAGAAATATTCTATAATGGAAGAACGTGTATGAAAATTTCATAATGATAAGGGAATTACACATATAAAATTATTTAAAGAGTGTATAGTCAATGGTGATTCTAGTGAATAATATCAAAAGGTTTTAATGTCATGTAAATAGGTATTTAAATAATAAAATGGGAAGGTTGTGCGTCAATTGGATCAAGGACTTCCTGATTAAAATATAAACCACTAAAGTGTAAACACATCTTATTTACAGTGCAAGTTATTGGATGTAGAAAATGAAAATAATAATTCATACCAAAAGCCTAACTACCCAAGTCAAAGTTATGACTATAAAGTAATTATTAGACATATTTGTCCCACATACCAAGACATTCCCACTTTTTTAAATCATCTCGATGTAGAGTTCTTGATTGAGCAATTAATTCAAATCATTTAGACAAGCTCTAGATGGTGTGGGTAGAGCGAACAGGTCATGAAGCTCACAAGACTTTAAAATACTAAAACATTTTATAAGACCTTATGAAATGTTTAGGACAAATTTGGGTGTGTGTAAATTATTTTCTCCACTCACTCCATCCAAAATTTGTCCAAACATTTGGCCCCAATAGTAGGAAAAGATAAAAGGCTAGTACTACTAGATTTCATGCATATGGATGAGTCAAGGAAAATAAATCATATGGGTAAGTTAATTATCATTATAAGATCATTCATGTTAAGTTATAACTCACACAATGAAGTAGGATGGAATATATGTATCTTCAAAGTTAGATCCATAGACTTAAATGACCAAATCTTCATACTTGGTCATTTTTGAGCCAGGGTCGAGTTGACTAGCTAAATTATACATTTGATATCTTCAATCTATTTCAAATAATTTTCTCCTTATTAAATTAATACCATCTCCTAAACGTTTGGTGCCTTTGTAAGTTTTGCACTTCAAGATACAAGTTTGAAAAGTTCACCAAAATATGAAACACATCCACACAAGTGTCAACTTTATATGTAGGAAAAAATCCATATGGTTTTAATTTTAATGGTCTATGGGATGTCAAAATTGTTCTCATAGATGTCAAATGATGTTCATGTGAATGATAATTTTAAGATCCATGAATTAGCTATTGGGGTTCAAAAATCCTTGGTATAGATCTGAGAAAGAGTACACGACTGACAAGTGTCAAGATCATGGGAACTTAGAGCAAGTCAAATGGTAAACAAATATCAAAGACCAATAATAATCTAAGATTGAAGTGATGGGTCCTAGAGATCTATGAACTGTGTTTAACTAGATATCAGGATCTGGTAACATGTAATGGTCAAGGTATCAAGGGGATCAAGCTAAGTCATTGATAGCTAACAAAAGAATGAGCCAGGATAATTTAAAAGGTGATAAAGTAGGACAAGCCCAACATAGAAAATAGAAGATCCTAAAATCAAGTCTGATTTAAGAAATAAAATAAGTAGAGCTTGATACGAACTCAGATGAGATCAGTTATTGGACAAGGTACTATATCTATAGGAAAATGAAAATCCTTAGATTAGTTTTCTCTATAGTTAATTTGGTTTAAGATCTAAGGCAAAGAGAAGGTGTGAAAGCATCATTTCAAGTTATACCTCAGCAAGCCACCATTTACAATAGACATGACATGTCCCTAGTAGTTCAAGGACCATTAGATCTTTCCCTCATAATAAGATCTATTGGAAGATCAAAATATCAAAGCTTAGAAATTTGGAAAGCAGTTAGAGCATTCACTTCCATTCAAATCATGACTTGACACCTTTAGAAAAATCTTGTCTTCTATTACATCTTACTAAAAATAGAATGATCTGAAGGCTATTTATGCAAATTATGAAAATCTCATTCATAATGACTTGTTTTGATTAGACCAAAATCATGATATAACATCTCAAGGATAACAACTCATTGGTTATAAAAAATAACAAGCTTCTTAAATTCTCTCTCTCCTTCCATTATAAATAGAGGCCTTAGGACCAAAATTAGATATCTCTCACTTTTTAGATAGATCATTATATATCTTTATGTATTTCTCTCAGTTCCCTCTCTTGGTTAGACAGACACTACCAAGATATAATTTGTAACCTCTTAAAGTAATAAAATGTTATGTTTTATTTCACTATTTTTGTATAGTGTGTATACATCTAATATATGCATGTGGTAGAAATCTCTCCCTCATTAAGTTATGATCTCACCTAGTTACTAGTTCATCTATTCATTCATGTCATGTTTAGTATTCTGCATCTTTCGATCAAAACCCACATATGGATATTGTGACTAGTTAGTGTCTTTATTTAGACCTCCCCTTCATTTCCCTTAGCCTTGACCATTGAGTGAGCATCTTTATAGATATGTGAATAGATAGCTGATGTCTGAACCTATTTGTATACTTGTTTCATTAGTGTTCTTTGAGCTGAGTAGGGAGGATCGACATGTAATTTTGGTGCATCACCCTATTAACTTCATTAGTATTCCTTATCTCTTTCTACCCTTTTTCAATGAAGCACTAGACTTAGATTTAGTCTAGGTTAGCATCAAGGAGGAAACTAGCCTACTTTGAAGGTTCAAACCCACTATAGGAAACCCACAACATAGGATTGGTCCCATCTTATGGCTCAATCGAGGGAAGCTCAAAAAACTTCTCCCAAGGGTACAAGTTGAAGCCATAATTGTTTTTGGCACTCTTAGTGGTAAAAAATACTAAGGCAATAAAAAAAATTGGTGTTATTCTTCTACATACTAGTCTTTGAAGGCATTCAACAAACACTAATGGTGGATTTGATCATCTCTCATCTAGTTTGAGTAATCCAAGTGCCTAATCATCATTATCTAGTATGTAAAATCAACCATATTATGATAAATATGCTTATTATATGCCTTATTATCCCTCTTATCAAATGGATAGCATTTATATGTTCCCAATAATTGGCCCTCAAAAGGCTTACTAGTCTTATCATAGCCTTCACCCCCCTCTTATCTCTTATCAAGACCAGACTTATCCTATTACATCCCTATCAGGAGTCAAGCAATAACTATAAACCTATATGGGGTTGATAAGGGAGATTGGTAGGGGTTTATGTGTTTCTCCAGTCATCACTACCCATGTTCTATAGAAGGCAAGGAGTGATTTCTAGTTGATCGAATATGGGTGGTATACCCTCAAAGGTGAATAATGTATGGCTTGTGTGAATGAAGATGTGGCAATAATAGGGAGTTTGATTCAAGATGTAGTAAGTATATTTATATCCTTTGAAAGCCAACAAGCCCACTTGAATCAATTATATGTAGATCCTCAATCCTAGATCCTAAGGATCTTAAAATAACCCCTAGTCCACCTTGTCGACTCTCATCTTCACCAAAAACTAAACCAATTCCAATAGAATAAGAGTTAATCATGCAAGGAGTGAATCAAGTAATTATAACCTAGCTCAGTGATCTTGGTGTTCAAGATTTTATAGACTCTCTTTCCTTCCCTCAAGGGCCACTAAAAGGATCCTTTAAATCCTCAAACTAGAATGACACTCTCATAAGCTATGATCAAGGAGGATTTCTTCACCCTCCCACTATCTCTATTTCAGGCTAAGAGCTTATTTTATAACAGATAGAGGAGAATGTTAAAGTCATTAGTATACCTAAAGAAGATGATGCAAGTGTCTATGACTAGGAGATCATAATATATATCCCACTTATTTTAGGAGAGGGAGAATCATATTGAGTATGGATCCCTTTGGGTTTATCACAAGACTATAGTGATATATTTTTGGGGCCTAGAGAGTTCCACAAATGTGGGAAGCATAGTTTTCCCTACTCCACCTTTTGTGGAACCTTGCTCCACATGTGAATAGAATATCCTTGTATTTATAATTTATATGTTTCCATATTTTGTGGCATTAGTTGTTAGATGTATATTTTCCATGTTAACTTCCTTAATCTTAGGGAATTAGTTATTTATTGGAAAAGGGGATGCCTTCCTTGTTTTAAGGAGTTTCTTGTGATCACATGTCTTTGGAAAATGTGTCCCTTGAAGGAGGAGAGATGGACTTGGCATGCTATTCTTGATGGAGCTTTTGGATAAGATTAATTAGGTGAAACTGACATGGCTTTTAGTGGATGATTCTTATATTGGATAAGCATGGAAATTTTCTCCTCATTTAGTAGATTTTCCCTTGGTTTGTTATATATATAGGTGTGTTGTGACCTTTAGAGGTTGATGGTTTATTTTTAGGGTGTGGCTCTGAGGATCAGAGTTAAAGTGTAGATGTTTTTTGTAAAGTGCAAGTGTTTATTTTAGAGTGTGGTCTAACAACTTGTGAGATAAAGTAAAGTGTAGGTGTAGGTGAAAGTGAAGCATTGATTTTATGTAGAATTTTATATAGGAGATATTCTATCTCTGTGAGAGTTCATTGTAATCTTGTTTTTTATTACAATTTTTGTTGAGGACTTTTTTTGTTGATGTATTCCACATTGGGTGAACCATAGTAGATCTATGTTATATGTGATTGTTATATTGTTCTCTCCAGTTTTGCTTTCATAATATCTATGATTTGAGGAATGTTTCAATGATACATGCTAGTGCATAATTTAGATTTGATTTATAATCATATTAAATTTAGTTTAATTTTTTTTAATTCCTACCAATTGGTATCAGAGACATTGGTTATGTTTTGATGAAGTGGTAAATCAAAGGAAAGGCTATGGGAGAAGAGATCAGATTCAGAGTGAAGAAGTTTGATGGTAAGAATTTTGGTTTATGTAAAATTTAGATGGAAGATTATCTATATCAGAAGGAGTTTCATCTCCCCTTGGAGGGGAAAGTAGAATAACCTATAAGTATGAGTGATGTGTATTGGTCATTGTTTGATAGGAAGCTATTAGGAGCCATACATTTATGCCTTACATCTTCTATTAAATTTAAAATTTGAGATGATAAAACCAAAAATGTTCACATGGATAAACTTGGAAAGTTGTATGAGAAACCCTTTGCTTATAATAATTTTTTTCTTATGAAAATATTGTTTAACATGAAAATGTTTAAGAATGGTTCAATTAATAATCATCTAAATGATTTTAATATGATTGTAAGTATGTTCAATTATGTTGGAATTATGTTTGATGATGAAGTTAGAGCTTTGTTTATTTTGTGTTCTTTGCTTGAAAGTTGAGATAGTTTGGTTATGGTTGTGAATAATGCAGTCCCTACTAAGGGAAGCTTGAATTTTGAGGATGTTGTAGATGTGATTCTTAGCAAAGATATGTGAAATAAAAGTATTGGTGAATCATCTTCAGGTAATGATTTATCTATTGATACTAGAGGGAGGTAAATGGACAAGAGCAAAGGCAACTGTGGAAAGTAAAAAAGTAGATCTGAATTAAATCTAGATCCAAGATGATATGATGGCATTGTGGAAAGAGTAGACACTCAAAGAAAGATTTTTGGTCACTTTGAGATAAGAATTACAACAAGGAGGAAACAAATGAGGTAAAATTGAAATCATGTAAATAATGTTAGGATGCCTTAATTCTTTTTATGGATAATTTTTTGAGTTTTGGGTATTAGATTCAAGGGCTTCTTTTCATGCTACCCCACATAGGCATTATTTTACTAATTATGTTCAAGAGAATTTAGGACATGTTTATCTTGGTGGTGATGAACCATGTGAGATAGTATGAAAAGGTTGTGTTTAGGTTAAAATTAAGAATGAGAACACATGGCTACTTAAAGATGTTAAACATGAGCCTATGTAGAGATAGAATTTAGTTTTAGTGGGGCAATTAGGTAGTGAGGGATGTTCGATAATGTTTACTACAAATTCTTGAAAAGTTACCAAAAGTGATCTTATGATTTTGAGAGGTAAGAAAGTTAGTAATTTATATTTGACTAGTAGTGTTGATTCTTGTGATTTAGTTACTATAGATGAAAATGTAACTATGTGGCACTATAGGCTTGGTTATATGATCTATAAGGGCATGGAGATCTTACAAGATAAGTTGTATATATTAAAAGACATAAATCTAGAATTATATGAAAATTATGTGCATGGGAAACAAAAGTGGGTTAAGCTCCTGAAGGCTGGACCCAGAAAGAAAGGACATAATTTAGAGTTAGTACATTCAGATGTATGGGGACCAATTCATGTATCTTCTATTGGTGGATCCAATTATTATGTTATTTTTATTGATGATGAAACTAGGAAAGTTTAGGGTTATTGCATTAAAAATAAATTTGATGTATTTGACACTTTTAAGAAGTTGAAAGCCTTGGTTGAGAATGAAACAATTCTTGAGTTGAAATATCTTAACTCAGATAATAGAGGTGAGTATTGTAGTAATGATTTATTTTATTATTAATCTAACAATGGAGTCTATAGGCAAAGGATGGTTCCAAGAACTCCATAGTAGAATAGGATGAACAAAATAATAATGGAACATGATTGGAGCATGAGGTTACATGTAGGGTTGCCTTTACAATTTTGGGTAGAATTAGTTAGCATAATAGTATATCTGATTAATATAGGACCTTTTATGCCTTTGGATTGAGGCATTCCTAAATAAGCTTGGTCTAGTAAGAATGTTGATTGTTCTTTTCTTAGAGTCTTTAGATGTGAGGATTTTGCTCTCATTAATAAAAAGGATAGGACCAAGTTAGAGTCTAAGCTAGATAAATTCACATTTGTTGGTTATGGTGAGGATGACATTGGTTTCCGTTTATTTAGAATTAAAGATACAAAAATATTTCAGTCTATAGATGTAGTCTTTAATGAAAAAGTTATGTGTAAGGATTAGTTACAAGAATAGAAACATGAACATAAAGAGTACATAGTATTGGATGATATTTTAGATGGCAAAGTATCTAATGATTCAATTCAGGAACCTTCTACACATGGACCCCAAACTCATATGGTAAGAAGGTCTTCTAAGGTAAGAATAACACCTAAAATTTTTTAGCCTTCTTTGAATTATTTATTACTCACTAACAATGGAGAACTAGATTGTTATGAGGAAGCAATACAGGTAGATGCCAGGATGAAATGGGAACAAGCCATGGATGAGGAGAATATATCTCTCACGGAGAACCAAACGTTGGATTTGGTAGGGCTACCCAAGGGAAAGAGTCCATTGCCAAAAAAGTGAATCTTCAAAATAAAAGAAGAGGATGAAGGGAGAAAAAGGTATAAGGCTAGGATGGTGGTCAAGAGGTTTGTTAAAAAAAATTAGGTATTGAATTTGATGAGATTTTCTCTCTTGTGGTAAAAATAACTTTTATTAACACTATTCTTGGTTTAGTTGCAGTTGAGGATTTTCAGTTGAGAATAGTTAGATGTGAAAATTTATTTTCTTCAAGGTGATTTGGATGAAGAGTTGTATATGAATCATCCATAGGGATATGAGGTTAAGGGGAAGGAGAACTATGTGTGCAAACTAAAGAAGAGCTTGTATGGATTGAAACAAGCTCAACAATAGTAGTATAAGAAATTTGATTGTTTTATGTTGGAAAAATAATATCAAAGGTGTAATTCTAATAATTACATGCGCATCAAACATTTTGATGATGGTTCTTTTATTATATTATGCTTGTATGTAGATGACATGTTAGTTACAGGAAAGAACATACAACATATTCATATGCTCAAGAAATATCTTAATGAATTAATTTTTATGTAGGATTTGGGTGTTTCAAAGCAAATCCTTGGTATGAGGATTACTCATGACATGAAGGAGAGGAAGTTGATCTTATCCCAATCAGAATATGTGAAGAAAGTCTTGGAAAGGTTTAACATTTTGGATGCTAAATATATTGGTACTCCTTTGGTATGCCACTTTATATTATCAAAGGAGTAGTGTCTTAAGATAAAAGCTAAAAATATTAAGATGCCTAAGGTACCTTACTCATTGGTATATTATAGCTTGATGTATGCCATGGTTTGTACTAGGCTAGATATTGCCAAAGCAGTGGGAGTTATGATCAGGTATATGAGTGATCCTGGTTATGAGCATTAGTAAGTGGTGAAATGGATGCTTTGGTATTTGAGAGGAACCATAGATGTTGCATTATGTTATGGTGGATTAGATACCACTTTGTGTGGTTATGTAGAATTAGATATGGTAGGGGATATTGATAGTAGGAGGAGTACAATAGGCTATGTATTTAATATTAGAGATACAATGATTAGTTAGATTTATAAGATATAAAAGGTTGTGTATTTGTTAACCATAGAGATAGAATATGTTCCTACCATAAAGGATAGTAAGGAGATTCTTTGGATACAATAGTTGTTTTTAGAATTGAGGCATGAGTAGGA
The DNA here is from genome assembly GCA_037957365.1 of Torreya grandis. NCBI lineage: Eukaryota > Viridiplantae > Streptophyta > Pinopsida > Cupressales > Taxaceae > Torreya > Torreya grandis. Next base: position 1,614,759 of record JARHVA010001873.1, read on the forward strand.
AGTTGGGAGACTAGATAGTGATAGTCAGAGTGTTATTCATGTGGCAAAGAACTTTGCTTTCCACTCAAGGATGAAACATATTTAATTATGTTATCACTTAATTAGGACAACTTTGGAGGAGAACTTGGTGAATATGGATAAGATTCATATTAGCCAAAATCCTATGGATATGATGACCAAGGTGGTCACATTGGACAAGCTGAGACTATGTTCAGATTTGGTTGGTATTAGTGGTCATGGAGCAATAATAGATTTTGTTTAGGAAAAATGATCTCCAAGTGGGATATAAATGAGTGTGAATCACTTTAGGGCTATCACATGACCATAGGGATATATTTTGAGGACCTAGAGAGCTCCACAAATGTGGGGATCATAGTTTCCCCTAATCCACCTTTTATGGATCCTTGATCCACATGTGAGTGGAATATTCCTTGTATTTATAATTTCTATGTTTCCATATTTTGTGGATTTAGTTGTTAGATTCTTATTTTCCATGTTAACTTCCTTGATCTTAGGGAGTTAGTTGTTTATTTGAAAAGGGGATGCATTCCTTGTTTCAAGGAGTTACTTGTGATCACATATCCTTGGAAAATGTGTCCTTTAAAGGAGGAGAGATAGAATTAGTGTGTTCCTTCTTGATGGATATTTTGAATAACATTTCTTAGGTGAAAATGAGGTATATTTTAATGGAATATGCTTATCTTAGATAAGCATGAGGATTTTCTCCTCATTTGATGGATTTTCCCTTGGTTTGTTATATATATAGTTGTGGTGTGACCTTTAGAGGTTGATGGTTTATTTTTAGGGTGTGGATTTGAGGATTAAATTCAATGCATATTTTTTTTGAAAAGTGTAGGTGTTTATTGTAAGGTGTGATATAGAAGCTTGTGAGATACATTAAAGTGCAAGTGCAGGTAAAAGTGCAACATTGCTTTTGTGCAACATTTTCTACTAGAGATATGTTATCTTTATGAGATTTCATTATAATATTGTTTTTTATTATAGTTTTTATTAAGGAATTTCTTGGTGGATGTAGCCCACATTTGGTGAACCATAGTAGATATGTGTTATGTGTGATTGTTATCTTGTTCTCTCCATTTATGTTTTCATAATATCTGTGATTTGAGGAATGTTTACATGTGCATGCTAGTGCATAATTTAGATCTAATTTATGATCATATTAAATCTAGTTTAAAGTTTTTTTAATTCTTAAGAAATTAGGTTTAGACCAACCTTCTTGGCATGGATTTGACACTGACGAGATGGCTCTCGATGAAGAAAATCCTCGGCCCAAAATTCTAAGTGAGTTTGATGAGGAAGACATCTTGAGTGCTTAAGAGATATAGTTGGAAGGACCATCACCTTATGAGAAGTAGAATTTTGAGGACAAGCAAAAATTTCCACATAGGCATATGTTTTAGGAAGACTATGATCTAATTGTACCTAGGGAGCATGATGATAAAGTGACAAAGTGAAAGAGCGAGGTAGAATCTGATTGCTCAATGTTTATATTGACAAAAGGATGCACTATCAGGTACATGTCTCAGTTGAAATATGCCAAGGAAGATACATCACATGTTGTGCTAAATTAAGAGTGTAATTTTGAGCTTTAACAAGGACAAGATCATCTTGTTCATTCACTTCATGAAGCTTGCACATCCAAACAACAAGACTAGAAGGTTGAGTTCATTTTTGTTCTTATTCCAAGAGAAGCATACCATAAATTTGTTAACAATATAGCACTTCTCCATATTTTTTTAGTATCTCTTAAGTATGTAAAGCATCATGTACTATTTTGAAAATGCATCTACTTTATACAACTAGTTAATGGTTTTGTATAGTTTTATTTTGTTTAATTAGTTTAGGATAGGCTAAATTTCATGATTTTCTCCAAGTGACTTGGTTCACATTTGTTTATTAGGTTAGTTTCTTTGTTTTATTCCTTATGTCCTTATATTTCAAGAGGGGCTCCAGACCAGCTCAGTTATAGAGAGGTGACTCTATGCCTAATGGATCAGACTAACAAATGGACTGGGTTCTCAAGCATAATAGGGATGCTTCCCTATGAGTTTATAATAATATTGGCCATATTTTTCCCATGTATCAAGCCATGCCCACTTGATAAATTATCTTGATGTAGAGTTCCTAACTGAGTAAATAATTCAGATCATTTGGATAAGCTCTAGATGGTGTGGGTAGATCAACGAGGTCATGAAGCTCATGAACCTTTAAAACATTACAACATTGTAGCAGACCTTATGGAATGTTCAAGAAAAATTTAGGAGCATGTGTAACTCATTATATTCACTCAATCCATCTAGATTTTGTCCAAACATTTAACCCCAGTAGCAGGAAAAGATAAATGGTTATTTTAGTACTATTCAATTTTGTACATATGGATGAGTCAAGGAAAATCAATCATATGGGTTAATTCATTCTCATGTTAAGATCAGTAAAACCAAGTTACATATCACATGATGAAGCAAGATGGGAGATATTCATCTTTAAAGTTGGATTCATAAACTAAAATGATCAAATCTTCATACTTGGCCATTTTTGAGCTAGGATCAAGTGGACCAGCTGACTTATGCAATTGATATATTTACTCAAGAAGCATTATAGGCCAAAAGATAAATTGGGTTTACTTATTGTGGAATTAAGACCATCTCCTAAAAGTTTGGTGCCTTCACAAGTTTTTCACTTCAAGATACAAATTTGAAAAGTTGGCCAAAATATGAAAGATGTCCATGCAAGTGTCAACTTTATACCTAAGAAAATATCCATATGATTTTAAATTTGATTTTTTATGGGACATTGAAAGCATTCTCATCTATGTCAAAGTATTTTCATGCAAATCAAATTTTTAAGTTCCATAAACTAGCTATTGGGGTTCAAAAATCCTTGACAAAGATCTAAGGAAGATCGTACGAACAACAAGTGTCAAGACCAAAGGAACTTGGAGCAATTCAAATGGTCAGTAGATCTTGAAGACCAATAAAAAGATGAGCTCAAGGTGATGGGTCCCAAAGATCCATGAATTGTGTTTATTTGTATCTCAAAATCTGAAGGCATGTAATGGTTAAGGTATCAAAAGAATCAAGCCAGGTCATTGACAGCTAATAAAGGAGTGAGCCACGATAATTCAAAAGGTGATGAAATAGGATAAACCTGATTTGGAAAATAGAAGAGCCCAAACTCGAGCCTGACTTGAGAAATAAAATAATTAGAGCTCAATATAGACTCAGATGGGATTGATTTTTGGATAAGGTGATATATCTATATAAAAACCAATATCCTTAGATTGGTTTTCCTCTATAATTAATTTAGTTTAAGATCAAAGGAATAGAATAGGTATGGAAATATCATTTAAATTCATGCCTTGATAAGCTACCATTTAGAATAGACATGATGCGTCCTAACAATTCAAAGAAATAAAGATCTTGCTCTCATAATAAGATCTAGTAGAAGATCAAAAGATCAAAGCTTGGAAATTTGGAAAGTAGTTAGAGAATTCACTTCTAGTTAGATCATGGCTTGCCACCTTTGGAAAACTCTTGTATTCTAGTGCATATTTCTAAGAATAGAATGATCTGGAGGTTATCTGAGCAAATTATGAAATTCTCATTCATAATGACTTGTTTTGATTGGACCAAAAGCATGATAAAACATCTCAAGGCTAACATCTCATTGGTTATAAAAAATAGAAAACTTCCTAACTTCTCTCTCTTTCTTTTCTATAAATAGAGGCCTTAGGGCCAACACTAAATTTCTCTCATTTTTTAGATAGATCATTAGATCTCTCTCTATATTTCTCTTGGTTCCCTCTTTTGGTTAGACTAGACTCTACCAAAATAAAATTTGTAACCTCTTAAAGTAATAAAAGGATGTGTTTTGATTTCACTATTCTAGTATAGTGTGTATATGTTCGATTTACACATGTGGTATAATTCTCTCCCTCATCAAGTTGTGATCTCACCTAGTTACTGGTTCATTTATTCATGCACATCATGTCTAGTGTTTTGCATATTTTGATTAAAACCCACATGTGGATAATATGACTGGTTAATGTCTTACTTTAGACCTCCCTTTCATTTCCATTAGCCTAGACCATTTGGTGAGCCTCCACACAAATATTTGAATATATATTTGAATTCTGAACCTAATATCTTACTTTTTTCATTAGTGTTCTTCAAGTCAAGTAGGGGGTTTAACCTATAATTTTGGTGCATCACCATGTTAACTTCTTTAGGATCCATTATCTCTTTTTACCCTTTTCTCATGAAGCACTAGGCTTAGATTTAATTTAGGTGATCATAAAAGAGGAATCAGACCTACTCCAGAGGTTTAATCCCACTATAGGCAACCCACAACTTGGGATTGTTGCCATTTTATGGATCAATTAGGGGAAACCTGAATAACTTCTACCAAGGGTGAAATCTAAAACCATAACAAGAACCAAAGATCACCATCATGGGTGATTACTATATAGATGAGGATGTGGATCATATTATGGACCTATTGTGTGAATATCAGAATATATTATTGTGTAGTAACATGGAAATGAATGGCATACACTCTTCTCTTGTGAAGATAAAAATTAAGCTAGTTGAGGTTGATAGAACCATAAATAAAATTCCATATCAAATGAACCCCAATATCCATTCCCAATTAAAATAAGAGATATAAAATATGTGAAGTATAGTTATAATTGATCTAGTGGAAAAATATATATGGTTTATCTAAATCATCATAAGTATTAGTAAGGATGGTTAAATCTAAATATGTGAATATTTTTGGTTACTCAATGCTCAATATGTCATGTATTAAATCCCTAATTTTGTAACTTACTATTATATTGAAGGAGTAGATAGGTGTGAAATTTAAATTTTCATAGATAGATTATCAATATGGTGCCATTGGTTTTATTGTGGTTTAGATTAAGGATGATGATAAGCCCAAGACAACCATTACAACTGATTTGGGCTCATTTTCTTATAATTTCATGAATTTTAGGATAAAGAATATACCACATATGTATTCATGCATAATCATTCTGGCCTTCAATAGTTTCATCCATCGATTTGTCCAAATCTATCTTAATAAATTGATTATCTATGGGATAGTTAAAAAACACCATGAAAATATGCATGTAATGTTTGAATGATGTAGAAAACTATGAATATCCATGAAAATGAATATATATGTCTTTTATAAAAAATTTATCACACTAATTGGCCATGTCATATGCAAATAAGGTCTTCTAGTCAATCCAACCAAGGTGGTCATTATTGGATGCATGCGTTGGTCAATGGGATTTATGTGTATTCTTGGGAAGTTAAGGCTATTACCATAAATTAATTTGTAATTGTCCTAAAAAAATTTCAATTATAATTTAACTATTATGAAATTATATTTATTTTACTTGAACAAAATACTTATAAGACACTTATAACATCCTAAAGTAGAAATTAATCAATATGTTGATACTTGAATTTCTGGACTGGATCACCCCATTTCATGTTAATATGGATGCATCTAGTAAAGAAATCATAAAAATATTAGCTCATCTTAGTAATTAAAATAATTACCACCACACATATTTTTTAATATACAAGTTAAATTTGACTGAGCAAAACAATAAAACTACTGAGCGTGAAGTGATCGCTATGGTCTATGCGTTGTAAAACTTTTGCTATTACCTACTCGTATTTCAATTTTTATTTTTTGTTGGCCATGAATCACTCAAATATAATTTGAATAAATTAGTGATACATGGAATAAACTACCATTATATCATGTTATTTAAATATTTCTAGTTCTTCATGGTGATAAATCTAGGTAAACATAATTTGGGTTCAATCATTTATCCTAAATCACATTTTGATAGGATGTGCAAACAATTAAAGATAGCATAATTAAAAGATATTCAAATAAAATTAAATAAATTCTTGAAGAACTTAAATAAATCTCAGCCTTCCCCACTTTTGGCATCACCCCCACTAATCTATATAACAACATAAATAGACAACTAGCAATTTATGCCACCCCATATCAACTCATTGGGGGTGAAATTTACAAGAAGGGATATGAAACATAATACATTATGGAACATGAATGCATGGAAATCCTACTAGAGGTACATGAAGTAATTTGAGGGGGTCATTACACTAGTAAGGCCACCCACATACAAGATCCTCTTTTTTGGCTTATGGTAGCTTACTTTATTTCTAGATGTCAATAACTACACTAATAGGTATGATGTTTATCAATGGATTGGAAATATTAATTGGTGTGATGAATTTTTTTCTCCCTGTAACTTCATGATATACATTTTATAAATGGACCATTATATTTTAAAGGTCAATCTCTCTTGTCATGTGAAGAGCTAGTGCCTGATATGTCATTATTGCTACAAATTACTTAACTACATGGGCTAATGTCATACCAAAAATAGTTGTATAGCATAAAAAACAACAGTTTTTTCTATAGTAAAAAATCATTAATAAACATATATGTCCATCTATTTTTACAAGTGATAGAGAAATATAGTTCCTCAATGAAACCATGTCCATCTTACTTGCATAATTCATGATTTCTAATCCCAATAATTCTCCATATCATTCCCAAGATAATGGGACTATAGAGGAATTTAATAAAATAATTGGTACCAATCTTACAATTTTTTTTGATATCAGTCATAAGGATTAGGATTATCATGTTTCATCCATCCTTTGGGCATATTGAACAATGTACAAGTGCCTGAACAAAGCCACACAGTTTAAAGTGGTGTTTGGCTTAGAAAAAATACCACTAGTAAAATTTTTATTGCCCTCTAGTTTTATTCTACATATGTGATGGATATATAATTAATACTCACTTTATGTGTACCTTATAACTCTATTGAAACTATCTGATATACATACCATAATATTATAAATCTAAATAGTTGAAAATTCCAAGAAAAAAGCTTAACATGTTGAACATATTAAGGGGTAAATTTTACACAAATACACACATATTTTTCTCTATAACTCTAAGTATGATAAACATTTGTGTGAAATAAAGATCCATTAAATAGATAACTTATTTTTTCCATGATATATTAGAAATCAACACATGAAAATTATTCGTGGTAGATAATAAAATGATCCTTAAGAATTTCAATACAAATTGGCTCAAGTCATATCACTTCTAAGCAGTACCGTGAGCCACTCAAAATAACATGTATGAAATGATGTATTCTTTTTCATTTTTTTTTTGTTGACAAGTGTAAGTTTTATTTTTAAAAATAATTTCACATCTTCATGCACCGTTAGAAATACAAATATATGTGCATCTTTGTAAAACATACAAGTGCTTATGTAAATCATGGTGCATTTCATGTAAATACTTTATTCTTTTTCAATTTTTTAGAATTACTAGTTTCATAACCCAAAAAAATTACACAATTTTTTTTTTTAAATTTCACTATACTATCTCACACTTCTATTCATGTTGTTTCTCTCAATTTTTTTGTTTTTCTTACTTTTTGGTTTTTTGAAAAGAAAGAAACTAGGAATGAAGGATATGTAAAAATACATGTTGAAGTGCATGCATTGAATCCAGGGGATTATGGATAAATATTCTTTGGATAGGTAATAATACCTAAAAATAAGAAAACACTACCACAAAAACTTGTTTTTTAGACAAGTAGCTGGGTGGATTGCCTAGTGTGAGCTAGATCCTAGAAGTGAAAGTTTTCTAGGAGGATGTCAATCCACCTTCTTCAAAAAACTTAAGTTGTAATGATAAAAGAAGTATATTTTTCATTAAAATAATAAATAAATGATACTAAAACAAAAAAAATAACTAAATTTGATACAATAAATATAAATTCTTTGCAAAAGATAACTAAATAAATGCAATGGTTTAATTAATACTAATGCTAAAAATTGGTAAAGGTTATGGTTTTGGTTTGGTAAAGTGCTAAGGGTCAAAAGGATTGTTTTGTTGTTTTGGGTATATGGTCAACGCTGAAATTATAAAAAGGTATGAATAGATAAATGAGGTAAATAAGTAAATATGGAAAAGGAAAAAGAAAGGTAAAGATGGCAAAGAGGGAAAAGAGGTAAATGAGGCAAAGAGGTGAATAGGATAAAGGGGATAAATGAAATGGAAATAGACAAAGGAATTAAATGGGATGAATGGGATAAATAATAATAGGTTGAGGGATCAAGATTATGGAGGTAAATAAAAGATAATTCCAAATGGAAATTAAGAAAGAACTAAAATTACAAAACAAAGTTAGTTACCTCAATGTTGTTGAAGTGGCTTGAAGATGTTGATGATGGTTGAATGTTGATGACGCTTGAAGAAATTTTAGTAGAGCTTCATTGATTTTATATTTTCTCCTCTAATATGATGATGACCTCCAATATGATCACCTCCTCTAAAAAAAAAAACCTGAATCAATATGCTAAGAACAAAATACTAACATGCCACATAACCTTGGTTGAAGGAGAGTGGGGTATTTATAGAATTTTTGTGTGAAGAAATAGGCCAAAATAGAGGAATATTGAATAAATTTAAATATCTCAAAGTGGGCTCATGATTTAGTCAAGGTGAGGTAGGTGAGGATTCCCATGTGGGTTGGTGAGTCTCCAAGTTTGAATGGAAATCATGCACATGGGTTTGAATGAGGCTTAGAGACTTTTCCCCATCCTTTATTGCCTTCACACAAGAAATTAAATGGGTATCACACCAAATGTGGTGATATTTTCCATGTGCAGGATGAAAATTCTAAGGTCAGGTTGGTGGAGATTCCTATGTGGGTTGGAAAGTCTTCCATTTGGGTTGGTGAGCCTCTATTTGGGCTAAAAGGTCAAAAATGGGTGTATTTTGTCTTTCCCAAAGTCTTAAAGAGGTAGGTATCTCTTTTTGAAGTATAATTTCATGTGGGAAGATAAAATAATGTTGAATAATGACCCCTTAAGGGTAATTCACCACATTTCAATGGGGGGTTGTGATGTTGGAATGAGGTCATCAAGCACTTTGGGAAGGGTCCCAAGTGGGGTATGATGTCATACATCAAGCCACATCACTTTCCATATCACCTCCAAATCACGTGTCATGTCACTTTTCATATCATCATGAATAGTGATAGTCGGTCCCATAATTAATAGTGATGGTGAATAGTAATTTTGAATAATACTTTCAAATAATGATTTTGAATGATATTTGTGACTAAGAAAATAGTGATTTATTTGGGTTAAGGGGGTTATAGGAAGGTTTAGTAATTTTTAGGGGATCTCAAGGCATTTAGTCATTCAAAACTATAAACCTATAGTTTTATGGTGTCTACACATGTATAATCTCTACAATACCTCTCATTATCAAAATGCATCTTAATTATGATAATATTAGAACTAGGTGTGAAATTTAGTCTGGGGTTTGAGAGAGAATCAAAGTAGTAGAATAAAATTAGATGTACATGAGAACTCATTTCAAAGTAAATTTAGTTGGAAGAAGAGAATACTAGTAACATAAGAAACTTAACGTTTTAAGAATTTCATCCTTCCATTAACACTTTTTTCCAAGGAAAAATTAGGACCTTGAAAAAGGTAAATAGTACTAGAGATATCCATAGAAGGTTCCATAAAACAATGAAGTAAAAATAAAGGCTAGTTATACCAAGGCATAAGGGGCATAAAATAATCATAATTACATGTTTTTTGAAGACAACATGGGCCTAAATAATGGTAATTAGGGAAATGATCAGGGAAGAAGTGGATGGGTTAATGGAATATTTTCCATCTGAGATAGTTGAAATGTAGTACCAATAAACTTGTGTGTGTGAAGAATACTCATAATTAAAAATTTAGAAATGTAAAATTGAATATTATAACATGGGGAAGTAAAAATGAGATAGACATGAGAAAGTGAGTAAAGGGTATAGATCAGAGGTGGAGTTGGTGAGGGTAGAAGTGCATTTTTTAATTAGTAACAATTTTTAATGGATTTTAGAAGATCTCCTTCCTAGGTGTGGGAGAAGTGTCATCTCAGCATGCAGTTAAGCCCTCTAGGGTGTACGATTTCTAGGTTTTAATTTTAAAACCAATGTTTTTTATACCTCTATTTTGGGAATTTTTGGTTGGTTCGCATTGGTTTTCTATCTATGGGGTCTTTGTTGAAGATTGGATGAAGTCTCATGACTTTAGCTTCTTTTCTCTTTACTTATTTTCCATTTTATTGGAGTTTTATTCATTATTTGTTGTGGGGAATGGGCCCCTAGCTATGTCCCATGCTGGTTGATATCTCTAGACAAAAGCATTTACCATGTCAACTAAAAAAATATGTGGTTGAAATATGGAAAATAATCACATGTGGTTTACTTTATTTTTGATTCCAAAATCATGTGAAACTTGGATAAAATAGGGGCACTCAAGTTATTTTAAATACCCTATTTTAGTAAACCAATTGATTTGGTGAGGTGGCTATTGTCATGTGTACATGAGGATAGGTTTTACTTTACAAGGTGCATGATGAGGCTATTTATAGAATGTACTATTAATTAGATACGGTTTTCATTTTCATGAAAAGATAATAAGATTACATTGGCTAACACTATGGAGGTAGAGTGAATAACATAACTATTCAAGTACAATAAATAAAAATTTATTTTTCCTATTGAAAAGATAAAAGATCATGCAACTAGGGTAGGTAGATAATTTCCAAGCACAAAATTGAGTGGAGTAGGAAGGTTTAGAGAGATCAGCAAACATTTAATTTATATCATGAATATGATGGCTGACGACACCTTATTCAACACATCCAAATTCACTATCAATTCCATGAATAAAAGTGTAGAAAAATCCCACCTCACAAGAGAGACATTTAAATGGGGTATGAATTTTGATTTTAGTTATAGAAGAGATTGAGATCCCTAATGGTTATCATGACAACATTTTTTTTTCCTTTTTGAGAAAAAACTACTACTAATAGGTACCATAAACACTTGTGCCTTGGAATTTATAACAAAAATACAAGTTGAAGATGGAGTGATGGAATATGAACCTAGATGATGTGTTTATAAATGAGTGGAAAATTCTAAAATCAGTACCAAAAGTATGTAATGGATATGAAAAGTTTGAAATAACACATCACTCCATTTTAAATATTATTTAAAATAATGGTAGAATCACGATGGCTTATATTTCTCTATTGATTTTTAGTAATCTAATTTTAAGAATGGGTTCAATAATATGTGATGCATGGAAGATTGAGTTGGACATTGTGTGCATCAATGGGGATATACATAGTTTGATAAAAACATTTGTATAATAGGTAAAAATTGTATTAAGAGATGAGGAGGACCCAAATTATAACTCTTCCATTAAATCTAAAATATATGAAATGATATCAAATAAGCTTCACAAGTTGTACTGTGTACTAATTCCAAGGAAAAGGAGCACATGATACAGAGTGCAAGAGAAAGAGAAGAATGTTGTTCACTTAGGTAAAACAAAAATAGCTAAAAAAATATCCTCAATCGATAAATCTAATTCTAATAAGAGTATGAGTGTCATTCTTGATACTTGAAAATAATACTCTAAATGCACTATTGTGGATGATGGGAATGTGCCATTAGAATGGGGAAATGTGTACCTCTTGTGCCAATTAACATTTCTTGATAAATTAATCACTCACATTATAAAGAAGGAAATTTCCAACATTCAATCTTCCATTCCATCAATATACCTTCACCCCCAAAAGGGCCACCACTAAATACACCATCCCCACCAAATTATAGTAAAATGCTTACTCTAAAAAAGTATTCCACTAATTTGAAAAAAATGGTAGAGCTAGAAAACCCCTCAATAGTAGCTACAAAAAAACAAGAATATGAAAATATCCTAATTTATTACACTATATATGAGTAGGGTTCTTGAAATGTGAAATATATTGAGAAATATTTGGATCCAAAATAGATCTTCAATAAAAATGAATATTTAGACATAAGGCCAAGTGGAGGCTAAAGAGTGGCATGAACAGGAAGGTGAACCCTGGGCCAAAGAAGAATAGGGATAGAAAGATAAATTTCCAAAAGGAATGGAAATAAAGACATTATAAAAATATGATGATGAGAAATGGAAAAAGGTAGTAGTTGAAGTGGATTCCCAAATAAAATCTTCCCCAATTTTTGAGTCTAATGATGGCAAAGAGACTGCTCTTGAAAAGTACTAGTGGAAGGTAAAAGATAGGGATATATATTTGTGGAGATCAATGAAACCAATGATTATGACCAAAACAACATGAAAATAAATGTTCTTTCATGTTTGACACCCACATGGAAAAAATATTCATCAAAGTACTATTTTATGTGATTTAACAAAAGTACCCTAATGAAGTACAAGGAAAGTGAGAAATAACATGTGTTGATTCGACCAAAACTAGTTAGGTCAATTATGGAAATGAGATATTGATACTTGATGCTCAAGTAACCCTAAAAAATGTGATGAATAATGATACCATATGTAGTTAATTCAAACATTTGACACAAATGGATAGTAAATGTGGACAAGCTAAATATACATTGACCACCATGGAATTTAATATATTAAAACTTTGATAACACATTGTGAAAGTAAAACCCAATATTATTGATGGGATTAACCTAAAAGGTTTATGGAGTATATATAAGATAATTATGATGGTGAGTGAGCTATTAAATAAATTTAAAGGATCTAAACTAAGTGCCTAGGTATAGCTAAAAAAGTGCAAATAAATTTTGTAGAATAACTACATAACTATAAAGGTAATATGCACAAACTTGGTGAGAAGTTGATATCACAATTAGTGGTTTTGAACTTCATGAACCAAACTTCTATGATTGCACACTTTTGTGCTGATAAAAAAAATCATGATGGATTGGCATTTCAAGTGTATGTCATGAATAAAAAATCTAAAAGGACCTAACTCCTATAATAAATAGAAGAAATTGGGAAGAAAATATATTTAAAATGACAAGAACTAGAATATAGTTTTGAAACTTTGAAATGTATAAAATTCAAAGAAGAAATCACACTGGAAGAATCACTCAATGTGATCATTGATTATATCAAATAAATCATGTTACAAGCTATATGTCTATAAAAACTCCTAACATTTAAAGAACTAACTATGTAGATAATTGGCATCTATGATGATGTTCAAGCCACACTCATGAGATTGGGAAATTTTGAAAGAGAGTTGAAAAAGATGTACTTGAATTTTTAGTTAATGTTAAAGCTATCGATGTATATTCCAAGGTTTGACAATCAGGGTAGTGTGGGGTGATTTGGGCCCCCAATTTTGATTAAGTATTTGATTGATGTTATGTAAATATAGAGGTCACCTACATGTTAGTCTATGCATGTCCCACCACTTATTATTTTGATGCCAACATATCATATGGGTTTGGGCTCACATGTTCACCCGATGTGTAAAGAGAGAGGTAATTGAGTTGGGTTAAGGTTATTTGGAAATGGAGAGTCAAACATGATATGACATGCATAACTCTGCATGGATGAGAGTTATTAAAACTTAGTCTATTGTATCATATCAAAACTTGTCATTAAGCAATTAACCATATGAACAAATGAAAGTTATACATTAACTTGGTTAGAACATAACATCAATTAAGCATATACATATAAATAAAAACATACACATAATGTTCTACCTAACATTCATCATTTAACTAAGAAATACATTGTTACATGTTACACTAGCATTAGTCTAAGCCTATTCAAAATATTCCATGGACAAAAATATAAATAACAATGTAAATTACTTATCAGGTCATGATTACATCAACTAAAAGGTGCTCAAAGGCACATAGGAACATTAAGAAATAGCTTGGATCCTCTCCTCACTCAAAATTATATTAACATTCTCAAATTATTTATTTGCATTTTTTTAGATATCTACCTTTCTCTTTCTTAGGTTCCTTCCTTTTATAGGATTCCAAAAATCCCTATCCATCCTTAAGTAGCTCAACTACCTCAAACATCAGTTACTATCAACACAGTCAATTTGACAATGAATTGTATTCTCTAATCAAGTTCAAATACCTCATAGTTTTTCATCAATTCATACCTATCTATCATAATTAGGTTGTTAGTCATCACACATGCCTTTTATCCTCCATGATTATTTATTAATTTTTGGATTATCATGGTATTGCTTGTCTTTATCCTTATATTTTTTCATAGGTGCATGTGGACTTGGTTTTATTGGTTAGAGTCATGCTTTATAGTAATATTTATTGGGAACACATGAATGGAATGGTTTAGTCTAGGCATGCCACTCTCTACTTTGTTCATCAACTAGAATTAGTCTCTTGTTTTAGTCACATCCATGAAAATACTTAAATATACTTTAAAATTACAACAAAATTAAAAATGTAATCACATCATGTAAGGATGAGGTTGCATAGATGTATGATAATAATCATAAGTGCTTAATATGATTGGACTGAGTCATTAAAGTGCACATGGAAATATAATGATAAATAGGGCATGTAGAGAGTGAGGATTAGAGAAGAGGTTGTGCAGACTATGGAGTGTTGAATGAGGATAAACTAACTAAACTAATTTTAATAGGTTGGTTGGCATCTGAGTTTAAGACAAACCTAATTGGAGAGAATATAATATATCATGGCACATATTTATGAGCCAACTTTATTAAGAATATTTATTTTAATGATTGATTAGGGTTAATAGTAGTAAGATTGAGTTTATATTTAAGAGTTAGTATTAATTAATATCACTGCAAAAATATATTTTTGGAATTATAAAATCCCACCTTAATTTATTGCGAAAGAAGATAATTATACAGAAGAAAAATAATTATTATGCTATTAAACTATCTTACCTAAATGTTCGATTATAAATTTTCTATATTAATACCAAAAAAACATCATTATGTCTTAACCTTATGCCAATTATTCTTTTATGATAATATTAGTATGTAAGAGTGGATGCTTATTGATCCCAAAAAAAAACTCAAGTACTAACATATACACGAGGAAGATATTTATTATCAACTAGCCCAATTATGACCTAAAGTAAGTCTATCTATATTTGAAGTGAGTGTGTAATACTCCTTTCCATGAAATTTTTGCATGGATAAACTCAATGTATGGATATGCGCTTGTGTCATAGAATCCTTAAGTGTACACGTGGATATGTCCAAACACATGCATTTTCTTAGTTCTTTTGGTTTATGTCTTTGTCATTTTAATTTACAGATATGTGTCATTGCTTTAAATTATGTTTTAGTTTTTTTTACTTCTAATTTCAATATTTTTCACACTCTTGATTTTTGAATTGGGTTCATTTTTTGTAATGGGCATGCAAAAATAGAGAGAAAATATCTAATTTTTATTTTAGATTAATATAAAATCTTTTAAACCATTAATATGAGGAATTTGTTTTTAATATATATTTATTAGTTACCCTGTTTACGATATATCGTAGGTATGATTACATGATTTTTTTTAATTTATTTGAGTAACATTATTTTGTATTTTGACTCTTTTAAATGTTTTTATGTTTTTTTTCAAACAAATATTTGCATATTAACAAATTTTGATTTTAATAATAACAACACTAATAACATCTTCTTTGATCATTATAATTTGAAATGTTATATTTTAATAAACTACAAATATTATATAAATTTTAAAATATTGTAAAATTATTTTAATTGGTGTTTACATAATTATTTCTTGGTAAACATTTTAAAAATATATATGTTGTACCATGGTAAGCACTTAGGAAGATTTTTTGTCAATGAAAATAATACATAAGATTTGTTTTTTATGGGATTTGTTAATTTATTTTAATATATTTGTTAGTATATATTTTTTATGGGCCTAACTTTTAGGGTATTTCCAAGAGTACAATTCTTATAAACATATAAATAATAGAATTTATTTTAGTGTATGTTTAATTTACCTTGTTATCCTATATTTATTATGTAATTTAAAACATAATAATATTTTTTAATATTTGAAAAAATGTCGAATGCCATTTTTTTTATTATATTATATGAAATGTGATTCAATTTTTGGTGCAATATGAAAAGAGGACACATATTAACACATTACTCAAAATTAACACATATATTAATTTAATTCACCTCTAAAATATTATATTATAATACACAAACTCACACTCTCAAACACATACTTACCTTAATTATCTTATTACATTACGTGGAGTCCTAGATTCTCATACAATCCTTTCCTGATAGAGACAATTTTATTTTCTACCCTTGAAGAGTTTTTCTCCTTCATAACTTGACCCTACTAAAAAGAGACATTGTTTCCTTTAACTCTATTATCTCCTAGCATCCTAGTTTCATTAGATGTCTTTTCAACTTCCCTAATCTCAAAATAACGTACAAGAGTTTGATAACTTTTAGTTTTTGATATTTAACCCAAAACTATCTCTAAAAACTCATTCCACATGTCAAAAACAAAGATAGTCACAAGTAAATATCAAACAATAACACAAGATATCATCCCAATGAGAAAATTCACACTTAGGCTAAATAATAAAACTCTAAGCAAAATAATAAATATATAATACACATGTACTACTACATACTCACCAATCTACTAGCTCTTGGATGCTCAAATGATATTTCATGCCAAATAGTAATTTTCAAAACTTTCATAACATTAGTGTTATAACTCCAAATGATTTGAAATTCAAGACACATGTTTCACTATACATATTTTATCATCTCACCAAATATCTCCTTTCATTTTGCAATGGGATTATATAACCATATTGTCATATGCTTATGTCTAAAGATATCATGCAAACTATCAAAGTCATACAAAATCTATCCAAACTATTTCGTAGAAATAGGAATACTTTCACAACATCATTCTTAGAGGTTTACAAGATAATAGAGACAAAAATAATGAAATGAAACCATAAAAACAAAATAATGATATTGATCCAAATTTTATCAAGATAGTTGATCATTGTAGGAATACATTTACATGTGATATAATTATTGTTTATGATGAGCATCTTATGTAGGATGGTTATCTCTTCAAAGGAAAACAATTATGTATTCCAATTTAGTCTCTAAGAGATAGTATTATAAGATAATCACATAATCGTAGATTGGTTGGAAATTTTGGTAAGAAAAAGATATTAGATTTCGTGGAGGAAAAATATTTTTGACTAAAGATGAAGAGAGATGTGACAAGATGTGTAGGATATGTTAGGTGGAAAAAGGACATGCACAAAATACAAGGCTATACATGCCATTACCGGTTCTAAGAGGACCATGGATAGATTTGAGTATGGATTTTGTGTTAGGATTACCAAATACATAGAGAGATAATGATTCAATTTTTATTGTTGTAGATATATTTTATTGCATGTAAGAAAATCAATGATGCCACTAGAGTTATAGAACTATTTTTTTAAAGATATTGTTAGATCACGTAGTGTTCTAAAAACCATTACATCAGATAGGGACACAAAATTTCAAATTCATTTTTGGTGGAATTTATGTAAGAATATGGGAACCAAACTACAATTTAGTAGTGTGTACCACCCAAAAACAAATGGACAGACAAAAGTTGTAAATATGAATTAGGAAAATCTATCGAGATGCATAGTTATAAAGAATCCCAAGTAATGAAACTTGAATTTAATGTAAGTTGAGTTTGTATATAATAGTTTAGTGATCAAATAAATAGGAAAATTAACATTTTAAATTGTTAATGGGAGAAATCCTATGAGTGTTTCATATTTAGTACATTTACCAATCATAAAATGAGCTAGTGATAATGTAGAAGCATTTACATAGAATATACAATAGTATAAATCACTTGTACACTCAAAAAATTATCCAAGAAATAAAAAATTAGAAATTCATTAACATTCAAAAGCACAATATGATGTCATTCCAATAGGGCTTCACCATACCTGGAGTGGAACCTCCTTTCAATATATCCAAATATATATTTATAAAAAGGGGAGCAAGAGAGAGTGGGAATAATGCCTTTGAGAATGGATTAAATCCCTCCAGATTAAGAAGTGAGGTGGTAACCTTTGATTTCCTTGCTATTTGCATGCCTTGTTTAACAAATAGATTTCCTATTATCTCAATAATCATCAAGCTCCTTTCATTGGCCAAGGGATAGCACTATAAGATAAGAGATTTTTATGCATAGTGACAAAGTCTATTTGAATGGAAATAATGACCCTAACTACCTCTCCAAGTACCATCTCACCATCTCAAGACTCTAATTCCACTTACCTTGATAATGAGGATCATATCCTCAAATCCTAATACTAATAAACATGTCATGCCTTGGGTGGTGGAGTACCTATTTTGTTGATGATGGGAACCCTTTAATTTATTTCATATTTATTCATTTTTTATATTTGGATCATAGGTCCCACCTATAGTCAAAAAACCAATATAAGGATATTAGTTTTCCTATAGTCTTCATAGTAAAATAGACCTATAGACCAAAGCTTCTTATAGAATTAATTGGGTCCAAATAAATCCAATTTATCTCTATAAGAACCTATAGCTCATTATGTATGGATTCTTCTTTAGAAATGGTGAGATAGTCATGAGAAAGAACACTGACTGCATTAGCTAGACCCTTCCATGGCATTTGAATGAGCTTTAATGGAATTGAGAAGAACCTACAAAGTCTTACTTTCCATGGTCAAAAATAGATTCTTGACCTCTATCAAAAACCTTGGGATCTCCTTCACTTTAATTAGCTATCAAAATATAACTTGTCTCATTTACATGTTGACCCAAATCGCTTCATCAATCTAGCTATAAATAGATGCCCGTAAGTTGTCAGATCTTCTTTGAAATGTCAATCTTGTCTCTGCTTATTCCATGTGTCAAATACATGTTAATTATCAGGATCTTCCTATCAGTTTAACTATTGTGTCATGTTAATTATTCCATTATTGTGTCATGTGTCAACCTCTCAAGATATTTAACTATTTTAATCATCTCATGCTATTGGATTGAGATTTATTATTGAGCAAGGACCGTTAATCTTATCAGGACCCACTATTTGAAAGCCAACAGCTAGTCTATGGACTTAAATTTGATGGTATATGGGATGTATTTTAATGTTTGCATGACCATTATTAACATTGACACAACCATATAATTTAAGATTAAAAAAACTTAGTTTATTTGAGCTCAAACTTGATGTTCATGTGAACACATCACTTTACAGGTCCATCTTTGAAGATTTATATCTTGAACTAGAAAGCTCACACAGGTCTAAATTTTTTTGAGGATGATCTTGGCATGTAAATATATATTTGAACTTGATTTAATAATCACACAACAATTTTTGAGTGAGATAATAAATGTACAAGTTGGATTTTCCACTTGCTCTTTCATGATGACCTGGTGATGATCAAGCTCAAGTGACTAAGTATGGGAAACCTAGAAAAAATGCCTGGGAGCCCAACTTTGCACATGTATAACTCCATTTGTACTTTAGTAGAGGACCTTAAAATTGGTGCATAAAAACTTGGGACCAACATGAAAAAACCCATATGACTACTTTCCCCTATAATTGCCACATGTTTGAGATATTACTTTTTGAAAGTGCTCACTTGGATCTACTAGAACCTTCCTAAAAATGTTTATGGGAAGACAAGCATAAAGTGATTGAGGAGCCAACTTTGGGCCTTAGTAACTTTTGATGTGCTTAGGTAGAGGACCTAATATTTGTCAAATATGAGCTTGGTATAAAATTGAACAAACCCATATGACTAATTCCTCTTCACTTGTCCATATGTGTGAGATTTGACCTCAACAAACTACCCACTTGTACTTTATACCACTAGACCCAAGATGTCAAGATGAATACAATGAAGAACCAGATGAATGCTAGGATCTTCCTAAGTCATTTAAATCACTCTTAACATACCATAGGGTCTATAAAACATTATTCATGACATTATAAAAGTCCCCTATATAATATTTTGGATATATGGGGTTTACCTATTTTGGCCTATGGGGAAAAATGGTCAACAGTACCTGGGTGTGTATAACACACCTTATCTTCTTTTAAGTCTAAATTGAGTGTTTCTATGGTGAATTAAATATAAAAAGTGCATGTTATAGTATATAATTAGTGCATATAATCTAAAATTGAAATCATTTAAATAATTAAAAAATAAAGAGAACTAGGTTTAAGAGTACACATGTGTATTGATGTAAATGTCTTGCCTTTTGGTAATTTTATTTGAAATATGTATCATTATGAATCACTAAAACTAATATTAATATAAATATAAATATGGAAATTACATATATCTAAAGTGATAGAGAGATATTGGAGGGCACATGCTCCCAAGCTTTGATAAAAGATGAGTTTCCACCCAACAATTGAGATTAGCTCAATCATGCAACCTAATCATACTTATAACCTAGTAAGTGTGAGTGAACCAAGCCAAGTCACACTATAAAAATGGTGAGGCTAGATGATGAAATCAATTCGAACCTATGAACTTAGAAAGATAGAGTGAATCACCTCGACCATACCAAAAAATGAAACAACTATTGAAATAGATTTGATCAATACAATCCATTAAATTTCAGTATTGTGGGTTATGATAGTCCCTAAAAGTGTTTAGAATCTAATATTAATTTTATTTTAAAAGGCACACATTGCATAGCATATACACGTTAGATATGTCTCATGCTAAAAATATGTATAAAATGGTATGAATGTATAGAATTTTATCACAAATGTGTGTATGAATCATCTAACTATGCAATATGACCAATTCAAAACTATGTAAGTGTGGTGGATATGCTTCCAAATAATGCCCTCTCTATATATGGATAGATCTAAAAATTGATATAAGTTCCAATGTGGAGGACGTGTTTTTGAAACATGCCCCCACTATAATCTATGTTGATGAGTACTAAATAAGTGTGGATAACATGTTTCCAAACATGCCCCCATTGAATATGAAGTCATGACAAATGTGGATAACATGTTTTCAAAACATGCCCTCACTAGAATGTGAATCTATGAAGCAATGTAAAAGTCATGCTTCTATGTCATGCCCCCACTGACATGCCTCCCCCATTTGAAGTGAGATAAATTATCAATCAGTAGTTAAATTACCTCAAAAGGATAAGATATCCATGTAAACTATGAAAGTACCATGTAGAATATAAAGGGAACATGTCTAGGTTCATATATCATTGACGCATGATTAATGTGATCACACAAAGTCCTAAGATACATGATGTAAATAATGAAAATGTATATATATTAACCTTATAATCTCAAGAATAAATTGAGCACACACAAGAGAAATCAAAAGAAAATCAAATTACAATGTTCCAAGGAGGCCTCAAACAAGGGGCATGTTCAAATGCCACAAAATTAAAGGTATGCGACTTAGTTAAATTTACTCAAAGTAATAAATAAATAATCAAATGTCAATATACAACAAGAAATGACATATTCAAATGTCCAATATGTAAACAAAGGCATGAGGACAAAAAAATGGAGCATATTCAAATTCTCAAACAAAAAAGATAATAACAAGGCAAGATACTCAAGGAAGTGCATAAATTCAAGCATAAAAAACTAACATAAACATATCATATTAGTACTTAGATCTATGTGTGTTATAAAAAATATTCTAAGTACATATCATATCAAGTACACTACAAAAGATATAAGTATGGATAAAGGCATATGTAAGTACATATGTGATCTCAAACATGATAATGTAAAGTGACCACATAATGATATAACCTGGATGTATCATGATCAAAGAAGTGGATGCTATCAATGTCTAAATGACATGAGTAGAGGGAAGTCACAACATCTAAAAGTGTATAAATGATCTATCAGTGTATGTAATAATCGTACTCAAAAGACACATGAAATATGTGTATATAAGAAATACTGATATGCCATTTACTAACATGAAACAAACAACATATATGCCAAGGAGATAATGTGATATGTAAATTTTGAACATATTTTAGCGTTTTTGAAGAATTTTTATTTTTTTGCTATTTTTTTAATGTGTGAAAGGAAAATACTATCCTATGATTGCATCTAAAGGATGCTCATAGATATCTACCCTTTATTAACCTAGTGTAATAAAATAGTGACATTGTTGAGGAGCATGTATAGGTGAAATATTTGTCATTGTAGTATTTATGATGATTTGCATATGTAAAATTGGAATATTTGGTTGTGAAGAAGAAATATTAGAAGTAAGGGTTATTGGAACCTATCATTGAGTGTTTTGTGGTTTATTTGGAGTAGCAGTAATAAGAACATGTGTAGGTGTTTTAGATATCTGAATATGGTGTGTATTAGATGGGGATTAAATAAAACCAAATATGAACCTATAATGCAGTGGTATCTCAAGTATTGGCCACCTTATAAATGGAATTTCATGTTGCTTACCCTTTTATATAAGACTAACCTAAGGAGATTTTATATCTAATTACTTAGGTATGAATTTATCTTTCTCAAGAGGATGTTCATATGGAATTTTAGAAATTATAACTAACCAATTGGCATGAATGTATTTAACAAAATTATGTACTATATGAGGTACTATTCAAAGTGTATATATTCAAGGTTATCCCAATAATATATCAAACACACATTGGAAGGTATAAATGATAAGGTAATAACCACATGGGTGAGACCCACTTGTAAAGGTAAATCATCTCACCAAGAACTTATTGTGAGGTCTCATCAAATGCTCTAACTAATCTATTTGTAAATCATGTTTTATATAACCCAAATGTGTAAGTAATGTCACAATGAAAAAACTTCACTTGCACCATTATCAGTCATAACATTATGTCTAGGCTAGTGATCAAGGTATGCCTAAATGAATAAGGAATGAATATCTGATTCATCATCCCTAATATCACTATAATCAAAATTAAGATAGGGTATTTGAACCATAGGAGGTGTATGCCATGTATAAGTAATAATAATCCCATCCAATGAGCGATCATAATGAGATGGAGGAAGGTGCACAAAATATGCCTTTTGGACTTTTAGATCTTTCTTTGAATTATTTTCCAAAGGATTGTTAAATACATTTTATTTTTGGCGGTCACCAGGTTTTGAAATTTCTTTCTTAGGAGTATCATCAAATGTAATATTTCAGTCATTGATGAGATCTTGAATCTTATGCGTTAAGGTAAAACATATATTCACATAATTCTTGGGGCCTTTGTGATACTCATAATAATAATTCACGTCATTCCATTTAGGTAGATGTCTATTAATATATTCCCATATATGATGATGGAGAGATATAATATGACACTCTAAAATTCATGAGAGTAATGAAGTAAAAGACTCAGGTAAGTGTGTAAATTGTCACTATGGTGCATTGGATAATACAAGCTGATTACATTCTTTTGAGACCACATTAAACATGGCAGATGTTTTTTTTAAGGCTTAGGAAGTTTGACCTTATAAATTGGTTTGAAAGTAAACTTGGTATTAGATGTAGTTATAGTTGGTGTATTTGTAACATACTTAAGTTTGTTCAATGAGATAAGTTTCATTTAATGATAGAGAAAAATATATTGTAAGTCATCAAAAGATTTGAAAATTTTTAAAACAATATAATCACGTAATGGGAAATAAAAATTATCTTGAATATGTCTTGAAAATATTTATCTACCAAAGATTGGTAATTTCAGCCAACATTATCTTGTACCTCAAGACATACTCATAAATAGGTTCATTGGTTCCTCATTTGATCTTTGAAATTTTGGCATAGGAATAATTTTCAATAATGTTAATAGAGAAGTGTGCCAAAAACTAATCTTTAAGGGGTTTGAAGGTCTTTGTTGATTGAGTTGGTAAATAATAGAACCAATTTAAAGTATATTATTTAAGGCTCCATGTAAATAATTTTGTCATTATTTTATCATTGGATACATAATGAAGGCATGTTGCATAAAATGATCTAAGATGCTATTCAAGATCACCGTTGCCTTCATAAAATGTAAACTTAGGTGAAACAAAACTGGTTGGTAAGGGGTGAAAATTATATCTCTGGTGAAAGAGTATTATGCAATACCTATTATGAATTAATAGCATAAGGTGATTTCATAGAATTTTGTTTAATATTTGTAACGTTAGTTTGTAGGAGTTTTATATTTTAGACAATATATTTCACCTATTGGTCCTTTTGGTTGGATATTTGAAAATTCACCAAAGTAGGTGTACCCATAGGTTGTTTAGATATAAATATTAAAACTGGTATTTGAGTTTGTTGGTGTTAAGCCACACTCGGACCGAAGATGGACTGGTCCAAGAGGGACCAGTAGCTCAGTGGTAGAGCACTCCAGCAGCATATGGATGGTCCTAGGTTCGAGTCCTAGCTGGTCCATGAACCAACATGGTATCAGAGCCAGGTTCAGGCTAGGAGCCCCAAGCACACAAGAGGTGTGGCTTAAGGGGGGGTGTTGGTGTTAAGCCACACTTGGACCGAAGATGGACTAGTCCAAGAGGGACCAGTAGCTCAGTGGTAGAGCACTCCAGCAGCGTATGGATGGTCCTAGGTTCGAGTCCTAGCTGGTCCATGAACCAACATGGTATCAAAGCCAGGTTCAGGCTAGGAGCCCCAAGCACACAAGAGGTGTGGCTTAAGGGGGGGTGTTGGTGTTAAGCCACACTCGGACCGAAGATGGACTAGCCCAAGAGGGGCCAGTAGCTCAGTGGTAGAGCACTCCAGCAGCATATGGATGGTCCTAGGTTCGAGTCCTAGCTGGTCCATGAACCAACAGAGTTAAAGTATTTTGGTTTCCCATTTAATATGTGGCAATAATAGCGTTAGGAAAAAAAGGTTTAAATACATATCCCGTGCCTCCAATAGAATTATTAATTTTAATATGCTCAAGGGGAGGGTTACTGATATATGGGGATGACCTATAGCTCTAATAAAATGATCAATAGTTATACCTAGTTATTCATCTACACTTTTCTTTTAAGTTTTAAATATGCTTCTTAGTATTTCATTAAAGTATTTAGGGTTTTGATTAATACACTCATAAAAAAATACAATTGATTGCACTTTCTCATGTTCATCAGTTTCATTAGATTCATAGTTTTCATTATCATAATCTTCTTATATGATAACCTCATTAGTATATTTCTCATTATTAAAATTGGTATCATCATGATCCATAAAATTACATCCCTCATTATATATAGACATCTTATGAGGTATAAGGGGAATCTCAATGTGTTCAATAGGCACACCTCCCAATATAAGGTTTCACCTAGGTTGCATATAAAATAATATAAGTAGTAAAAAAAGGTACATTAACTTAAAACCCTAGCTAACTTAAAACCCTAGGAATCAAAAAACTGCATTCATACAAATTGGTTTCACTAAATGTTTAACCCTCAAATATAGATTAATGGTAATCTAGGGTTAAATGCGTAGAGATAAATTATGTCATAAGGATGGTAGAGTATCTCTAAAGTAGACTAATTAATTTTAAAATTTAGTTAACTTAGAAAATATATCTCTTAAACTTTCCTTTAATAATTTAGACATATAGATGTATTATCCCTATGACTATTATGAAAATAGGAGAAAATACAGAAGCATTTTCTCATTTAAATGCTTGATTGAATGATTTTTATAGGTTGCCTTTTGAGTAGGTAAGAATTTGGTAAGTTAATAATGAGTGCAGGTTGATCTTAAATTTATACCGATCTTTTTAGATAATATCTCACATTAAAACACTTAGGATAACCATAAGAATACATTTTATTTATAATTTAGATGGATTTAGGTTACTATACACTTGCATTAGGGTAAGACACTTATTTTGATGCAAGTGTTTAAATAAGATGCAAGAGTTTGGGTAGTTGGAAAATAGGTGTAGGTAACATTTTTGTAGAGATGGAAGATAATCAGGTTTATAACATTGTAGGAAAGATAGAAGGTCCGAGGTATCAAAATATATTGGTTAGCCTAAGAGATAAGTAATTGCGTATAGATAAATAGTGTATGTGATCCTTTTGTCTATGATAAAGGTCTATAAGCTAAAGGTACATCCATGATGTGTATTTTCCAAGTGTAAAAATTTTAGGTACTAAATAATTCATAAATAGTGTGTACACAAGGAATGAAAATAAAAGTAGGATAAATGTGAGGCAATAAAGAATGAAAACCATAGATAAAATTTTTGTAGGAAAAATTAATATGACCTAATCCTTAAGAGAAAAGGGTAAATTATAATTATTAATAGAATTATAAAACACTAACTTTATTGGTTTCATCTAGAGATAACTAGTCTTAATAGAATCAATAAAAGGCTAACCTTTTAAACATAGTCATGTAGGCAAGATTTTTAAATAAATTTATGTTTAAACTCTCTTTGATTTGATATTGTTTCTATATTTCACATTTAATTCTCTTTGTGACCTCTTACACTTAGTCTCATGTGACCAAGAAGACACATGGGCTCATCACCAAAGGCTAGATATTAGTGAGTAAGGGAATCTCTCCCCAATGCTAACCCCGCACAACTAGTAAGACATAAGGACTCAAAAAACAAAGGTTGGAAAAGGGTGAGATATGTGTAATTTGAATGTTGTTCTTACATAATATTTTTATTTTCATGGGAGGATTTATTTCTCTTATTTTCAAGGCCTTTACCCCCAAATCATGGCCCCATACAACTAGTAAGATGGAAGGGCTCATCACCAAGGACCAATATAGGTGAGTAAAGTTACCTATTTTTTAGAATGTTAATTTTCTACTTTATAATCCATCATAATATTATATTCTATCATGGACAAGCCTGTAGACTAGACTATATCCTAGTATTTTCTATGTTATGAAAGATGTAGGGAAAATAGATGTACTCTTCTCGTAATAACTAAGGAAATAACTAACATAATGTTTATTTTGAGAATGTTTTATGTGGGTGATAGGGTAATGTGATAATGGAATTATGTTATATTCCTCATTCTAAAACTTTTTACATTATGTATAATAACAACCAAATAATCATTAAACAACACATTTTATATGTAGTTGGACATACAAATCATGAAAATGCAATGTGAAGGAAAAAATTGTGATATGAAAGTAATAAATAGAGAAGTGTTTTATGTGTAAATATTTAATTGAATCAATGAACTCCTTTACCTTTAGATTTCATAACTAATAGGCTCCATTTTTAAAGTATTTTATCACTAGGTAGGGGCATAAACAATGAGGTCTAAACTTTTGACCTTATCCTTTATTCTTGACTAACATATCATTGTCTTTACCAATATGGTCAATAGTTTGGTCATTAGGATTTTTGCGCACATAATGTTTCATCCTAAATAAAACTATTAAATGAAACTTTGGTATAGTGATATGAGGCTCAAAGCATGAATACAAAGAAACCATGGAGTTAATAAGTTGGTTTCCTTCCCTAAGGACTACTTATATAGAAATTAAGTCAAAGTATTTAGTAATATCATGCATAGATGATTTATATATCTAAATATGTTTTTCCTTGGTTTGATTGACCTCATAAACTTGATTTATAACCAACAATGAGTTTCTTTGGATCCTTAATTTTTTATCACCTAAACATTTTTCAATGAGCATGCCAAGAAATAAGGCCTCATATTCAACCCCATCATTTGTACACTCAAACTCTAGTTTGAAACCAAAATGCATGACTCAAAATTTAGGATAAATAATAATGACTCTTACTTTAACACCTAGGCAACACTTAGCCCCATCATAGTAAAGCATCCATTGCTTGTGTGTAAATAGGGATAGTTATCTGATAAAGTTTAATGATTTTTTGATATTTCTACCATAAGGATATTTAAAATGTTAAGAATCCCCTCTTAGGGTTCATAGTCTTGATACTTAGAATAATAATGAGCTTTTCCCCCTCATGGGGTGAATTAAAGTTCTTGTGAAAACTCAAAATGTCTACTCTCATGATCAAGATGAAGGAATGGAAACACTTCCTATAACTCAAAAGGTTAATTATTATGCTTTAGGTTAAGGTAGGTAAGAACCTCTATAAATTTAAAATGTTGTTTCATTGGCCCTCCATTTAGTGTGTGATGTATGTCATCATAGTTATGATGAATTTTCAGCATTGGCAATATCCCAACATAGTTTTAATTTTAATTTTGGATGGAATATTTAGGAATGTAATCATGTAGTTTATTTTACAAATGATAAGACATGGGTATCTCTATTTATCCCATTTTTCTATTTGGGAAATATTTAAATAATTTTGTGAGTCACTTTTTGGGGTCCCCTTTTATTAATATATGTATAATTATGGTTTCTAATGTTCATTTTTATGGTTAGGGGAGAAGGAATGGTTTGGTTACCTATTGGAGTACTTTAAACACAATGAGAAGTAAAAATAGGTGTAGGACAAATTATAATAGATGAAATATCAAGATGAATAAAACCTAATAGATAATAAACTCTATAAAATTGGTATGGCCTTGTCCTAGCGTAATGTAAGAGCATACTCTGAAGAGGATTGAAAGTGATAAGAGTAGAATGATAAGTGTGGATTGATTGATGGGTCCTATAATCATCCCTAATATTGATTATTAATCTTTCCTAAACACTCCTTATTATGTTTCCATCCACATCCTTTTCTCCTATATAATGATGATATACACACATATTTTATGAATAACATAAATGCATATTATTTTCATTAAAACTAGTTATATTTATATAAAATTGATCCAAAACTTAGAATTTTTTATTGACATATATTTCAAGAACATGAAAATAACATATTAATAATGAATTCTCTGAGAAGAGATGTTTTATTACTCAATATCACAATAAAACTATATGTTTATCTCTGAGAAGAGATGTCTAATTTCCATTTAGGGTTACATATTAATTTATAAACATTTTTAAATTATGATGAGGATGTGTAAGGTCACTGATATTGAGGGAAATTAAGTGGTTTGACTTCCATGATTGAAAATAATACAGAATTCAAGGGATTACTATTACTATTTTTAGACTGTACTACTAAAATTAAAATTTAGGGAAATTACATTGGGTTTTTGGGCATCAAAAACCACTAAGAAAATATTTTTTCCATCTCATCATGTTATCCTCATTATTATATTTCCAATGGTTCAAATTGGGAGTCAATTGGAGCTACAGTGCAAAAGATATGGCTCCCAGAAGTTTCATCATCAATTGGGGTAGAACCATCACCCAAATTGTCACCTGAATTATTGCCCAAATAAAAACTAGTATGATCTAATGGATTTAGTGTTTATGGTGTTACTAATGGAAAGTGAATAAATAATAATACACTTCTTGTAAGGGTCTTATACCTTCATCTACAAAGGAAAGATATCCATTTAACTTATATCCAACCTATAACAAGTAGATATACACATTTTTGGGTTAAAACAAACCAATTTTGGAATAATGGAAAAATGAAATAATGGAAATTATTAATATTGAATATTTTTGCATTTTTGGATTCCCATTAAACATTTATACACTTTTAAAAAAATAACATTTCAAGTTTATATTCAAAATTTATGGCTCATGGATGCAACCCCTAACAATATAGGTAGTGACATCCTATAACAATCTGGGCAGTGATATCCCATATAAATTTGGGTAGAAACAACTCATAACAATGGTTTTAGTTGTGTTTTTAGGGCTAAGATGGTTTTCAATATATTTAAATAGATAGTCTCATTGGTTTTAATAATGGAATGGTTCTTAGATTATATGAACAGGAATAAGTTTATTAAAGATTTATTAAACCATATATTTCCTTCATGTGATAACCATTTCCATTGGAAGTTAGTTATGGTTTTGATTTGAAGATATATTCCATGATTCAAGTAGCTAACTTGATTCATTTAATATAGGGATAAATACATCCAACATTTTTCTCCATTTTTATTCTTTTATTTTGATAACATAATATTCTATTGTTTGTGTTATTGAAACCAAATAAGTTTAATGTTGGTATTGTCATAACAAATTATATTTTATACACAACCATATATATTTAATTGTAACCATTGGATTCTAGGAATCCATTGAATAAGCATCCATATCCTTTACATAATGAATAGAGCTCAGAATACAATGGAGTTAGTCAAGGGTTAATTAATACTTTAGTCAATAAAATAGTTGGAAGGTTAGAAAGTGTGAGCATGGTATTTTTATAATTCTAGTATAGAAAACTTGTTAATGGAATAAATATAAGTTACAATAATTCATTTGTATTAAGAAGGAGAGGAGTCAAAATCAAACACAATCATGGTAGGGTCCACTCACATGTTTTGGTAGACTAATTCCTTGTTTGTTAGCTTAATATTATTTATGCATTACTTGGATGTATTTATTATTTGATGTTAAATCATTATAATGTGTGTGATTTTAGTCATGTATGATTTCCTATATAAGCAAATTTCATTCTATGTATTATTCGTAATTCAACTCCAAAATAAATTATATTTGATTTTTGTTATTTACTTCCAAAAATTTAATTTATGTATGTGTGTTTCTATTTATTCAATAATTTGGACCCATCCTTCCATAGAAGACTAGTGTTTCACATACAATCTTGAAATATTGTTAAAGATAAATGTAACTTCTATTGACAATTAATGAATTAGTTTATTTTATAAACCAAGTGGATTACCCATATTGTAGATCACGTTGTACATTTATATCTTGGTATACATCAGTTTTAACTAGTGGTTAAAATTATGCTCATCACTACCCCTATGTGGTTGAGTGTTGGGTGATAATGATGGTTTTTACTAAAATGATTGTTGTGAAGGGGTCCTATTCATTATGTAACACCTATATCATGAAAAGGTTGGGTAGAGTAAATAATCCCTCCTAGTCCTCCTATCTTTGAGGCTTAGATAAATCATAGGTCCCCACCCCTCGTGGGTCAAATGGGAAGATGAGTGGAGTGTCCTTTTTCAAGAGATTCATGATCTCTATTGTAGATAGGGTGGAAATTATTAAATTAGTGATTGGTTCTATATTAGCAATATTTTTCATCCATCCATAAATCTTTATTTTCAAACTTATCTTTTATTAATGTATAGGTAATTTCATGCCCCTAATTTAATTTAACCATTTTAGGTTTTATGGGTTTAGTAACATCAACCAATTATGGGATTTTGGTAGGTAGATGGTAATTAATGTGTACCTCATATTACTTATTCATGATTAATTGTAACATATTGAAGCATTTATGATCCTCTTAGGATATAAAGACCTTTCATAGGTGAATGAACCATATTTTTTGGAATAATTTTGAAGGATGACCTTAATCCTATGTATCCAAGGTCTTGCCAAGATCATTTTATAGTCGGTATCCTTTTCTATGACATAGAACTCAGTTAGCATTAGTTTGAGGCCCAAAGTGACTAAGAGTAAAATTTTCAATATGAAATTATATTTAATGTTATAATATCCTTTAAGGGTTTTATACATTATAGAATAGTTTGTTTCCCCATATGTCAGCTTTTGTGGGAAGGAAATGGAGACAATATTGATAACCACTCAATCATCAACCATAGATCTCTTCACATAATTGTTGTAAATATAAACATATAGAAATAAGGAAGGATATCCCATCCTTTCCATCCAAAATTCAATAATAATAATTCAAAAATCAAATAAATAACCAACATATTATGATTATTGACTAAGTAGAAGCATGTCCAGATCAATGTGGTTGATATGCACTTATGGAGGAGTAACACTGGATAGATTCCCCAGTACTAGGGAATTAAGAAGGATTGACCAATGGGTGGGGGAAATCATGACTAAATTAATGAATGAAATGTGGGAGAACATATTGGTTAAATCAAAGATCAAATCATAGTTATCCATGAGTTTATGGATAAACTCAGTTTCTAAGTTGTTTAAGGGATGAAGAGTCATAGGTTGATACTCTTTGGTGAGAGTAATGATGTTCTCTTCTTATTCAAATTAAAAATCCATGAGTCATATCATTTTGTTTTTACTTTATACTCCTAACTAAGGAACACCATTAGTGTTAGTAGTTCCATAGGTGGAGGCTTCAACATCATGAGTGCACATCGTTATGGGTTGATTATGTTGAATCAGGTGGTTTAGTGAGCCACCTTGCTATTAACTTTGGGTAACATGAATTTTGTGGATAAGAAATGGGTTTTGGTAGATTTATAGATTCTAATTTTAAAGGGAGACATGGTCATTTTGAAAATTATGGGAGTTTGTACTAGTTTTCCTAAGAACATGTCAACAATTGTTTACCTTTGATCTTATAAGATTATTTGGATAGAATTATTGTACTCCATATACCTCCAATTATTATGACCAATAATTTAGTGGAAGAGGCTATATACATTGGGATCATATCCTTAGGCCTAATTTTCTCCCCCAATTGACCAAACCCCTATTGTTTTTTGTTTGTAATAGGCTTAGTTTTGAAACTAGTGGAATTATTTGACATGTTGATATTGATTTTGATTATGGTTTTGGTGCTACACATTACATGGTGGAAATTAGTTAAATTAAACTACATGAATAGTAGGAAGGCTATTTTGGATCCTAGAGCTATAATTTTTAGTGGCATTTGTGTTGTTTATAGGTTGATACTTATTATTATTCACATGGTTTGGTTTTTTATTTTGGTCAGTGAAACCATTGGTAGTGGTGTTCCTATTTTGATTTAGAACCTTTGCACCTTGTATATTGGTATTATTTGTACTTGCACATTAAAATTACCCATTTTTTTGGTGTGATAATGTATCCATTGGTCCCTAAGTTAGTCGAACACTATCAATAGTCACCTAATCGATCTACAAGGTGCTCTCAAGAGCTTATTCCTAGGATCAATATGGTAATTTATAGACATCTTCCCTTATATATTTGTTAATGGAGTGAAGTAATAGGTCACATAGTTCATTTTTATGTATGTGGGGTGAAGTTTAAGAGGAATATAAGATCTAATTCCATAATTTGATGAAATGGGCAACCAATTCATTGTGTTCTTGTTTAATGTGTAAAAAATCTTGTATGCCAGTCTTTAGGAGTTTTTTCATATTGAAAGCATTGAAAAAATCATCCATGAGTTGGATAAGATAATGTATATATCCATCAAGAAAGTGGTACTACCAATTGAGTGCTATTCCATCTAGGGTTTTAAAAAAATTCTTTGCAACAATTCCATCCCAAAGTAGGAGTTCCTTAATAATTGTAGAGTAAGATTTGACATGTGCATTTGGATATCCCTCCAATTTTAACTTAGGAAGGTTAGGTAGGGGATGTATAATAATAAAAACTCTTATTTTGGGATCAAGAGGCTCCGTAAAGTATTCATTTTAAGTCCCCATGTTGCTAAAGTCTATTATTGTCATGGTAGGACTAAAGTGGAAGGGAAAGATCACACAAAGGTTAGTTTGGTAATAAATAATATGAATATAAGAAAATTGATAAGTGTAATGATATAATTTAGATGGTTGGCAACAACGTAATTATATATCATGTAATTAAGAATAGAATAATCAAATCCACAATAATAATTGGAGAAAGAGTAGAATACTTTAATATTACGACTAAGACACTTTGTGGGGGAAACCTACAAAACAATGCAATAAGAGCATAATTTTTAATATAATGATAAAATAATAACCACTATCTCCTATATATGATTTATTTATCCATTTATATTTCATAGGTTGACCATACTAAGAACATTGAAAATAAAATAAGATAATATGAAGGTATGTAAGCCACATGTTGGCCACACATATCCTTAGGTGCATTATAGGTTAAGGATGTATCATTCCCTTTCACTTTAGAACAAAATTTTCCTCAATGTTGAATCAAACCAATATGTTTATATAGGAGTGATTCATCCTCTCATGTTTCATCTTTAGAATACAGGTTCTTCCATTTCCTCAAATACTCCTTAACCTCTTGAGTCCATAATTTCTTAGTGCACATATGAAGGACCTCTTTAGTCTTTTTAATGACTTGGCCTTACTCAGCCAATTCTATTAAATTATTTTAAGTGTAAAATATGTGTCCAATTACATTATTTCCATAAGATACATGGAAAACTAAATGTATGTGTGTGGATGGGGAAATTCAATTTTGTAAGCCACACTACCAATTGTATACAAGATCTAGTAAGGTCCATAATACTTAGGTGATATCTTGTTATCCTTTGTATATTTATTCAAAGACACATGCTTATATGGATGAAAGTGCACAAAGACCCAATCACTTATGTAAAAATTCCTGTCACTATAGTGTTGATCCACTTGTTGTTTCATTCTATTTTTTGTCATTTCTAAATTATCTTAGAAACTCACTAGTACCTTTTGTTGATGGTGAATGTGTTCCTCAACTACTCAAACCATGGGATGCATCATCAATGAGGAAGTGATAAATGGGGGTTTATTACCATACAATTACATAAAGGGAGACATTTTGGAATACATGTGAAAAGGAGTGGTATACCACCATTTATCAAGTGGTAACTAATGAACCCATGTATCCTATTTTTTAGAAAAAACAACAAAAATATCCTTCTAGATATTTGTTGGGTACCTCTATTTTTCCATCTTATTGAGGATGATAGGATGAGCTATGATCCAACTAGGTTCCCAAACATGTGAATAATTTAGTCCAAACATTACTAGTAAATATTGGATCTTGGTCAATTATAATGATCTTTGGTGTACCATGTAATTTAAGAACTACATTGAGAAAAGCAAAATCTATTGTACTAGAAACAAATGATTTTGATAAGGAGAAATAATGATCATATTTGGTGAATCAATCCAAAACTACCATGATAACATTTTTACCCTCAAACCATGGTAGCCCAATAATTAAATCCATGGAAACCTCCTCCCAATGCTGGATAAAGATGGATGAAGGATTTATAATACCTGGGGTCTTAATGGTTTCACCTTTGTTTTATTGATATATCATGCATTCAACCACATATTTTTAGACATACCTCTTGATTACTTCGCAAAAAAATCTTTCTTTATTCTATGATATGTTTTAAAAAATCCTAAGTGACCTCTTGGTGGATATACATGAAGTTCCTAAAAGATTTTATTTTTGAGGAGAGAATGCTTAAAAAGGTATAATATATCTTTATACCATAATGCATTACCATTACATGTAAATTTTTCAACTCCCCTAGATGATCTGTAAACTCTACACTAATTTAGAGCATAATTTGTTTACCTTGGATCCATTAGTCAAATCACACAATTTCTTGAAACACTCAAGGGAATAAAACTGAATTTGAACTTTTAATACATTTTATCTCAAACCCTAAAGTGCTCAATTTTTTTTAATATGTCGTATTTAACTAATTATGAATTAAATAATGATTAATAAACAAAATTAGTCAAAATGTGGAAAAAGAATGCATAAATAAAATCAACTCATGATAAATACTTTATAGTGGAGTTTTACAATGCCTATGTCTCTAAGTTCACTTATAGTACAAACTGGTACATTTATTTGAAAAGTGAGTACATGGCCAACCCTCAAAATTGTCAAATCAACACTCTAAGACTTCATATAATTTGGTAACAGACCTTTAGAAAGCCCCATCATCCATAGACAAACCTTTCACCTTATTATCATTAATGCAATCTCGTAATCCTATGGATTTTAGCTAGAAGTATCAAAAATGGACTTATAAAATGTCTTTAATAAAATTATCATAGTAAATTCAACATATCATTGAATTATTCTCAAAGTCTAAGACAATTCCCTAGTTTACATCGAGAAGTGTAAAGATCTCTAAGTCCTTCAAAACTTAGGATATATACAGATTGGTCTCTCTATAATGGCCATTACATAATCTTCAAAGCTTTACTTTGAGGCATTGAAAATGACATAAAATGACCTCAAATCTAGACACTCAGCATATGGATGCAATTATCTCTATCTCTAGATATTTAGCTCTCAGCTCTTAACTCTTCAGCTCTGGTTCTTTAGCTCTTGACTCTTTAGGTCTTACTCTTAGCTCTTCAACTCTTTGACTCTAGATCTAGCTCTTGCCTCTGGCTCTTCAGCTCTGATGAGAGATTTGAAACTTTTTGAATGAATTTAAATGCACCTCTAACCCTTTTATATACTTTTTATAGGTCTACTTTTTCTATTTGGGATGATTATCCACAATCTATTTTAATAAATTTTATAATTATCTCATACCCAATTTTTATGGGGTGATAATTATTACCAAATTTATGATGTTTTATATTTATCCCCCTTTACTAAGGTGAAATTTACAAATATTAATGAATTGGGTGGAGCCATATTGCCACATGATTAGGTTTGACTAGCCATAACTTGCACATATGGACTCCATTTTTCGAACCATAAAATGTGCCAAAAATCTCTCAACAATATCTACACCATGGAAATGGTTCATAAAAATTCCAAGATTATCATTTTTTCTAGTTTTGACTAGTGTTGACCATGTATTGACCTACTTTGATTAAAACTTTGACTAGCTACATAAGGAGAAAATGAGCTCTTTATCTAGAGTTTTGCGTATAGTCAAAAAGTTCTTAATGAGTCCTATGCAATGGTACAAGTCTCAGTCTGATTTGGAAACTTTTATAAATTGACCTTCATATCAATCCTCCCCGCTAATAACTTTTGTTTCACCAAAATTTGGTATCCACTAAAATTCTAATCAATTCTAAAGAACTTTGACAGGTTTTATCAATCTACTCAGGGTCCACAACTGCACCTACAATGCTTGGAACAACTAGTTGATCACAACTTCAACAATTTATTTGATTATACATGACCATAAATATCCTCTACACAAAAATAAGATTCATAATTTAATGACTTCCTCTACTGCACTGATTCACAAGAGCCTCTACATAAATAAGCCTAGTGATCTCCTCTACTATTGCTAAATGGTCTTTTGTAACATATCAAGTACAAAACCCAAATCATATCATAAAGATAATAGTGGAAAAATATGATTCATAACTCAAAATGTAAAATTCTTAAAAATAAGGCATAAGTTATACTAAATCCTATAACTACTAATACGGTCACAATATATCAAACTATCTGCCCACTGTCATATCATGCAAGTGGTGAACTGCCAAACACTAAAAAAATCACCAATGCAAATAAAATACAAGTTTGTCAATGTAAAAAAAATAAAATATTTGTTATGACCATGTCCCAATATATTTCCCTAATGGGTTTTATTAATGCATCCAATCACACACATGCCATAAATAGATGAATTCTAAAATAACAGTTATTTTGAAACAAGTACTGTAGGAAAGCTAAATCCTACCCAATAACCTGTGAACCTAATATCAAATCTCCCAAGATAATTAATAATTTAAATTCCTTAAAAATTCAATAGGAAACTCATAAATCTAACATTAGAGATTCCAAAAATAGAGCCTTTTAAAACTTAAGTGTGAGAATTAAAAACATTGCATGATGAACCTATCTCAAATTGTTACCACAATTGTAGCTCTAAAATGCATTTTTCAAAGCATGGGTAAATGTCCTTTGTCAACATATAATATGAATCTCAACAATACTTTGAAACATTAATCCACTAATCATGACAACATGAAATTCAGAAACTATTTACTAACCCTCTTTACTAGATTCTCCTATTTAAGGTGTTTAATTTCCTTAGTAAATTTATTAACATCTGCATGGGTTGATTAAATAAAAACTTCATTAATTACCTTATCAATAGGTTTATAAACTATCTTCTTCTTACCATTACCAGGATGATGGGATGGTTGAAGTTTATAACACTTCTCAACTCGATGTCCACTCATGTGATAATGAGTGCAAACATCCCTCTTCTTAGGTGAGGTCACCCGTTTTCCATTTCTCACTTTGATAGTATGAGAATGGTCTTTAGTACCTACAAGAAATTTTAGTAAAGCTTGTCTTTTCCACCAATATGTAACACAATGGTTATTTAATCTTAAAAATGTACAAGGAAAAAAATGTAACATCTTCTGAATATCAAAACCAAATGTCTTAAATGGTAGAAGTGAATCAGAATTCTTAGAATTCACATTCTTATTGGTGATTTTTCTAGTTTAAGAATGAGGAGGTGACATCTCAATACCTATTTTACCTGATTTCTTATATCATTCATTGTTCCTTCATAGGGAGGAATTCTACTCTACTAAGGGCCTCATATCTTGGCTATTTGAAGTTTGTCTTTTTTCAACAATGGAGTAACTCTCTCTAATATCCACTTTCTCACTAGCATAACCCAATCCTACATAAAAATATTTATGCTCTACTTCTATTAGGTTAGCAATACATTGGCCATTCTTTCCAAGACCCCTTTCATCAAATCCCATTTTTAATAATTGTTTATATCCAATGCCCTTAGTGTGTTTTTCAAAACTACCAAAAGAAATATATGAAACATTGAAAACAAAATGAAATTAATTACCAGATGAACAACTTATAATGCACTCATCAGTCATAGTGCCTACATTTGTAATGGAAAGACAATGTCTTTATACACTCTACATTTGTGCCAAGATCTCATCTTTGGGTTGTAGCTCTGATTTTACATGGGCAATCTCCTCTTCCAAGGAGTAAAAATGATCTCTCAAGAAATCATTCTCTCCCTGGATCTATCGATTAATTACTTCAATCTCATTAAGCCTCTCATTTTTCAAGGCTTTGCCCATGGCTTCCTATTCCCTAAAAACAACCTAATTACAAAAATTTCACATTGCAAATGAAATATTATCAAGGCCAAAAGTCTATAATAATACTAGAAACCAAACTAAAAACAACTAATATCAATCCACACAATTAGAAGAAAACCCAACACACTAACTTATCTGATACCAAACCTGATTCATAAACTCTACATTGATTTAGTGCATAATTTTTTTACCTTTGATCCTTTAGTCAAATCACACAGTTTCCAAAAACACTCAAGGGAATGAAACTAAATTTGACCTTTTAATACATATTTATCTCAAACCTTAAAGTGCTCAATTTTTGATTAATATGTCATATTTGACTAATTGTGCATTAAATTGTGATTAATAAACAAAATTAATCAAAATGTGGGAAAATAATTCATAAATAAAATCAACTCTTGACAAACACTTTATAATAGATTTTGGTAATGCCTACATCTTTGGGTTCACTTATAGTATGAAATGATTTATTTCCTTGAAAAGTGAGTACATGGAGAACCCTCACAATTGTCAAATGGACACTCTAATATTCCATATAATTTGGCAATAGACCTTTAATAAAGCCACAAAATCCACATGTATATCTTCCACCCTATTGTCATTAATGTAATCTCACAATGATCTAGATAATAATTCAGATGAAAATTCATGTGATGGGTCCACCCCAATTGATGGCGAAACTTTTGGGAGCCATAACTTTTGCACTGTAGCTCCAATTGACTCGTCGTTTGAACCGCTGGAAAGATAATAATGAGGGGAACGTCATGAGATGGCATTGAGCTTTGCTTAATGAATTTTGACCCCATAAAACCCAATGGAAGTATCCCAAATTTCAATTTCAGTAATGTAGTCTAAAAATAGTAAGTTTCTAAAAATAGTAATTCCTCAAATTCTATATTATTGTAAATCATGGAAGTCAAGCCAATTCATCTCCATTGAGATTGGTGACCTTCCATATCCTCCCCACACCTTCAAAACATGTATAAATGAATATGTAACTTAAAATAAAAATTAGACATCTCTTCTTAAAGATAAGCATATGTTTGAGTATACAAATTTGATATCAATAAAACATCTCTTATCAAGGATAATATTATTTGAATTGTTCTTATTTCTTGAATTATCTTCCTACCAAAGCTTTTGAGTTTTGGATCACACAATCCTATGGATTTTATCCAAAAGTATTGAAAATAGACTTATAAAATGGGTTTAATAAAAT
The DNA here is from genome assembly GCA_037957365.1 of Torreya grandis. NCBI lineage: Eukaryota > Viridiplantae > Streptophyta > Pinopsida > Cupressales > Taxaceae > Torreya > Torreya grandis. Next base: position 1,654,793 of record JARHVA010001873.1, read on the forward strand.
CATCATAAAAAATTCAACATATTGTTGAATTCATCTTGAAGTCTAGGACAATTCCCTAGTTTACACTGAGAAGTGTAAATCTCTTTAAGTCCTTCAAAACATAGGATATATGCAGACTAGTCTCTATAATGGCCATTACACAATTTTTAAATCTTTATTTTGAGGCATTGAAAATGGAATCAAACAACCTCAAATATATGAACTAAGCATATGGCTAGAATCATCTATAGCTCTATCTCTTTAGATCTTAGCTCTCAACTCTCAGTTCTTCGGCTCTCGACTCTTTGGCTATGGCTCTTTGACTTTGGCTCTAGATCTTCAACTCTGATGAGATATTTGAATTTTTTTTAATGAATTTAAATGCACTTTTGACCCCTTTATATACTCGTTATAGGTCCACTTTTTTTGATTGGGATGATTATCCACAATCTATTTTAATAAATTTTATAATTATCCCATACCTAATTTTTATGGGATTTAAAATTATCCATTACATTTAAAAATATTGCATGACCATTTTTATACAATATATGCTTGTTTATGTTTATCCCCATTTACTAAGGTGGAATTTAAAAATATTAATGACTTGGGTTGAGCCATATTACCACATCACTTTATTTCCATGTCATCAGGTTTGACCATAACTTTGACTAGTCATAACTTACACATATGAACTCTTTTTTTTTAAACCATAAAATGTGACAAAAAGATCTCAAAAAGATATAAACCATTGAACTAGTTCATAAAAATTCAAAGATTATCAATTTTTATAGTTTTAACCAGTGTTGACCATATGTTTCCCTACTTTGATTAGAACTTTGACCAGCTGCATAAGGAGAAAATGAGCTCTATTTCTAGAGTTTTGCATACCCTTGAAAAGCTCTTGATGGGTCATATGCAATGGTGTAGATCTTAGTCTAATTTGAGGAGTTTTCTGAATTGACCTCTGGATCACTAGAGCTCTGATAAAGATTTTAAAATAAATCATGGGTAGCACTATAATTCTCCCATTTCGATCTTACTTCCTCTTGCCAATTTGCCTACCAAATGGTCATTGCACATAATAATTCCCCAAATAATTCATCCCTTTGGTACAATGCATCTACCACCACATTCTCTTTTCCTTTCTTATAAACTATTTTGAAATCATAGCCTTACATTTTAGTAACCCATTTTCATTTTTATTTAGATGAAAATCATTGTTCCAAAAAATATTTAAGGCTATCATGATCAGTCTTTACCTAAAAGTGACAACCATAAAATAATGTCTCCATTTTTTGACTGCAATCATAATAACCGTCATCTTTTTCTCATATATAGGTTTGAGCCTATTTTTTCCCTCTAGTGGGTGACTTTAAAATTCTAGTGGTATACCTTCTTGCATTAGTATAATTCCCATGCCATATCCTGATGTGTCACACTCCACAACAAAGGATTTTGAAAAAATTGGAGTAACCAAAATTGAAGTTATGAGCATAGCCATTTTCAACTATCAAACACCTTCCTATCTAAATCAAACCATTGAAAGGAGTATTTCTTTAATAAATATGTTAGTGGGGTTACAATTATACCATGATTTTTTAAAAACCTATGATAGTAACCAGTTAACACGAGAAATCCTTAGAGGTTCTTGAGGGTCATGGGAACTTACCATTCAATAATTTCTTGGATTTTTATAGTATCAACTTTTAATCCTTATTTTGAAACAATATGACCCTAGTAATCTACTTATTGGACACCAAAATTACATTTGGAATGTTTAATATAAAGTTAATATTGTTCTAGATTTGAAAGCACCTGTTTCACATACTTCAAAAGGTCATCCCATTTTTTGTTGTAGATGAGGATATCATCAAAAAATACCAATACAAACTTCATAAAAAATGGCCTAAGAATAATATTCATCAAACTATAAAATGTATATAGTGCATTTGTAAGGCCAAAAGGCATGAACATAAATTTATAATGGCCTTCATGAGTTCTAAAATCTATTTTAGGTATGTCCACATTATAAATTTGAATCTAATAATACAAATAACAAAGGTATAACTTGGTCAAATAAATAACACCATGCAATTCTTCTAGAAAATCATCAATTATCAAAATAGGAAACTTATCTTTGATGGTGTACTTTTTGAGTTATTTATACTTTAGGAACATCCTCAAAGTGTCATCCTTCTTCTGCACCATGACCATAGGAAAAAAAATATTCATTTTGACTATGTTGGATGATTCAAACCTCCAACATATACTATACTATATTTTTATTTTCACTCTTTTGGGTAGAGAGATACATGTAGGGTTTGATGTTGGGTGGTATAATTCTTGAAATGAGCCCGATAGGATGATCATGTGCATGTATTAGAGGAATTTATTTTGGCATGTCACTAAAAAAAAATAGAATGGTCATCCAAAATGCTTTGTAAATTTTGATGTGTAGACTTCTCAGTTGGTTAAGCCTATATGGAAAATAAACATGCCACAAATCTATTCACACATTTTATGAGAATCTTCATCATCTAATGGGAAATAACTAGCTCTGGAGATTTAGACTTTAATCCACATAGTTCAAAGGTCCTACCTTATGAATGGAACCTCATAAATATTTCTTTGAAATTCATCTCAATAATGCCCAAAGTGGTGAGCCACTACACTCCCAAAACAATATCACCTCATCCCAGAGGAATAACAAACATAGGAGAATCTAAAAAGTAGTATCCCATATCAAGTTTAATGTTATGGAATTTTATAGAATAGTTGATGATACCACCATCTTAAGACCTAAAATTCCAAAATTGGGTAAATTAAATAGTACAAAAGAATATCCAAATTACTATCGATGAAGTTATGTGTACTCCCAAAGTCAATTAACATAACCATCTTATATTTCTTCAAGAATTTCACCACCTTAATAGTTTGAGGAGTAATAATTCCTAAAAGTGCATGACAATAAATAGTAACTTTAGAATATTTAGATTAATCCTCAGGTTCTTCCAAACCTACCCCTAAATCATTGTCATCTTCTTCCTTCTCATTGACACCATCAACATAAAACAACTTATTTTCAACGCATGATTGTCCTTTTCTCTAGTTTTTATCATATCCAAAACACAAACCTTTTAAATTATTTTCTTTAATTTTTTGATGTGTTAATCAGGTAGGCTATAGAAATTATGTTGTTGGGAAGGTGACTTCATGAACATTAGTGAAATTTATTCATTTTTTCAACTCTTTTTCCTTAACCAAATGTGCCCTTGGTATGGCTATAGATACATTATTGGGATGAAACATGTGATTCTCCAATTGGATGTTATCTTTGATGGCACCCAAAAATTAGTCAGTCAAATTTTCCTCAGAGATGTCTTCCACACATAAGAAGAGACTCTAAAATTTATGAATGTAATAATTTATAGTCCTAATTTGGTACAAATTATCTAGTTATATGAAGTAGTTTTAAGACATTATTATGATAGTGGAGTTTCAACTCCTCAAAAAATATCAACTATGAAACTATGACACCCTTATTTTTATTTTGAGCACACAACCATCAATACCAATTGAACTACTCATGTTCTAAATATATAGAGGAAATTACCTCCTTTTACGAATAGATAATATGATGTAGATCAAATAAATTTTCAATTTGAATAATCCATGTGAGTGAATCATTTCCATCAAACTTGCACATGTCCACATTTGGAAATAATAGCTTCCTACCATGGTTGGCATTGTGATTTTTTGTAGGAAAACCAAACTAGAGTGGTGGAGGGTTATTTTATAATTTATGATATGAAAATTTGGCCAATTACCTAGCAATTTGTTTCGATTGATCCTTTAAGCCATTCAAGTCACCTCTTAGCCCTGTGAAGTCCACTTTAACAACATCAAGATCATATTTTTTCACCATACCATACAAATCTAAGTTGATTTGTTAAAATATCTCTAAAATACCAAAAATTCTAACTTCATGTCATATTTATGAGGGTTTTCATGGTTTTATTTCCCTTCCCCTTGACCATGAGTGTTATGCCCCACCATGTATAAAACCTAGGAGGGTTATGACCCCCAAAAAAATGTATCGATAGATGATACCATTATGATCACCTCACCTAGATGAATCTAATGACTCCTAAAGTGCACCAAGGTGAAAACATTTACCCTAAAAAAATATATCAATAGAATATACCGTTATGATCATCTCATAAAGATGAATCCAATGACTAATAATTTTCACAAGGTAAAAAAAATCCAAATTTTTTTAATGATAACTTTTTTATTTTTTGTAAGAAACCTCATAGACAAAATTATGATGATGAAAAAATGTAATTCTTCCTAGATCATAAGTTATGTTTTTTTGACCTTATAGTGCTCAGGACACTAGATTTGAAAAACTACACTATAAAAATTTGCCTAAATCAAATTTTTGATACCACTTGTAATAACATTACTTAGATGATTTGAAATAAGAAAATTATATATCATATAATTTAGAAAATAATAAGTAGATACATAATAATAATTAGAAAATGAGTAGCATAATTTAATATTCTAACTAAGCCACTTTGAGGGGGCAACCTCCACAACAATGTAATAAGAAACAAATTCATAATATTATGATAAACAATTAACCACTACCTCTTATATATTCTACTTAGTTATTTTTATTATATGGGTCAACCATACTAATAAAATTAAGAAATGCAATAAGATACTATGAAGGTGTGTAAGCTACAAGTCAGCCATACATATCCTTAGACATATTATAGGTTAATGACATAACAATAAGGTGAAGGGGAATAAGTTGGAAAATAGTTATTCGATTGAGTGGATTTGGAGTACATATGAAATTAAAGAGGAAGATTGTTATATATAAGAGGAGTGGTTTTTTTTGTGGGATGTATGTGGTTCACCCATAACCTAATGATATGTAAGGTGGGATATAGTTTGTTTGTGGGGAGAGTGTATGTGGGAGGCACATAACTTGGAAGATTAAATAATGATGGTTTTTTGGCCATAACACTATTTTTAAAAGGTCAAGCATAAGTTTATAACTCCCAATTTAGGTTTAAATAGGATCTTGATAGGATGATTGGACTTTAGAGGCATTCGAGTTAGGGACCCCATGAGTAAGGATATCCCCAAGTTATTGGTGATATATATGGTTTGGTGGGGTGTATGATCCTACTATGGTGGAAGCATGTAAGCTTTTTATTGTACATTTGATAAGGCATTGCTTGGAAATTATAATGTGAGGGATGAGATTGTGTAAAAGAAATTGGATCCATCCCTTGACCCAAAATTTATTAGTTATTGTCTAGGTCATAAATGTAACCCACTAGGGTGATGATGAGTTAGTTTAGGCCAACACTAGTGTTAGGATCAAGAGCATCTTGTACATGTGGGGTAGAGGCATGAAATGGGTTATTCTATGGAGGTTGGTTTCAGGTGGTATCCCCATGGGTAGTGGTTTTAGTTTGTACTAGTTGGTTGGAGGCATCTTGGATCCAAGTAGGGGGATGTGTAGTTACTTGCATACAATTAACTTCACCTTCTATGTCGTCAATCCTACCCATATAATGATCATATTTAGAAATTATTTCCACATATGGGATTTTCAGGTTGATTTATGACCTAGTGGCCATGTGAGAAGTGATTATGCCTCCCATATTGAGGGTCATAACATTGAAGTAAGGGTGGTTACTTTCACTTTTAGAAATGTCTTGTATTTCTTGAATAGATACCCCACTTTTGGTTTGGGTATTAAGATGAGAGTAATAATATAATTGGCATCGTACATTGGTTTCTAAGGTTGGGTTATTGTAACTCATCAATGAAGGATCAACAAAGTTGAGTTGGATTCTCCTATATCCCTCCAGGCCAAGAGATCCATTATGTCCTATCTAAAAATATTCTAGGGGTATATGAATACCCAAAAAATAAATGGAAGGATAAGGGAAAATGGAGAAGGGAATAAGGATAAGAGGAATAAAAGGTTAAATTCAAATAATAGAATTCATTCACATCAGGTTCACCATTTTGTGTACACATGTATAACACATGCTAAATTATACACTCAACTCCACAAGGTTAGTTCATAATAGCTGACATAATGGATGTGTTATATATTGGGATGGTTATTAATAAGAATTGGATTCATAATAGGTAGTGGAAAGGTGTAATTGTGATGGAAAAAAAATTTCCTATCATCATCATGGTTCTCATTGAGTATGTCAAGTTGTGCAAAAATAGAGTTTCAAAACCTTTCAATTTCTGAGATCACAAGGAGGTGAATATCCTTATCAATGATAGGATTAGGTAAATGAGGGAGATTAGGTTAAATGAATCAAAATAAGAGATATATTTTTTTAGTTTGGGCGTGTCTAGTCAATTTCATCCACATATATGAATGGTATAGGATGAGGCTAGATTCGAAGAGAATAAGGAAGTGGGACTAGGAAACTAGGATTGAATAATGTTATAATGACAACCTATATTTTAAGGGAGGAAAATTATAAATAGACCATGAATTTATTATTTTTATTTTGATGCATTTATAAAATCAAATATAAGGTAGGGGAGACCTCTTTCTTAATCTTGATATTGATATCAAACTATATGCCAACAATGAGATTAGATGATCTAATCCTAGGGAAAAGACCTTCTCTAACAAGACCTGGTGCTTTGGGAAGTATCATCAAAGAGTTATTAGGAAATGTTTAAATGTATAATTTTTTTGAATTGATTTTGTAAAGACTTTATATGTTGTTAGAAGCAAGGTTTTGTTTATCTTGTGTTGTTGGACAAGGCTTTTGATAAAAAATTTAAAAAATTACTTGAAATTAAAATGATTGATTTATAAAATTTAAATGATGAAAGTAAGTAAATGAAGAAACTAAAATTAAATGGAATCAAAAATTATTTTTATCCTTTTCCAATGATTGGACAGTGCATACAAGGAGAGAGGAAGAGATCTATTCTATCATGCAACATGATTTTTGTTAGCTTTGTCCAAATGTAATCTAAGTGAGAATGTTTTATAGTTTTTAAATTCATTATGGATATGTGTATAATATAAATAATTTTTTATAAATATTAGAAAAAAAAAAATAAATAATCTAGCCTAAAACATCAATATTCTAATTATTTTATAATTTTCTTGTAAACTAATAAACTAAGCTAGTTTTCCAACTTTCCTAAATATTGCATGCAAGTTTTAAATGATTTATCTGAAAATAATAAATAAATATAAATTTATATCAATCTAAATGATAACAAAATTTAAATTAATCTAAAATAAGGAGAAAATTAGAAATATGAAAGTCTCTTATTTATCTATAGTTTATCTAAGGTTTTGTTGTTTGTTGGTTGATTGTTTTGAGAGAAATGAAGTTTGTTTTAAATATGAAAACTAAATACCTTGTTGAATATAAGTGTATTAAATATTTCTTAAGACCTTCCTAAATTTTTAATTCAATATTTTACTCTAATGAGAGTATTCTACCAAGAGGGATGCAAAATAATAAATATATCTACCACTTTTTATATAGAAAAAATGGGAAGAGGAAGGGAGTTTTTTCTCCTATCGAATTTGAATTTTTACTTTAAATAGATATTTAAGATAATAAATATATTAATACTAATCTAATCTAATCAAGTAGGATAAAAAAATAAATCTACTCTAAGAACTTCTAACTTGATCTTGATGTAGATGAGATGAAAGTATGAAATGTATTGCTCTATGGTCCCCAGTATGTTGTCTCCTCTCTCTAAAATGAAGATGTTAAGAATTATAAAATAATTAGGGTAAATAAATGACTATAAATAATTATAAAATAATGAAATAAACATTACTCCAAATAAGGAACAATTGACTATGGTTGGTTGAATATATTGTTTACAAAGACCAAGTTACAAGAATAATAGCTCTCCCTATATAGAACTATGTAGTCGAACATGAATATAATCAAAGAAAATCTACAAAGAAATTATATTAGGATTTGGTTGTAAATAATTCAAAACTCTTAAGCTCTAAATGTAATTTGTTTAATCCATGATCAAACCAAAATTGTCTTACTTGTATAAGAGTAATGGATATTGCATGAAGTAATTTAATTGATTTAAACTTGAGAGGGACTCAAAATGATTTAAAATAGAAGAGGGAGTGATCAAGGCTTGATTATAGGTGGACTTACGATGGACAAATCAAGAAGCATGATAATAAGCATGAAAAATGCATCAAGGATTGAATCAAGTAAGCCAAATTTATAAGGTAGAATAATGGTGATGGAATCACCCATATTTATAGGTGCGGTTACGTAACCACCACATTTAGGTTTAAAATCACCACTATAGATTACAAAATTTCCCTTAATTTAATAAAAATCTACCCTGTTAGGACACAACCATCATAGTAGTTTACAAAACCACCATGATGAATCTATAATGAATGTGGTAGTTATGTAACCTCATAGGGTGACTTCATTACCTAATAGGGTGGTTTCATCATCAATGAGAAATTTTTGAAAATAAGCTGAGGGAAGATGAAAGTGCCAATAAAATGAGGTTTTTGGGGACTAGAGAGGTAATGAAAAGAGTATAAAGTGTTATAGACTTTCCATTTGAACATTATTAGGAGGTCATTACATCATCATCAAACCTATCATATTAAGAATATCACACCATGTAAAAAATGGGTGCATGAAGTGATCTCTATGAATATTTTTTCCTTAACATAGATGTTTGTTATGACCAAGGGGTATTAATCTAGGTTTAGTTGGCTCTCTAAGTGAGTCCCATAAACACCTTTTGGTACATGTGTCCTGATTTTGTGTAGGGTGTTGTGTGACACCTATGATTGGAGTATTACCTCCTCACCTCAAGGATTATTATACGATAAGTTTATCTTAGCTTAGTGACAACAATCCTTGATATTTATACCCCATCAGAACATAGAGTTTAGTCTTATATATGGTGATTAAATCCATGTCACAAACCCATAAGCCTATGACAAGTACATGGATGTCAATTTCATTTCACGTTCCCTCTTAGAAAATAAAAATTTAGAGGTTTATTGATGATTTTTTATCCCAAGGAATTACCCTATGTGTGTAAGGGAGAGCATACATCATCAGAGAGCATACAAGTACAATCAGGAAATAAAAAATTATGCTAATTAAAATGAAATTTTAGTAAAAAAGGAAAAACAAATTAACCCTGAATTAGTTATAAATTGGTTCTAAGCATGCAATCCAAAGTAAAAATGGAAGTTCCTAGGGAAGAACCAGACTAAAAAATGATCTTCTATCATGATTCTATAGAGATTAAAGTAATGGTGGAATATTTGTACCGAGAAAGGAAGAACATGAGTGAAGGTAAATGAGAGGAAGAAACTAATGGTAAGGGTAAAAGATAGGAACCTCCTAAATATCCTCCATCTCCTTCCAAATCTTCTAATTATTCATTTGATGATAATTAAAATAAAATTTCTGATTTTGTTTCCTCTATTTTAAAGATTGATGTTAAGTTTGATTTCCTAGTTTATAATAGAGAGCTCAGTGAAGATAAATTTTATAATTAGATCAAGAAAATTGAAGTATAATATAGGGTTTAGAAGATTAAAAATGAGGAATAAAAAATCCAATTAATTACTCTTTGGTTGGGTTGTATATCACTCATTTGGTGGAATAATAAGTCACAAGAGGATCTCTTGAACCATGTCAAAGTGATTTATTCATGGAATGATTTTGTTTCTAAATTTAAGAAAAATTTTATTCATTGGGTTATATGCAACAAGATACAATGGATTGGCAAAAATTAAGTAAAAATAAGTGTCAAAGTGTACAAGGTTACACTCAAGAGCTTATAAAAATTATTTTTATTTTGGGAATTCCCCTTTACACTTAATATAATCTTTTAAATTATATTGGTGGGTTATATAGTTATTTGACACATATAATGCTCATGATTAATCCCATTAACCTTGATGAATTTTGTGTCCAAGTTACCCATATTGAATAAAGGGTAAGGTGACTAAAGAAAACTTCATAAAGAATCTAGGTAAACCTCCTAAAAGCAAAGATAAAGATAAGGGTAAGATGAAACACATCCATGGTCAACAAAGAGGTTGACATTAACTAATCAATTAACAATGACTAAGGATGTTTCAAAACTAGGTAACTGAATCTTCTAGCCTTGAAATGGTCTTAGTGAGACTCATGTATTAGGGTCATGTTTTGGTTTCATATGTCATCTCAAGGTAGATATAGGTCCCTATTAGGATGTTATAGTCCATGTGTGTGTTTTTTCTAATCAACTTCATACCATGATATTTGAAGAGGTCTTTTCCAATATAGTTTAGCAAAGTTTAAGATAACTTTGGAAAGGTTAAGGTTTATTTATAAAAGTCAAGGTAAACTAGATCCATGGTGAAGATAAAGAGATGATTATCAATGTTCTAAGATAGATAAGTACACCTCAGAGCAAGTTGGTATGCTAGAGATATTGAAACTTCAAGCACTTTGGAGAAACTAAGGTACTTTTAGAGAGTTTAAGGTTTCCATTATTTTATCTTGTATTACTTAGTAATGTTGTGATATAAATCTTTGATGAAATATCAACTATAAAGGTCTAATATAATTTTTAGAGGTGAAACATGGGTATTTTGAGTTATTTAACACTTGTTTAATATCATATTATATGTATATTGATTGTACATCTTCGATAAGATATTATAAAACTCCTTTTCCAACATTGAGGCACATTTGAAATTGTATAGTCATCATTATAACATTTAAATAGATAAATAATAAATAAATTATAGGGAAAGGTAGGTGAAATATGTTCTTATAAATTAATCCATCACTGTACATGCTAAGAATAACTCCATATCCACTTGGTTGACAACTTTGATAGGGTAAGAAGGGAGGACAAACAAGTTTCTTGAAGAAAAATGACCTATAGATGTCTCAATTCAATGTTTTCAAACTTAATATTGACCACAAATTTTCTCGAATAATTTATCCTATCTCTTGAAATTCAAAACCATGTTCAAAAAGATGTTTTAGGCAAAATAAAGACAAACATTGACTTAGTTTACCCATCAGATTCTTGGTAATTAGATTAAGGTCAATTTTCAATGCTTAGTTCATGAAGGAGGGTGAAAGTTAAGACCAAATATCCTAATGGTAATAAGGGACACTAATGGCCTTTCAAGGTCTGGCATTAGTTCTTAGATCAATTCCCCATCCTTTATGAACAATCACTAAAAGTGTAAACCACTCTAAAATCCTTCAAAATCACATAGGATCAATTTTCTCATTTTTGAAGACACCTATGAGCTCTTTGTTAAAATATAATGTTTATATTAGCTCTTTCAAGGTATAATTATTCATCATAAACTATTTAAAATCAATATTCATTTGTATAAAGGAGTAGAACATGCAGATACATGGTTTGTAGGGTCTAAAGGTGTATGTTGTGGGTTAGTTTGACATTGTTGGAAGGGTTTTGAGTTATGATGAAGAAAAAAACAAATTAAATGCATATAAAATATTTTATCACAAAAATTTATTTCTTCTTAAATCCCACATCCATTCTCCATGTATCTTTGTAGTATTGGTCCAAATATCTAGTCTTTAAGGAAAGAAGACATAGTCCTGTATACAAGCATTTTTTAATGATTGAGGACTAATCCATATGAAATGATGTTTGAGGAACCTAAAATGAAGTTTTTATTACAATTATTAATCATTAAATATGGTTAAAATCCCTTAAATATCATCTTTGGTGGAGGTCTCAAGTCACAATTTTCAAGGTCATTGAACCTACGTTTTTAAACAAGAGCTTCAAGTACTAAAAAACAAGCACAAGCCTCTAAATAATATATAGGTTTCCAATATATTATTGAGGTGTTTAAATTTGTGATAAAAATTAGTAAATTATGTAAACACCTTCATGATCATACATGATATAAATAACAATCACAACACATTCATACACCTATAACTTGACCGTTAAGTTTAAATATTTAGTCATATAAGGTTTGGGAGACTATTAACAAATTATGTGTATTTATAAATTGGAAAGGATATTCAATCTAGTCAAATGAAATCCATATTTCTTCTATAACCTTTTAATATCATATATAACTACTTAAGGTTAATCAAATAACAAGTTTAAAGGGGTGTAGGCTTGAGAGAGAGGCATCTACAGGCCTGCCTATAAAAAATAGAGAAAGAATACATTTTGGTAATAAACAAGAGATTTGAGAAATCACTTAGGGTGTGATAGACCATGAAATAGGTGTTTAAGGTTTTTGGATTATGTAATAAGAAAATAGACCATCATATGAAGACAAGGTCACGTGATAAAAATCCAAGTTGGCCTTTAGAGACCTAAAATGATAATTCTACATAGTTGAGATTATATTCTAAAGAAGCTAATAAAATATTGGTTTATTATTAATTTATAATGGTACACACAACTATGTACATGAAACTTGATAGGCATGGTCTCTACAACATTTTGGTATGCATATAGAAGTTTGAAAAGAGAATTTAGAAAGTCAAACCTCATATAAGGTCTTTCAAAGGACCCCACATCTTTCCTCTAACTCAAAATAAGCCATATATAGACCAAAAGACAAAAAATAGTACGAAAATATTTTATCAACTTAGTTATGTCAATATTATGATTAAGATAATGAAAGGAAAGTTTGAGTTTGGATAGATATTGAGGTTTTAGAAGTCATATAGAATCAAAGAAACATTAGATAAGGTTCCATAGTGATTGGAATGCTTTGAATGAGGAAGTATTGTTAGTATAGATAAAGGGTACATATGATTTGTCATTAATTGTATTGAAAATTAGGAATTTGGTCTCAAAAGGAAGTCAAATAGTCTTTAGAAAGGAAGATTCATAAATGAAGGTGAAGACTCATGTGAAATCTTTTATAAGCATTTATATGAGAAAGTGAAGATTAAACCATATTGAATGAATAGGAAATATATCTTTTGGGTCTCATTTATTTCCCATAATTCTAGTTATTAATTCATATTTTTGCTTATCTCTCTTATTTTTCCATCATTAATAGATTTTTTCTAAATCTCTGCAAGTATTTTACATTCTTTCCACTAAACTCTGCTAACAATGGTGTGGTTTCTACTCACAATTTGAGCCCAAGTCTATTTTTGATGCCTTGTTTAGGATCTACCTAAAGATTTTGCTCAATAGTTTTAAAATATTACATATTGATCCAAAACTCAAAAGTTTTGGTTGATAAATATTTCAATAGCATCGAAATAACACAGTAACAATGAATTCTCTGAGAAGAGATGTAGTATTACTCAAGATCGCAATACAAATATATGCTTATCTCTAGAAAGAGATGTCTGTCTTCACATTTTGGGTTACCTCTTTATTTATACACATTTTGAAAGCATGGGGAGGATGTGGAAGGTCACCAATATCGAGGGGGATTAATTGGTTTGACTTTTAAGATTTAAAATAATACAGAATTTGAGGAATTACTATTTTTAGAAACTTACTTTTTTTAGACCACTACTAAAATTGAAATTTGGGGCACTTCCATTGGGTTTTCATGGGTAAAAATTCATCGAGTATAGATAGATTTCATATCACTATGTTCTCCTTATTCTTATATTTCCAACAGTTTAAACGGCGAGTCAATTAGACCTACGATGCAAAAGTTATGGCTCCTAGAAGTTTCGTCATCAAGTGGGGTGGAACTGTCACCCGAATTGTCACCTAAATTATTTCCTGGATCACATATTCTCTTGGAAATTATTTTCAAGTCAATATAACTAGGTGGATGAATTTAATTTGATACGGAAAATAAGGCATCATTTGGTATGATATTTGTTTGTTGATGTTGTTTATAAGGGCATTTCAACGCATGTTGGATCCATTTTATAAGAGCTATGTTATATTGGGAGGGTCCCTTTCTTTTTTCGAACTTCAATCTAATAGCACTCACATGCATCAAGTATGTGGCATGAATGTGGGTGACTTGAGGCTATGAAATTTTTAAGCTCAAGGAACAATGAGATACAATGGTGTATCTTTGTACATATTCTTAGACTTCAAAATAAGATAGCCTTGAGGGACATATTATGGTTTATCATGTGTTCCTTGAAAAGGATAAAGAGATGGTGAATGCACATTCCATTATAACCAAGCTTTTATGGGTGAAACACTTTTAAAATCATCTAAAAACCTTATATAACATTATAAATTGAGGTGAGTATTAGTATAGATAAAGGGCAAATATGATTTGTCATTAATTGTATTAAAAATGAGAAATTAGGTATCAAAATGAAGTTAATTAGTCTTTAGAAAGAAAGAGTTATAAATGAAGGTGAAGAGTCATGTGAAAATTTTTATAAACATTTGTATAGGAAAGTGAAGAGCAGACCATTTTGAATGAATAGCAAATTTATATTTTGGGTACTCATTTATTTGTTTTTATTATTTCCCACTATTCATAGTTTACTTTACTTTTGATTAGATTTTATTATTCTATATTATTTCTCTAAACTATTGCTAACAAGGATAATAGGAAGAAAACCATTAGGATAAATTTCAAAAGATTGCCTACAAACCCTTGATGTAGGACAATGCAAGTTATAAAAAGCTTTTAGGGGTAAAATTTTAAAATAATCTAAAATACTTATATAACATGAATCAAGAAATATCAAGTGCTTTTAAATTAAAATCAATCATTTGAATCCTTTTTGTTAAAACATAGTCCTCTCAAATACACAATCCAAGCTTGCAATCCTAAGAAGGTAGGTTTTCTCACATGAGAAGTTAGAGGAGAAGATGCATAGGGAAAAATGGCCTTAAGGGATAATAATAAGGTTTATCCACTCCAATTTCTTAGCATTTTTTGTTTGATTAATGTTCTATACTCTATAAAAAATCATTAAGAAAGTGAACACCTAAAGACTTCCTTGTAAAAGCTCAAAGAACTTAATGGAAGAGAATGTTATTTTAAATGATTATAATACACACAATTTTTTTAAACACCTAAAGGACATTTATAGGTCTCATTATCACCCATTAGGACAATAATTTGGCATGTGTGAATGGAAATTACACAACAAAGAGGCCTAAAATTGTATATTTTAATTGATTTACATGGGTTTGAGTATGTTTAAACATCCTGACTAATTAGAGAGGCTTCTTAAAACAGGGTAGAGGTCTAATAATTTCTCATTAGTCATTATAGATATCCTTATGGTATTGATACAAGATTCACACAACTAAATCAAATGAAAGCTGAGACTTTCTTTAATTGCTTTGGTAAGTTGAACTAGTAGGCCTTCTAAGACCTCAAATGACAACAAGAAACTTTAGAGAATTTTTATAAACATCTAACACCATATTTTTATGGATCTTAAAACCATATACTAATGCTATTCTAATGACTACAAATAGATTTTAAAAGGTTATACACAAGTATCTTCTTGTTATCAAGAATTTTTAAGACAAACACAAGTTCTTATCAACTTCTCAAGTATTTCTCAAATTGGACACAATATTGAAGTCTCATAAGAATAATTTTAACACCTACCATCTCATTTTTAAAATCATAAAACATGGATGAGGTCTTAGGATAGTCATCAATCCTATTTAAATATTTTATTGCAATAATTCACAATCCTCTCCAAGTCGCTTGCTAGTGGGTTTTGAATACTCTATTGAGGATGATTGATAAGTTTATATAGAGATGATGTGGTACTTTCCAAGGTTTAGATGCATTTGAAAAAAAAATCATGACAACCTTCAAGTAAATATGAGATCTAGTATGAGATAATCTGGTCCACATCACTTTATTTGGACATAACAACTTTGACATAAATTTGTAGGTTCAAATGGTAGAGAACATTACATGGAGAATCCTAAGTTATAAGATTCATTCTAACTAAGATGGGAGAAACATTTAAGAGAAAAAAATGGTGTAGTAATATGCCAAGTTTTTCAAATGTGACATGTGTCAAGACCTCAACTTGTAACTTCTCATCAAGAAGTGGATGTGTAACTCCAAAGATAGAGAGTTAGTCTCAAGAAGAAACTAGCCTACTGTTTCAAACTGTTTTCACTTTTCTACATTCAAAGGAAGTAAGAAACTAAATAAATGGACAAGGGTTAGATGATACCCAGATGAGGTCTGCGCACCGTTATCCAGACATTTTGAGAACTCCTCTTTGGTTGTGGAGGATGACACCTGCAGAAGAAAGAGACTAAAACAAACAAGGTGTTAGATGGATGTAAGGTGGATTGCCAAGAAAAATCTCGATCCCGAAAGTGCAAAGACTCCCTTGAGGGATGACAGTCCACTGGTTGATAAGATAATGTCTGATAAAAAAGAAATAAATGGAAGACTAAGCAAAGGAAACAAAGATATGTGTACCTGTATGATATTTTCGGTCTTCCACAATCGCCAACGTCAGTTAGGCTACCAGCATCGGTTGGTCAAGTATGCCAACATCGGTTAGTCTGCCGATGTTAGTGGGGGCAGTTGTCTGTGGATGGGTCTCAGATTGTGTCTGTGGTTGACAAAAGGGGTCTAGGAGTCTGAAAGGGTCTGTTTGGATGCTCTATGTAGGGTTGTAGGCCAGAGAGTATGGTCTAAAAAAGGGGGCAGGTAGAAGACAGAGGCAACATGGAGATAAGGGTGAAAGAAGGATCCTAGAGAATAGGTTGGGTTGTGTTCTGGTTGACAGTCTGGTTGATGATGTTAAGAAGAAGTAGTAACTAGAAAACTAATTACTAACATAGTCAAAATAATTGAAATGAAAACACAGAAGCAATACTTACCTATGGCTTGCTGAAGAAAGAGTGTAGCGGAATGGTTGCTGATGCAGAAGACTCCCTGCAATGTGAGCTTCTGTAGCCTGTGATGCTTGGTGTGTGCTTGAGAGGGGGAGAGAGGTCTAATTCTGGATCCAACAAATTAGAAGATTAGAGGATTGGAAAGATTGGTAGATTGAAAGGTCAGATTGTTGAAGATTGAAGATTGTTCAAGAGATTGAAGATATCCTACATTCGGGGTGCTGAACGTAGTTTTGAAGGAAACTGACACCGGTAATACTACTGATGTCAACCAACTACTGACCAATGTCGGTGGCTGGAAGGTGAGCAGAAAGGCTAAAAATAGCCTTTTGTCCATTTTCCCAACTACCGGGTCAGTGGGTCGGGGGAAGAAATGGTCGAAGGTGGCTTAAATGAGTGTGAGAGCCTAATGGGAGAATGAAATGGGGGTCTAGGCATTTAAGACTAGGCATGGGGTGATGGAGGAATCCAAGGAGAGGCATCCAAAGAGAGGTGAGGTGTCAAGGGAGAGAGAGGGAATTATTAATTCAAAATAGATAATTATTTTAAATTAATAAGACATAGGTTACGCATGGTTAGAAGTGGAAAGGGACCAAGGGGGAGAATGAACAAGGGTTAGACACGATTTCGGTGTCTACATTTGCCCATTTTTGTCTTGTTGGTTGTTCTGATGAACTGCAAGACAAAAATAGGTGTTGATTGCCCCAGGTATGGGATAAGGTTGCTTTTGTCCTATTGGTTATTCTAGTGAACTGCAAGACAAAAATGAATGTTGGTTGCCCCGATTATGGGATGAGGTATTCCCCCTCAAAGTAGGAGTTGAGGGAAGGGAACCTGGAATTGAGTGCTGATTTGATAGAGAGTGGATGGATATGGTGAAGATGGAGTGTGAATGCTTCAATAGTTGAGATTGCGTGCATACCACTTCATGAGATGGTCAGGTCAAATTGTCACAGGTCAGGGTCAAGGAGTGCCAAAATCAAAATAACCGAGCCCCAGCATTTAGTCGTAGCTGATTGAGTTATTCGATCCAAGCTATAGCTCCAATGGTCATCGTGTTCCAAGTATCCCAGGCTCAGGAAATGCTCTTGGAAACATGAAAATGTCACAAGTAGTGGGGATCAACTTGCTCACGATCCAGTACTTGTGAGGGTTGAGATGTGGGTTGCAGACAATTTTGCTAACCATGCGTGAGGTAGTATACATGCAAAAACAACCAAGGCAACGTTGTCTTGGAAGAGGTCAGAGTCAGAGGAGATATGTGTGATCTCCAAGGTCATTAGTCAAGTCAAGACAAAGGAATGGCTAAGCTAACCTTAGAAGATCCCATGTCAACTAAGTGCTACCTACATAGCCCCTGTTGAAAGGGCCTCAGGCCAATGTAGTTCTCCCTAAAAGGGAGGAAGAGGGTCAATTATGGATGGGTTGGATGAGGTTAAGTCATGGTCAAAGGGTCAAAATGGTTTATCCATTAGATAGATGAATAAACATATGTGGTCGAGCTAACCCCAACAGACATCCTGTCATCTGAGTGCTACCTACATAGCTCCTAGTCGTTAGGGCCTCAGACTAATGTAGTTCAGACAAAGGAGTCGACGTGGTTGATGTTGGACGAGGTCAAGTCATAGTAAAGGTCAAAATGGTTTGTCCATCAGATAGATAAACAAATGGATGTGGTCAAGCTAACCCCAAAAGATGTCATGTTATCTGAGTGCTACCTACATAGCCCCTATCGTTAGGGCCTTAGACCAATGTAGTTCAGATGAAGAGCCAAAGTGGTTGAAAGGTGGTTTTGGTCATGGTTAAATGATGAAGGGAAGATGGTTTTTCCATCAAGTAGATGAACAAATGGATATGGCCGAGCTAACCCCAGAGGATGTCATGTCATCTGAGTGCTGCCTACATAGCCCTTGTTGTTAGGGCCTCAAACCAATGTAGTTCAGATGAAGAGGCAAAATGGTCGATGATTGGTTGGGGTCATGGTTAAAGGATGAGGGGAAGATGATGTTACAGCCTTTTCCATATTGTATGATGGTGTATTCTGTAACATTGGTTGAGTGGTATTTCATCCCTAGCAAGCTTCCATATTGATGATGGTGTATGCTAAAAATGAATTGAGGTCATTTATGCTTCAGCAAGTAATGGTTTATGCTTAACATAAATTGAGTGGTCGATAGTTTCCATGTGTATTGGTGTCCATAAAAACTATGTGAAATTGACTATGTCATGTTGGTGGTCTGAAAATGTTTTGGGTTTGATTTAGTTGGGTTATTTGTGACCAAGATGTGTTAGAAGTGAAAGGCACGTTGCTCTTTCATTGACAAGGACCATAATGATGGCATAGGTAGGGGGTTTTTAGAAACAAAATCCCCGTTCATGTATTGCATCGTGGACCAGTGGTTGTATTAGAGAAGCAATCGAATCACTTGACATTAAGTGAGCACGAGATCCCTTGAGTATGTTGGTAGATAGGTTTGATATGTGATGGATGGGGGAACCCTTTTCGGCAGGAACAACTTTGCCCCTTTTATAGGTGACCCCGAGAACGACTATAGACAAGTCCATGACTTTATAGTTTTGTCAGTCAGTTTTTTTTTTGGATGGTAGACTGATCAATGCGGGAAGTCTGCGAGGGGATGTTGTCTTTGCTTTGTGGTCATATTGTGAAGCTGATCGATGTGGGAAGCTTCTGAGATAGTGTTTTTTGTATCAAGAGTTAGGCATAGCCATCCTTCGAGGGGGTGGTCTATATTTTGCTTTTGTATGCTTAAAAGTCTTTGAATAACTATCCTTTGAGGGAGCAGTCTATTTTTTTTACAGCAATGATGATGCAGCTATCCTTTGAGGGAGTAGTCTACATTTATGATTTTATGACCTTGGAATATGTATCCTAGTTTTATATTTTTTTTTGTTTTTTTTGTTTTTGTTTTTGTTTTTTGACTGGACTTTGGTCATGGACTTGACTATAGAGGTTTAGAGGGTTTACCTTTTAATTAGGACAAAGCATTCATGCTTGACAAAAGGGGTGACTGATGTTTGCAGGGTTGAAGGTTGATAGGAATAGGAATGATGATGATGGGGATTGCTCAAGGGATTGAGCTCAAGTTAAACATCAAGTGAATAATTACTTGACTAACAGTAGACTGGTCAAAGATGCAAGGCATAAAGGGGCTCAGGTTCTGATAAGTCCCTGACTCATGTTTGTGTTATGATGCAAGGTCTAAGTCAATTAGGAGCAAACTTGACCCATTTGCTTTGTTCCAAATTGGTCACATGTTAAAGATGATGAAGAAGTTGGTTTATGTTTGGTTGGTTGGCATGGTCGATGCTTGGTCGATGCTTGGTCGAAGCTTGGTTGATATTTGGTCAAGGCTTGGTCGAGGTCGATGGTCAGGGTAAGGTCAAATTCCCCCAGTTGCAAGGAGAATGTTTGATAGATTTAGTTTGAGAGGGCAAGATCCTGATCTACCAGGTTGGAGGTAGGAATCTCAAAATCACGGATGGTGATAAAGGAAATGGTTGGTGATGATTTGATTAAAGTGGCTAATGGTTGGGGGTCATCAAGTTGAATCTCCATTGATTGTAAGGCTTGGATTAAAGTTTGATGATGCTGTGGAGAGTTTTGTATGAGATCATACAAAGACATCTTCACAGGGGTCGCGTGGTGAGGTTGTTTCACCACGAAGTTAGGGATTGTCTTTGAGGATGCTGGTCGAGATGTGCCCAAGACAGTAATCTTGGGTTTTAGTTGTGGTGAAGGCTTGGTAGATGGGGATGTCCAAGGGATATAAAAATGTGTTTTCCCTTTATCCTTTTAGGTTGGTGGGCTGGTGGTCAAGTTGACTGTGTTGATTTCAAATAATGGGGTTGAAAGCGGTCGAGGGATCACAGTCTGGTGTTGAGATCCTAATTTAGGCGATGATGTTTATGAGGCATGTGATGGTGTCAAAGATTTGGCAAAGGGGTAGTCAAGAGGATCCTTGATGAGAAGGGTATCCTTTTTTCGGTGTTGACGAATGATAGCTTTAAGAGCGCAACAATGCTCAGTGTCATGACCCGGTGAGCGATGATAGTGACAAAATTTAGTGTTGTTGAACCAAGATGGTCTTGATCCGAGAGTTGATGAGTGTGAAGGTGAGGAGGTATGGGAAGTATGGGATGATGTTGAAGGTTTGTTGATAATATGGTCAAAAATAAGGGTGCCTTTCTCCAAGCATTGGTGAATGACAACTTTGAGGGCATAATAATGCTTAGTGTCATGTCCCAGCGTGCGATGATACGCAAAAACTTTAGTGTCATCGAACCAGGGTGGTTTTGGTCTGAGAGATTGGTATGGTTTAAGAGGTGGAAGACTGATGCAAGAAGACTGCAACAATTGTCATAATAGCAAGGCATAAGAACCTACCAATGGGTCTGCGTGTTTTGTTACAGTAGGGGTTGATGACTTTTGTTTAGGAGGCGTAGGAGGCATTGGTCATTTTGGAGGAAATATATGTCTAATGGGTAAAGGTGATAATGGAGGAAATTTGCCTCTATGAGGTGTTGGAGTAGGAAGCACTGCTATTAAGGTGGATGGATGTGGGCCCAAAATGGAGGGCAATGATGAAGGTGGGGGAGGAATTCTCCAGTGTGGTTTAGCAGCCTTCTTTGGTCTGGTTTGAGGGCCACTATTGTGTGAGGCAAGATTAGATATGGGGTGAACACCAAGAGATTTAATCTCTTTTGGCATGGTGGAGGCCAGCGTGGGTTTGTGTTCAGATATGGATGGGGGTGAGTGAGATGTAGCGATCTTAGGCAAAAGGCAAGAGAAAATCATCACTGGGTCTTCCTTGATCGAAGCAGGTGAAGAGTCAAGGTCTTCTCTTGGTGGAGAAGAAATTGGAGAATGTGACTCCTCAAGAGGATAGAGGGCAGGGATGATGGTGCCTTCTACTTGTAGTTGAGGAGTAGGAAGGGTATGGTCCTCCATTGGTAGGAGGAAGGATGAAGGTGGGGCTAATGGCATTGGTATGGTCGAGGCATCCTCCAATATAAGAGAGGTTGATGGAGAACTAATAGGAGAAGATGGTTCTTCTACCTGTGATGGACGAATAGGAGAAGAAAGCTCTTTTACTTGTGGAGGAGGTTGGTCAGGAATAAGAGGCAAAACCGTGTTGACCATGCGTATATCATGCTCTTGGGAGCTATCAGCCATGGTCTGGACATTGTTTTGATTAAGAGAATGGTTAGGAAAGGGTTGTTTGAAGATGTCTAGGTTTTGGTTGGCCAGAGTGTTTGGGTTATCCAAAACAAGATCCCCCTTGTCTAGCATGTCTTGGACAATGTTCTTGAAAGTTTGACAATTGTTTATGTCATGGCCTTGGATGCGGTGATAGTGACAGAAGTCATTTTCCTTGTACCATGCAGGGATAGGTTTTGAAGGGTCGAATTAAGGTGGTCAGATTGGGGGGAGATTGAGGACCCCCTGCTTGACAAGTTTTTCCAAAATGGAAGCGTATGATTCTCCAATAGGAGTATACTGACGCTGTATATACCATTCTTGGAATTGTTTGGTGATGCTTTGAGATGTTGAAGGTTGAGGTTGGTCAGTCATTGTCGATGATGGTGATCTAACGACCACAGTGTTGGCCACTCCTTTGGACTTGGATTGGGAAGAAGAAGGTCTAGAAGAAGAAGGGCCATCGGTTTTTGCGTTGGTATTATGCAATTTGACCCTATTTTCTTCAATAGCGTGAAGTTCAAGATTTTAGGCCATGGTGAAAGCTTCATCAAAAGTGTGGAATGTTTGAACCCGCAAGGTAGATGAAATATGTGTGGCACATGCTCGAGAGAAGAGATTAATGAGCTTGAGTTGAGGTAAAGGGAAGGAGAGTTAGTTGATTAAGACTCTCCAACGGGCGACAAAATTGGCTATTGATTCATCATCGAATTGTTTGATAGAGTTTAGGTCTGTGATTGAGACCTTTTTGGTGATATTAATCAAGAAGTGGTCAAGGAAAAGTGGGGCTAGTTGAGTGAATGAAAATATAGAGTGACTAGTGAGAGAGCTGTACCAGTTGAGGGCAGGGCCAAAAAATGACATGGGAAATGTGCATAACAATAACGCATCGTCATGTGCTATGAGATAACAAGCATGTCCGAATGCTCGGAGATGCTGCTGTGGGTCTTCTTCACTCTGGAAGTGAGTAAAATTAGGAAGTTCCCACTGACTGGGATACGGTCAAATTAGGACAGAGGGATGGATGGGTTCATTGCAAATTTGGTCATATAAAAGGGCATTGCTTGAACCAAAAATGGAAGCCTCAAGATTAGACATTTTGTCCATCATCATCTTGATGAGATCGGCTGATGGATTGGGAGATGGGGTGCCCCTTAGGTTGTAAGGTGCTTGGAAGGTACTAGAAGAGGCGTATGACGTAGTCAGTTGTGCTTGTATAGGTGCAACATATTGATAACTAGTCATTGGGATAGATGTGGAAGCTAGGGGCGATTGTGTCATGAAGGTAGAAGACATAAGTTGACTAGATACTGCCAAAGGTGGTTGCATGGTGGCATTGGCAAAAGGGGAGGTAGACACTCCTGCATTTATAGGCACAAGAGTGTGTGGAGTCGAGACAATCAAGTTCTGGTATGATGTAGAACTTGGTTGAATTGCACGTGGTTGAGGCGGTAATGAAATCCTGATGGAGGTTGGTCCAAAAATAGATGGAGAGGCCAAACTTTGCGTATTGGCCATGGTCGGGTTAATGGTTGAGGCAATAGTTTGAGTCATAAAAGGCTGGGTAGTGGATGGTGTTGATGTCATCGCCGCTTCACCCGAAAGGTCTCACATTTGATTTCTTGCGAGATAGTGTTGGAGAGCCTTGACATTGTGGTCAAGGAATCTCTCAAAGTTTGGGTCCCCTTCGGGGACAATTGAATGTTGATTGGGATTTGGTCGAGTAGGAGTTCGTTCAGTCTCTTAATGATACTCCATTAGAGGACTAGGCATAGATGGCGAAGGTGGGAGTGGTTGTTTTCTTACGTGGTTTAGAAGAGTTCTGGTTTGACTGCGTGTCAAAACCATTCAAGGCAAGAAGGTTTAGGTTTTAGAAACTATGTTTTTTAGTCTTAGAAAACTAGAATGGGTGTTGGACAGCAAGAAAGTCGAGTTTTAAGCTTGTTGTTTTGAGAAGAAAAATTTTGACAGTGACCGACGTCGATTGAAAAACCAATGTCGATGAAAAAAGGTTGCCGATGTCGGTCAGAGGACTGATGTCGGTGAATAAAGGTTGCCGACATCAGTGGTAAAACTAATGTCGGTTACTGTGTTTTTTAGAAACTCAAAAAAATTGAGAGTTTTTGGAAGAAAGAAGAAAATGTCCTCACTAGCTCAAAAAACCAGATAAAGACATAAAAGAAGATGAAGACAAGCAGAGCCTAATGTTAATTCCTAAGAATAATCTTTTAGAATCATGTTGGCTTATGCCTTAGAGTGAATGTGTTTGAGAATTTGGCTTATAGAACGGGTCCTAGAAGAGGTAGTCTAAAGTTGGTTTCAAGTTAGTTTCGGTGCTCAAGAGTCTGTATTAGGTTTTGTACATGGCTTGGTGCTAAGGAGCAAGCTCCCCTCACTTCACGAGCCCAGTGATAAGCTAGTCTTGCTTAGCCAATATATACTTCCCCTAGAGATTATCCTCTACCAGAGAACAGAGTGGGCTTTCCCCTTGGTAGTGAAGTCCAAGTAGGATTGCCAGGGAGGGGTAAGGTATCTACTAGGTGATGAAATCCTATTCGGACCTTGTCTCAAGTGAGTTAAGATGTTTGATTTGTGAAAGTGATTTGGTCATGTAACATAAGTGGACTACGATTAATTTATGATTCGGTTTAATTACTAGATGTGAGAGCTAAGTATGCATTCAGGAAGAAATGAAATGCAATAGATTTTAAGCCCAAAAAGAAATGTGTGTTCATATGTAGACAAAGAGAGAAAAAGTTGAAGAGTATGATTTTGACTAGTCTAAGATGCAAGAAAGAAAAAAAAAGATTATTTTTAACTTTGCTTATGATGTATTTCGAAAGAGTTAGAAGAAGAAGATGGAAGGAGAGACCTAATTCACCTATATGAAAATATTGCTTAGAAGAAAAAGGATGAACCCAAGGAAAACTCCTAGGGTCCCACCGGGCGTGCCAGAATGTTTCAAACTATTTTCGCTTTTCTACATTCAAAGGAAGTAAGAAAATAAATAAATGGACAAGGGTTAGATGATACCCAAATGAGGTCTACACACCATTATCCAGATGTTGTGAGAAATCCTCTTTGGTTGTGGAGGATGACACATGCAGAAGAAAGAGACTAAAACAAAGAAGGCATTAGATGGATGTAAGGTGGACTGCTGAGCAAAAGCTCGATCCTGGAAGTGCAAAGACTCCCTTGAGGGATGACAGTCCATTGGTTGATAAGATAATGTCTGATAAAAAAGAAATAAATGGAAGACTAAGCAAAGGAAAGAAAGATATGTGTACCCATATGATGTTGTCAGTCTTCCACAGTCGCCGACGTCGGTTAGGCTACCGGCATCGGTTGGTCAAGTATGCTGACGTCAATTAGTCTGCCGATGTTGATGGGGGTATTTGTCTGTGGACGGGTCTCAGATTGTGTTTGTGGTCGACAAAAGGGGTCTGGGAGTCTAAAAGGGTCTGTTTGGATGCTCAGTGCAGGGTTGCAGGCTAGAGAGTATGGTTTGGAAAAGGGGGCAGGTAGAAGACAGAGGCAATAGGGAGATAAGGGTGAGAGAAGGCTCTCAGAGAATAGGTTGGGTTGTGGTCTAGTTGACAGTCTGGTTGATGATGTTAAGAAGAAGCAGTAACTAGAAAACTAATTACTAACATAGTAAAAATAATTGAAATGAAAACATAGAAGAAATACTTACCTGTGGCTTGCTGAAGAAAGAGTGTAGCAGAATGGTTGCTGATGTAGAAGACTCCCTGCAATGTGAGCTTATGTAGCCTGTGATGCTTGGTGTGTGCCTGAGAGAGAGATAGGTCTGATTCTAGGTCCAACAGATCAGAAGAGTGGAGGATTGGAAAGATTAGCAGATTGAAAGGT
The DNA here is from genome assembly GCA_037957365.1 of Torreya grandis. NCBI lineage: Eukaryota > Viridiplantae > Streptophyta > Pinopsida > Cupressales > Taxaceae > Torreya > Torreya grandis. The sequence continues at coordinate 1,680,735 of JARHVA010001873.1, forward strand.
TGGATTGTTGAAGATTGAAGATTGTTTAAGAGATTGAAGATATCTTGCATTTAGGGTGCTGAATGTAGTTTTGAAGGAAACCGATGCTGGAAATACCACCAACATCGGCCGACTACTGACCGACATCAACAGCTGGAAGGCGAGTAGAAAGGCTAAAAATAGCCTTTTGTCCATTTTCCCAACTGCCGGGTCAGCAGGTCGGGGGAAGAAACGGTCGAAGGTGGATTAAATGAGTGCGAGAGGCTAATGGGAGAATGAAATGGGGGTCTAGGCATTTAAGACTTGGCATTAGGTGATGGAGGAATCCAATGAGAGGCATCCAAAGAGAGGTGAGGTGTCAAGGGAGAGAGAGGGAATTATTAATTCAAAATAGACAATTATTTTAAATTAATAAGACATAGGTTAGGCATGGTTAGAAGTGGAAAGGGACCAAGGGGGAGAATGACCAAGGGTTAGACATGATTTCGGTGTCTACACCTACCATGATGATGTTCCATGCCATTATTCATCAGTAAATCCACCAAAACATGGCCTAGAGTGCTGAAAATAAAAGGACAACACATTCTTTGTAGACTTGGTGGAAAAATAATTTTGTATTGTAATTGGTTTTAGATTAATGATAGTCATGATGGACTTTCTCCACATCTCTCTCTCTCTCTCTCTCTCTCTCTCTCTCTCTCTCTCTCTCTCTCTCTCTCTCTCTCTCTCTCTCTCTCTCTCTCTCCCTCCTAACACACACACACACACACACATAGAGCTCTCTCCCTCCCTCCTAACACACACACACACACACACACATAGAGAGATAGAGAGAGAGAGAAAGAGAGAGAGAGAGAGAGAGAGAGAGAGAGAGAGAGAGAGAGAGAGAGAGAGAGAGAGAGAGAGAGAGGGAGATGAGCCCTCTCTCTTTCTCTCATAAAGTTTTCCTTGTTTGGCATTATAAAGGATCATCTATGTTAGTATGGTGAATTCTTACTAAATTTTTTAATCTATGTTAATTTTGAAGTGAATTCAAACAAATTTTCCCTTCTTCATGTCATATCTAGTGTGTTCATGATGAATTATTGATCAATGTTAGTGTTGATACTCAATCTCCTTGCAATTATCCTCTTTATTCTTGCCTATTTATGAGTAATGTATTCTCTTGCAGCTCATATGGTGTGTATTAAGTAGTTATGTAAGGACTAAGTATATAAAACCTTAATTTGTGTCTCATATATTGACTTTTGATTATCAATTTTAATCAATGTATCAAGTGAAACATCCATACTAAAACACTCATGCTAGAGAGATATTTGAAGTTGTTTGATTATGATCATCCTTGTTTACCTTTATTATCAACTCATAGACTAGAGGAGTATAACTATAATTAGTTAAATCACCCATTTTTCTATTTTTTTGCAACTTTATATCTCCATTTTCATTGCATTTTGAGTAGGTGTAGTAATAGTATAGGTGTAGCATCAAGATAACTAATCCTCTCTAGTGTTTATCTCTAGTCTTAGGCCACCCATATCTTTAGAGAGTCCCCATTATGACAATTGAGTGAGGATACTTAAAACACATCCTTAAAGGGTGAAACTTAATGTGAAAATAATTTTTTACACACTTGATAGGATCCAAATTCAATAATATTGATCAAGATTGGTGCTATACTTGGTAGACTTATAGATATCATAGCATTTACATTCAACATCTGGTGACTCCAACAAGTTTTCAAGCATTATGGTTGTAAGACTAGTGTCTAGTTTTCATTCCAAATGTAACAACAATATATTTTACTAAAATTACTCTTTTTGAGTTTTTATAATGACCTTATCATTCATCTAAGAAAAAGAGATTATCTACTACACACCCTTATCCAAAAAGGTCTTTTGTTGTTGTTGCAAATGTATATATAAAAAAAAATTATATACCCCTCTACTTCAAGATGGAAGTGCCTATAAATTAGGGGTTTTTCCTTTTAATGGTGGCATACTATAATCCTAGATCAATATGATGATATTTGTGTTGCTTCCATAAAATGTATCCAACACTTCACCAGAGAAGACTCTACTAACCCCATTGAACACGTAAGAGATATTACCAACATTTATTATGTATTATGTGATACAAAAAAATGTAGCATTAAAATTATTAGCTACTGAATTCAAAGGGAAGGTTATTCAATGGTAGAGAGGTTTGAGGCCTAATTCTTGTACCATTTTTGATGAGATATATGAATAACTATGCAAACATTTTGAAGATAAAAGTGATCATTTGTCATTGGTAGAGAAATTATCTACCATAAAGAGAGATCTTCAAGAATTTATGGTTGATTTTAAATATAGGTTCTAAAATACTTGGGATAGGATCCCAACCATTATCAAACCTACTATAAATTATGCTTCATTTTAACTATTTTAGAACCTTGAATAATGACATAGTGGTAATGACTCAATCAATAGGAGGAAACACATTGCTTGATATATATATGAAGTAGAAATAAGAGCTATAAATTGTATTATCCAAGATGGTAAGATAGCTCCAAGGCCTCTTATGCCTTTATTTATAGAATTTTATCCTTGTACTTCATCTATTCCCCTTGTATTTCCCACATTGGCTCCCATTTCTTCACCTAATAGTTAAGAAAAGGTTGACTCTAATCCTCCTAATTATTTGAATGAAGTCAAGACTCTTTTAAAAAAAATTGTAATGAAATTATGAACATAAAGAGCTAAAAATATTAGAATTACATAACTTAGTAGCCACATAATTAGTTTAATCAGGACAATATACCTCCTTTCTAAGGTAACTATCAAGGTCAAGGACAAGTCACCAATTTTATGCCTTACAATAACTACAATCCAAATGTTGATAGCTCATCAAATGTCATTATTCTAGCTCAAAATAATGTATTTCAAGATAAATAATTGTGTCCTCCTTATGATCAAATCCAAAATAATATTTTACACTCTAATGGTGTGTCCAATCAAGCTCTAATGATGTAAATTTCTCAAACTTCTCAAAATGTTCAAGTTTCTCAAGGTATGCAAACTTCTCAAAATCCCCAATATGAGATGCCACCTCAAGGAGATAATAATCAAGGGTAAGTACAACACGATTACATATTTATTAATTAGTAATAAGGAGACTATTATGATATGAATTATTTTGGAGGTTATAGTAGTTTTGGCACTCCTATGTCAGCCAATATAAGAGTTTAAAAAAGAGCAATATAAGGTAATCAAGAAGCAATTCAAGTACCTATTCTACGTTCTAAAGTGTCTCATTTAATTAATAGGTATAATTAATCCAATAAAGTGAAATAATTTTAAAAAATATATAATTTAAGAGTTGTTCCCCTACCTTAATCATTACAAGCTCAAGATAGTTTAGTTGTTCCTAGAGGATAACCAAAGTTTGGTAGCTCTTCTATCAACATTGTTGATCAAATAAAGAAGACACGTGTGAAAATTACAATGTGGGATACATTATTCATTCTTAGAAAAAAGGATATTCTTCAAGAGGAGATATATAATCTTAACCTTGCAGTTGGATTACCAATGAAAGAAAGACTATTTCTCATGAATGATACTCAACGTAAGGGAGTAAACAAGTCAATAATGACAAGCCTCCTCATTTTTATCTCTCTATCATCATAGGTTAGTCTTTGGTTCATAATTTCATAATTTATAGTGTTGTTAGTAAGTTTGTAATGCCTAAACAAGTGGTTAATAAGCTAGGTTTTTAGTATGATGCAATCACCAAAGGAGTGTTACAATTAGATGGGAGAACACCAAGATTGTAGGTATAATCAAATGTCTAAATTATAATTTTCACTCTTTTCCCACGTTTTATATATCTAAATATGTTATTTTGATAAACCTACCAAAATACATCACCCTATGTCTATCGAGGGAGTTCACGACTAAGATTGGGGGGTATTTATCATCTAATTAGTCTTATATGGTGTTTAGGACTAGGTATTGTAATAAAGTCAAGGTATAATCTAAACCAATTTATAATAACCACATATAACCTTATATGCCTAAATTATCTAACATTAATTTTACTATTATTGATGAAGTAAAATTACATGTTGACCAAGAACCAACTATTTCTCTTAAAGGCATACCTGATCTATTTCTTGATGAGTGGGTAGTTAAACATCATGAACATAATCCATATAAGTTCATGGAAGAGGAAGGCCTAGGATTTTATTACTTACATGAGGAGGGTTATTTAATTCTTCATTTGGTTAAACCAAATGAACCTTTGAATGGTTTACGGTAGTTATTTTTTATGGATCAAGGAGTAATATGGGTGTATGAGGTAGTGAAATGTTAGTTTTTACCTATAAATAAAGGTACTATACCGCTTTTAAATTTAAATTTAGTTGTACTTGTAATGCAATAGCATATGAGGAAATTTTGCATGGCCTTTAATGAGCTATAAAAGGAGGATTAAAATGTCAACAAGTATTTGGTGATAGTGATCTAATTGTTCATCAAGTAAAAGGTCAAAATGTGACTAAGAAATCATTTCTAGAATCCTAAAAACATAGGGTATGGGATCTCACATAATATTTTGAATCCATCAACATATAATTCATTTCAAAGGAGTAAAATAAGAATGTTAATAGGTTGGTTAAAATTAGAGCTCAATTTGATAATCTAAATTATTCTAAGAACTAAGATGCTAATCACATGTCAAGGTAGTAGTAAGAACTTCTATCCAAGATAACGATGCTAATTGAAAAGGATTTGACAGTGACAAATAAATAACATGATTTCTTCAAGAAGAGGCCAAATTATATTTAATAAATCAGTCTAAATTATAACAATAATATGGTGATCAAATTATGCAATTTAGGACAAACAATCTTCTTAAAGGCTTAGTGACACTTGAGAGTATATTCAATGATGATAATAAAATTAAGAAATAAAAAGTAAGCATATTTAAAAATAAATATAACTATGAGAGGGTCATCATATTTTTGAGAGGCCACTCCCAATATATAAAGTTTTTCTGGCCAACCATATAAAGTTTAATTGAGTTAGTTTAAATATTAGATATAGAGGAGAGGGTTTAGATATTTTGGAGAGGGAGAGGCCAACCCCAACCCCACTTCCTCGCTCTCCCCCGCCCGCCACACCCCCCCCCACCACCCCCCCCCCTCCCCTGCGACCCCCAAACCATATAAAGTTGAGTTGAGTTAGCTTAAAGTTTAGATATAGATGGGAGTGGCTATATATTTGGGAGAGGGAGAGGTATATGATACATATATATAGGGTCCCTCTCACCCCATGGCCATGGATATAGATGAGGATGGGGATGAGGAATGTCATTTATGTGGTTAACTACCATATATAGATATTCGTGGAGAGGGAGGGATAATATAGAGTTATATATCTATATAGGGGGTAAAAACCTACTCTCTATTATAAAAAGATATCAAAAATAAAAGGATAAGGCATATGAATCCAAAAATTGAGGTCCTAATAAGGAAATAATTAACTAAGTTGATATAATCTAGCATTATCTTTCCTATCAAACACTCATCTTGGGTTTCTAATCTAGTCCCTATAAAGAATAAGAATGGAGAGATAAGATTGTGTGTATATTTTAGGGATTTGAATAGATTTTAATTGAAATATCATTATCCTTTATCTTATGGATAAAATATTTCAAGTGGTATTAGGTTTTAAAATATTATTTTTCCTTGATAGCTATTTAGGGTATAATAACATTTTGGTGCAAGAATAAGACCAGTATAAAATAACCTTCACAATAAAATCGGCCACATATGCCTATATAAAAATTCCTTTGGGTTTTCCAATGATAGAAATACATTCCAAATATCCATGGACATGGCATTCCAAGGTTTGATGAATGATATAGTGCTAGTTTATCTTGATGACATCACAATGTTCTCCAAGGATACAAGTGATCATTTAATTCATCTTAGGCAAATTTTTGAGGGATGTAGACTATTTAGAACCTCTCTTAATCCCAAAATATGTGTATTTTTAGTCCATGAAGGCAAAATCTTGGGCTACATTATCTCCAATAAAGGTCTCTCTATATATATTGAAAGACTAAGTGTTATCTTGGCTTTGTCATTTCCTAAGCACAAGAAGGGGCTACAAATTTTCTTTAGGAAAATTAACTTTATTAGGATATTTATTCTTGATTTTTATAATCTTTTCAAGCCTCTAGCATACATGTTGAATAAAAATTAGGCTTTTAGTTGGAATAGAAAAGCAAGATATAGTTTTAATGTTATCAAGTAAGTCATATCTCAATCTCCAGTACTTTCAAATACTAATTTCAATAGAGACTTCACTTTGTATGATTTAATAAATGATTAAGGTCTTTAATAACCCATTAATTTATTAAACCAAGGTTTAGAATACTATGAGGTAAGATATACATTTGTAGAGAAGTAAATCTTTGATATTATAAGAAGCCTTTAAAAATTTAAGCATATTCTATCTACTAACAAAGTACATGTGATGGTGTCTCATCCAAGAAATAAAGACTTCCTTTTGAGTACGGATTTAAATGAAAAAAGGGATGATTGGATCACCAAATTCATGGAGTATGATGTTGATATGAAGGTTTACAATTTGGTGAGAGGTAAGGAGTTGTGTGAGCACTTAGCTTCAAGATTGAAAGAGTAAAAGGAATCTACCCTATCAATCTAAGATGATCCTAAAATAAATGCATCTACATCTAACATAATTTAAACATAATACATAGTTAAATTCCTCCAAATAGGTGAGTATTGATTAGGCATAAACAAGGCTAAAGGAGATACTTAATCTTATAATGCATTTTATATGTCTTGATAGATTGAATAGTTTATAGAAAGGAACTTAATGAAGTACTCCATATATACACATAATATGTTCACACTTTTATCAATTACTAATGCTTTACATCTTGTAAGAACCCATCGTGACTCAACCTCTTTGAGTGCATGCCTTAAGGGGTGCACCGATAAATGGGTGGGCAGACTTTTAGTGATTCATAGGATTGTTATCTCTTATTTCCATATTATTCCCTATATATTCATCTCCTAAAACCTTTCCCTAAGCTATCTCTTCTTTCTTTCGTATTCTTCTAGTATTTTCCTCTTTCTATCCTTATTTCCCTTTCTTAGTACCCTTTTTAACTATTCAATAAGCTAGGTCAACCTGGTCGACCTAACATAGTCTAGGGCCACTTTAGCTCTTTAAGCCTAGTTTCTATCTTGTTGACCTAGCACAAACTTTAGGCATTAGCCCAATAACGTGCTAGGTTGACCTAGTTGACCTAGCACAACTGACATGTCTTAGTGATTTTTAGGTTAGATACTCCTATATATATAAGGTCATTTTTGTCATTTCAATATGAATTCAATCAAGAGTTATTATTCACTCGTGCTTCTTCATAATCTACTCTTCCACCACTCTACTTGAGGAGTCTTAGCTTAGGTTTCTTATTTTGAGAATCTTAGTCTTGTGTATAGGTCTTGGATGCTTTGGCCTAAAAGAATGATAGTTACAAACTATAACAACCTTTTTCAAAGCCCCATTGTCCAAGGGAGAGATTGAGTCATGACGGGTTCACATTCAGGTAAGTATATTCTAATTTTGTTCTCCTCTCTTTTAGTAGATAGAAGTAACATAAGTGTTGGCAAGAATAATATTACTCATCATATTCCATGTATTAGGGTGTTAATCATACTTAATTTATTTGAATTTCCCTATACATGTATTTGATTTCTTTGCATCTAACCCCTTACTTTTTACCATAAGCTTTGGTGATCACTATATTAGTTTACTTTTCTTGTTATTAGATTAGTTTACTTTCTTGTTTATTATCATAAGTGAATATAGAAACCATAGGACTCCTTTAGGGTTATTGTGAAATTATGTTAGACTATAGGCTTTGAAACCCTACCTAGCATGATGTGTTGTGATAGATGATGCAAGTGATCCCCTAATTAGGTCTAGCATATCCTCATATTGGTCATGCTCCTACTTAAAAAGTGTGTGCCCCTATTGAAAGTGTAGATGTGATCTATCTTATGTGATCTAGGAGTTATTCATGTGCACTATATAATTCTGATTGCATACATTTTGGTGAACCCAATGTGAATCAAACCCTTATAGGGTTTATTTCACTTGTTTTATTCTTTTTGTCATCTTTTCTATCATATGTTTTGACTTGTTGGCTTGATTTTGTCAACCTAGATATTTTTATCTATGTGTAGGAATAATCAACAAGATGGACCAACTCAACCCAACATAGGTTTCCAATAATTTGAAAACTTTTTATTCAGCCTACTAGGTTGATCTATTCAACCTAGCACATTTTTAGCCACTTTATAGTAGGTTCCTATTCAGGATTCATAGTGCAGGTTCTAGATTTTAGACTTCCAAATTTGTTGTCCAATCAACTAGGTCAACTAGCTCGACTTAGTATACTTCCAAATTTTTAGTCTAGCCAACTATGTTGATCAACTTTACTTAGCAGATTTCCAAACATCTAGCTCAATCTACTAGGTTGACCAAGTTGACTTAGCACACTTTTTCAACTTTTGTAGTAGGTTCCTATCTCACTTGGTCGACCAGCTTGACCCAGTTCTCTCTAAGGTTAAAGGTCAATTATCTGTTATGTTTTCATCTCCAAAACACCAAGGTCATTTTCTATTTCTCTATTTCTACTCTATTATATACTTTTCTTTCAAAATTGTAATATATTTATATGTACCAATTGGATTGGTCAGTGTCAATTCAATTGATTGTGTATTTCATTTCAATATTTGCTTTTCTAAACTAGTTATAGGCATACTTTATTTTATTTCTCATCTTATTATAAATCCTTTCCCTTTCCCTATCTACTATGCTACATCAACCAACTCAACTCTATATTGTCTTAGACTATTTTTTCTACTTTTTTTCACTACTATAGGTTGACCTAGTAGACCTAGCATAGTTTTTAGGTCTAATTTTTCCACTAGGTTAACTTGGTTGACCTATCTTTATTTTTTTACTTCCCCTACTTTTTAGTTTGGTTCTTCATCCGTTTTTATCTACATTTTATTCATTTTTATTTGATCAAAATGAGGTCCCCTATCATAATATTTTTGGATAGTCTTAATCCATTTAAATCCTATATGGGATATTCATTTATCCCTTTCTTTACCTCCTAAGATCACCATCACTCTTGGGGCACCTCTTTTCCTCCTTCATCTACAAATTGCAACATGGTTGAAATAACACCTCAAGATGAAGTTGATGGGTCCAATCCTTTTTGTATCTACCAAGAATATTTTCAAAATATTTAAACTAATGTGGGAGTGATTGACTCAAATTTATTTAACAATCCCACTAATAAATCTTCTTCTAATATTCCCTCCAACACCAACCCACCACTAGTTACAACTCAATTATTATTTCAAGTGATTCAACAAATGAACAGTATACAAAACTCTAATACCAATCAAATGATGCAACTTCAAAAACATTTGATCAATGTGGCTAATCAACCTCCAATCCTAAATCCTCAAGCTAATCCTAATTACATTCCTCCACCTCTTAGAGATGCCTTAGGTGACATTTTTCCTTAACCAATAATGACTAAAACAATTCTTCAAACTATCCAAAATGAGCCTTTAGATCCCTTCATTGTATCTATTGACATTGGTAGCATATCACCAACTATTAAATATGATGGCACTAAAGACCCATCCTCATTTCTTAAAGCATTTTGTAATCTCTACAAAGAGTGGATACAAACTAATACATTTTTCACTACTAAAATCTTAGTTAATACCTTCACTGGTGATGTATTAGAATGGTATAATCAATTACCCCAAAATTATATTTGGAAATTTGAAGATTTGGTCAATCCTTTAGTTAAAGAGTCTCAACATAATGGTTTTCCTAAAAACTATCTTAGCCATTTCATAAATGCTAAACAATCTCCTAATGAATTGGCTCATGACTTTATTCAAAGATGGAAATCCTTACCTCATAAATCTGATCATAATATGTGTGATGATAACCTATTCAAACTCTTTATCATATATTTAAATCCTACTCTTCAATATAAGTTTTGAACCTTTGCTCCTCAAACTCTTAATAAAGCTCTTGACCAAGCTAAATGGATAGATTTTCTTATGAAGCAATATGAACCTAATTCTAATATACTTAAAGGATATTTCCAAAAATCCAATACTATCGCTAGTAACACTTCTCAAACCAAACTTGGTGTTTCCAAAAATGATGTTCCTTCATTGTCTCATGTGCCTCTTTTAGTTCATCAAATGAGATAATTTTTAGCTCTTTCTAAACCTTTTATATATCTTAATTCTCCTCCTAAATGGTATGATCCCAATCTCTTTTATTGGTTCCATGCCGATATTGGACCTTCTCATGAGTCTTATATAGGTCTCACTAAATGTGTTATGTGATACATAATCGGTGATTCATTTGACCATGAAACCATGATTAAGCACTGCCATCAAGAATACACTAATTCTTTTGAAAAATGACAACCCACTAAAGCCTTTAAATATAATAATAATAATAATAATAATAATAATAATAATAATAATAATAATAATAATAATAATAATAAAATCTTCTTCCCATAATCAATCAACTTCTAAGGATGTCTGTGTAATTGATGTTGATTATGATCAATATCTTAAAAACTCTCAATATGTCAATACAGCTAAAGTTAATTATTGTAGGAAGCTAACACATAAATATCATGTGACCAAACCTAAGAAACCTTGTTTGGAAGAACAATTGCTTAAAGATACTACCATTATCAATGTTCATTTAGAATCACTTGAGTAACAACTTCCTCCTTCTGATCCTCCAACCACATTTATTCCTCCAAATTCTAATTTGACTTCTTCTAAACCTTTTGGTTCCTATTCTAAATCTCATTGGAATTTCCTAGAAGAACTTAACTCTATGCCATGTAAAATTCATCTCATGGAGTTTGTTCTCACTTCACCTTATCATCATAAATTCCTTATGCAAAAGATCTAAGAGATTTAATATTCATATTCTTTAGATGAAGAACCACCTTATATTGATTCCCAACCAGAAAACATTAATACCATTGAATCTATATGTCCTTATTCCAAACCTTCCATTGAATTCCTTGAAGAGGAAATGATTAATGATGAAATTCTATTTTTTACCAATGATCCACATCTTTTCAACAATATAGCTCTTAATGCCACCCTTATTTGAAAATTTTTAGTTTGATGAAGGTTTTGGTATTAATGTGCCTTCTTTATGGATTTTAGAACAACTTGGTTATAACAAAAGTCATTTTAAACAAACTTGTCTTACTTCTCATGATTTTGATAAGACTAATAAATATCCACTTGGTTGTATATGGATTCCCTTAACCATTGGTCCTAAGACCATGTGAACCAAAATCATGGTTTTTGATCTTCCTTTATCCTATAACATACTCCTCATTCATCCATGGACTCATCAAATGAGGGACATTATTTCTTTTGATAGTAAATTCATTAAATTTATACATAATGGAAAATGTTATAAGCATGAATCCAATCCTAACTTGTGTAGTATCTAATTACCTGATCCTAAATCAAAATATCATGTTCCCTCAATTCCTAAAATCAATTGTGCTCCTCTACCTGAGTTCATCAATATGAATCCTAATTTACAAGTTACTCTTACAAATTTTGATGATTATGAGCCCAATGAATTACAATACACTTTAAATACTAATAAATTACCTCCATATATTTTGGAATGGTTTCCACCTTCCCTCTTACCCATAGATCATACCATTCATCTCATGGATGAGATTATTGATCTTCTTGCTCCATGAAATGCTCAAGACCCATCTTTATTTAAATATTTTTTTCCTTTCAATGAATTTGGAGTGATAGGTTTTTTCAAGACCCTCTCATCGTGACTCCTCAAACATTTAGTAATCATGGTATTTCAGAATATGATGATCCTCACAGATCCCAAGCATGTAAAATTTCTCCCACATATGAAGATAACTATATCATGGCCTAAGATCAATCTAAAGACTTGGATGTCTTGCATTATCAAAATATCTTAGCTAAAATTCATTTTTTCAACCTATATTTACATACCATTTATGTATGTAATAACTTAGAACCTAAGGGTTATGTGCCTCCTATCAATCCTCCTCTTATTGATTCTCCTTGGGTGGTAGAGCACATCATGCCTTATGAACCTATTGAAGTGCTTTCATCTTCTTTACCTCCTTTGTTTTCTCCAATTGAATCTAATTCCTCTCCCATATTCTCTCCATCTATTTCTTCTATTCCTAAAATCACACTTGATGCCACATTAACCAATGTAAATTGAATACATTCTAAATATGATTGACATAGCAATCAAATTTTAGATCTAGAAGTAGATTTGGAATATTGTGGTCTTTTTCCTATCTTGCCTAGTGATGAAGCTATTTTAGAGTTGTTTTATGCTCAAGAAACATAGCTCCCATGACAACATCATAAAATTGGATATTTAAAAAATAAAACTCCTCACTTTAATGAGTTTGTTGCTAGCACTGATCTAAGTCTAATCTAATTTCATCTTTAACCAATTCACCATACCACTTTCAAGATGGTAATGCCATTCTTATTGAATAAACAACTCATATCGACTATGGTACTCCCTCTTGTCCTTAACCAATCATAGTTTTCAAATAAATTTCACCTTTTGATCATGACAATTTCAGCTTATTTTTCAATAAGTATCAAGAGGCATTTTCATGGTCTTACCAAGATATGCATGGCATTGACCCCAACATAGTGGTTCATAACATCATTACCTATCATGATGCCAAACCTATGTGTTAGAAGTAATGAAATTTTCCTCCTAAGGTTACCAACTTATGCCATAAATAAATCATCAAAATTCTTGATGCTAAATTCATTGAACCTATGAATTATTCTAAATGGATTTCCAATATTGTTCCTATTCAGAAGAAGGTCATCATGGTCATTTGTATTTGCGTTGATTTCTAAAACCTTAATCCTGCTTGTCCTAAAGATAAATTTCCTTTACCTTCAATAAATTCCATTATCGATTCCATGGTTGAATATGAAATGTTATCTCTTATGGATGTATTTTTGGGATACAATCAAATTCATATCACTCCCGAAGACCAACATAAGACTAATTTCACCATAGAATGGGGTACCTATTATTACATTAAAATTCCCCTTGGTCTTAAAAACACTAGAGATACTTTAAAAAATGCTATGACTCATATCTTTCATGATCTCATCCATAAAATTTTTGAAACATATGTGGATAATCTTATCGCTAAATCCAAACATCGCAAAAATCATCTTTTTGATATTTCCATTATCTTTGATCATCTAATCAAATATAAAGTTAGACTTAATCCTTTCAAATGTGTCCTTGGAGTTACATCTGGTAAATTATTGGGATTCTTAGTCTCTCTTCATGGCATTGATGTTGATCTAGCCAGGATTAATGTTATTATCAACATGCCTATCCCTCATTCAATTCCTGATATTCGTACCTATTTAGGCAAGATTGGGGTAATTAGATGATTTATTCTTGAGATGGATTATTAGATTCACTCCATAAATTTCCTTCTCAAGAAAGGTACAACTTTGGAATGGATGTATCCATGTCAAAAAACATTTAACAACATGAAAGAGTCATTGCTTCATCCACCTATGCTCCATCCTCCTAATGATTGACCCTTGATTCTTTATACTTCTTCCACACCAATTTAAATTGGAGTAATGCTTACCCAACAAGATGTCATAGGTAAGGACTATGCCATATATTACATTAGTTGAGGCTTTATCGATTATGATACATGTTATACCAAAGTTGAGCGTGATTGCCTCACCATCTATTTTGTAGCTGAAAAGCTTCATACTACATGCTTTAACAGACCACTCATGTCATTGTTCATTCTAATCCCCTTTGTCACTTCTTATCCAAATAATTTATTATATTATATATAATTAGAAAGCAAATGGTTTTACTTATGGAATTTTATCTTTGCATCATCACACAAAAAATTGTTAAAGAGCAAGTCATAGCTGACCAACTTTCCATAACCCCCATTCCAACCACTTCCTCACTTCAATATGACCTTACCAATGAAAATATTATTTACATTGAAGGTTTTAATTAATAAATTTATCTTAAAGATGATTATCATAGCTTTACTATTGATCTTTAAGCCAATCAATCTATTAAGCCTTCCACTCCCTCTAATACTACAAAACCAAAACTAGTTATTGAGGAGCTCCCTAAAATCAATATTAAATTGCATGAGTATACTTAGACCCTTCACTTTTATGGTGTTAAATGACTTCAAGGATTTGGGGCAAGTTGCAATCTCCCTATTCCTCTTGGTAAAATAATTCCTTTAGCTTTTTGTTTTACATTTGATGTCACCAATAATATCACTGAGTACTCCTTGTATACACATAATATTTTCACACTTTTATTGATTACTAATGGTTTATAGGAACCCATCATGACTCAATATATCTAATTGAATGGATTAAGGGGTGCACTGGGAAAGGGTTGGGTAGATATTTGGTGCTTCGTAGCATTGTTGTCCCTTATTTCCATATTGTTCCCTATCCATTCAACTCTTAAAACCTTTCCCTAAGACATCTCTCCTTGCTTACACATTCCTATAGTATTTTCTTCTTTGTATCCTTATTTCCCTTGCTTAGTACCCTTTTTTCCTATTTAATAAGCTAGGTCATCCTGGTCAACCTATCATAGTCTAAGGCCACTTTAGCTCTTTAGGCCTAGTTTCCATCTAGCTGACCTATCACAAACTTCAAGCATTACCCTGATAATGTGCTAGGTCAACCTAGTCAACCTAGTATAGATGACATATCTAAGTGATTTATATGTTAGATACTCCTATATATATAAGGTCATTTTGGTCATTTACTTATGAATGCAATCAAGAGTTATTATTCACTCATGCTTCTTCACAATCTATTCTTCCACCATTCTACTTGAGGAGTCTTAGCTTAGGTTTATTATTTTGAGAATCTTGGTCTTGTGGATAAGCCTTGGATGTTTTGGCCTAACAAACTGATCCTTATGAACCACAACAACCTCTTGTGAATCCCCATTGGCTAACAGAGAGATTGAGTCATGATGGGTTCACATTTAGGTAAGTATATTCTAACTTTGTTCTCCTCTCTTTTAGTAGATAAAAGTAGCATAATTGTTGGCTCAAATAATACTACTCCTCAGATTTCATGTATTAGGGTGTGACTCATATTTACTTTATTTGAAGTTCCCTATATATGTATTTGATTGCTATGAGTCTAACCCCTTACTTTGTGTCACAAGCTTTTGTGAACACTAGATTAGTTTACTTTTCTTGTTATTAGATTAGTTTACTTTCTTGATTATTATCATAAGTGAAAATAGAAACCATATAACTCTTTTATGGTTATTGTGTGATTTTGTTATATTGTAGGCTTTGGAATCCTACCTAGCATTATGCATTGTGATAGATGATATAAGTGATCCCCTAATTAGGTCTAATGGATCCTCATATTGGTCATGCTCCCACTTAACAAGTGTGTGCCCAAATCAAAAGTCTAGGTGTGATCTATCTTATCTGATCTAGGATTTATTCATGTACACCATGTAATTTTGGTTACATACATTCCTAATATGTGTAGTGGTTGATTAGGTTGAAAAGTTATTGGTAGAATTTCATGATGTATCATCAGATGGTCACTTTTCACCAAGAACCACAATAACAAAAGTGATGAGAGATATATATTATTGGCCTAGTTTATTCAAGGATTCAAATTCATGGGTGAGAAAGTGTTAAAATTATTCCTTATTCATAGTAAAACAAAATATTGTAGCCCTCCCTCTCCATCCCATTCATGTAGACCAATCTTTCATACAATGGGGATTAGATTTCATAGGTATGATCAATCCTCCTTCAAATGTTGGTCATAAATGGGTAGAGGTTATAGCTCTCAAAGAAGATAATGAAACCAATGTGATAGACTTTGATGAAGGTATAATAACCAAATTTGGGGTACCTTATACACTTATTTCAGATAATATAATGGATTTTTTTGGTACTAAAATAAGTGAGTGGGCTATGAAACATGGGATTCACCTAAGTACATAATCAAACTACTATCTTAAAGGAAATGGAATAGTAGATTCCAAAAATATATATATATATATCATCAGAGTTATCAAAAGGACTATGGAGGAAAATTAGAGGACATGGCACACAAATTAGAAGATAACCATATTGGATAATAGGATCACTCCCAAAAGATCCATTATTAACTCACCATACATTCTAGTTTATGGAAAAGAATCTAAGCTACCCATTTTTCTTGAGTTACTAGCTCTATAACTCACACATCAACTTGAAATGATGATAATACTACCATGGAGAGTAGTCTAGTTGAGTTGATGGAGCTATAAGAAACAAGATATCATGCCATGCATACCATGGAGTCACATCAAGCTCAAACCAAGAGATAATTTGACAAGAAAGTATTCTCAAGAGTATTAAAATAAGGTGACCTTGTGCTTAAATGGGATAAAGATAGAGACAAACTTGAAATACATACCAAGTTTGACACTTTATGGAATGGGCCCTATTACATCACTAATTTTAAGTAACACAATGCCTTTCAACTCTCAAAGTAGAATGGATAAGAATTAAATATTCTAATCAATGGGATACACCTCAATCATTGTTATTAACGTCATTATTTATCCTCTTATACATAATATAATAGTCGGTGCTTCCTCTAAGTGATTTATAGCACATGTTTATCTTATTGTGTGTGTTTCTTGCTTTGTTGTGTGTCTTTTTTTATTGGTCTTTATAGGGTAATCTAAGTTTTTAGTTTGTCTCAAAAGTTAATGTCATTTTTAGGTTCATATTTGGTCTCATAAAGAATCATTTTTCAATGACTCCATGCCCAATGGATTGTTTAAGGTTATTATACTAGATGTTTAACAAGCAAACTACCCCTGTATGTTACCAAAAATATTAGCCAATTAGTCACCCATGACCAAGGATTGTTCAAAAATAGGTAAATAAATCATCTAACATTGAAATGGTCTTAGTTAGAGTCATGTCTTAGGGTCATTTTTTTTTTCATATGTCATCTCAAGGTATAGACAGGGTCTTGATACTAAATTTCTAGCAAGCAAACTACCCCTAGTCTTGAAATGGTCTAAGGATATTAAACTAGATGTTTAGCAAGAAAAATACCCCTGGATGTTGCCAAAAATATTAGCTAATCAGTCACCCATGACCAAGGATTGTTCAAAAATAGGTAAATAAATCATCTAACATTGAAATGGTATTAGTGAGAGTCATGTCTTAGGGTCATGTTTTGGTTTCATATGTCATCTCAAAGTATAAACATGGTCTTGATAGGATGTTAGAGTGCATGTGTGTGTCTTGTTAAATCAAATTCATACCATGATCTTTTAGTATGTATTTTGTCATGTAATTTAGTAATGTTTAAGATAACCTTGGAAAAATTAAGGTTTTTGTATGGAATTAAAGGTAAACTTGATCCATGATGAAGAGAAAGAGGTGATGACCATACAATAAGGTATGCTAATCTAAGATAGATAATTAGACTTAAGAGCAAGTTGTTAAGTTTTAGATATTTATTTTTTAATCCTTTTGGAGAAATTAAGTATAATCACCTAAAAGTGGTATTTGAATTCTAAGAGTGCTACTTAAGACAAAATATTCCTAGATTATACTTAAACCTATCCTAGAGCCTATTATCACACTTTTCCAACCTTTGTACAGACCACATGCATCCCTAATCATCTAAAAGATAGTCTAAGATGTTCATTTATAGATAGTGTCCCTTCATTCTTAACAAATTTCTAGATAGACATAGTGCCACATTAAGGACACTAGAGCCACATGGTGTTAGTGTCACAAAAATTATGCGAATGTCCCTTACACTAACTTTCTTCAACGAATATATTTTTAGAAAGTAAAACTCTCCTAAGGTCAGCCTAAGCATCTTTTATTGTCCACACAAGCTACATAACACTATAAATATATGAATTTTAGACCTCTATCTAGTAGATGGAAAATATATACAAAATACCTATTCAAAAATGAAAAAAGTTGAGCAAAATCAAGGTTATTAATCTTTATTCTACCCTACTTATGCATACTACCATCTGCAACTACTCTAAGCTCAGATTTTCTAGATGTGTAATCTCAAGAAAAATGACCACTATCATTCTAGCATTAATTACATTTACCAACACTTAGGTGGGGATAACTACATCAGGCTTGATCCCTCCTCACATTATTGGTATTTAGGAAACTCTCTTCACAATGGGATGTTGAAGATGTCCATCTTATCCTACTAATAAACACACATTTTAGCTCATGCCTTTCTTGAAAGGAGGATTAGGGTTTGTATCATAAATTAGATATTATAAGAACAATACAAAGTTTTAGACTTCATGCACATAATAACAGAATTCAAAAACATAGGTGCAGGTGAACCTAATATTTAGGAATAATATTGTATATAGGACACTAGTGCCATTTTTAGGACATTGGAGCCACATGGCACTACTATCCAACTATGGCACTACCATCCAAGAGATGATTTGACATTGGGATCTAGTTGATAACACTTAGAGTTATTCCTATCCTATTTTTTAGCACTCAAGTATTCCATATCAGGTGTTTTTTAGACAAGTCTTTATTTATACATATTTATTACTATTTTTAAAAAGTCAAAGCTAGTTAATATCTATAACAAATCAATTATTTATTGCATATTATTTCACTAATTTAGAATTCTCAACCCTTTAATTAGAAATATTAATTACATAGCTAAAACCCTAAAATATTAAAACATTTGGTGAAAATGACTTAATTCTAATATTGCTTAAAACCCTAGTTCTACATAGGGTTTACCTTCTCCAAATTTTTGTGCACTAAATTAGGGTTACAAACTTATATTTTTCTAATTTTTTTCATAACCTAACTCATTTAATCAATCTCACATTAAAGTTTCATTTATTTAAATATAATTTTATTTTTTTCAAAACAACCCTAATTCATAAACCCTAACCCTAGATGATCTTAGGGTTTGTATCCTTCTTTTTCCTATTTTCATTAGATAATTTTATTTTTTTCATATAAATTTTTTAAGAAACTCTATTCTAATTTGTTTACTATATTCCATCTAAATATTTTATCTCTCTTCCATTAAGAAGAAGTGATAGATTAGGTGGTAATCTTATAGAGTATATTCAAATTCCTACTATCTGAGCCTATAACATGGATAAGGGACCTATAATAATTCTATTTATTCATCCTTCACACACTAATTATGTGTATTTAAATGATAATGCATATGAATATGAATAATACAATCAAGAACAAGATTATATACACATTGAAAATTGACACATTGTTCTTCTACTTAACAATGATGACATGATTATCAATAAAGATGAGATATTATATAACTTTAGAGATAGAATTTGGTAATAACCCCTTGATCATGTGCAAATCCTACAAGCCATATTGGAAACCAAGAACAAAAAAATAATGGTCAATATTTAACTCACCCATATAATAATGTTGTCACACATATATTGGGGCCAACTTAGATAGTAAAACATAATATTTTAATGTGATGCATAGAAATTGTTTCATTCTTTACTAACATGGCTCTGACACCTATAATCTCAAAACTTGCATTCATTCTCCATGATCCAATCTTAGATATAAAATCCACTTGGATTTGTCAACATACTCTTAAATGACCTATTCACAAAGCTTGTTTAAATATATTATCTTACTTTATAGCCTCTAAATATCTCATACCTAGTGGTTCACTATCTTATACTCACCTTATCACTTCTTTCCCTGCAATCTCATTCATTAGCCTAAACTAGGGTTCAAACTTATCTAAGCCAAAACATCTGATTTATTGAATATAATATTATGTATATAATCTATATCATAGATATTATCTATTAGGATTAATAGGATTATCTCATCTCAATCTATTCCTCCTTACAACCTCAATTTTCTTCTCAACTTCTCAAGTCCATAATCTCACTCCACCTCTACTAGCCTTTTTTTGGGATTTTTCATTCTATATAGACTGGTACAAATTATTATTGAGAAAATAATTTCATATTATACCACCCTCTATCCCATTTTACCTTTACATAAAATTTTAGGCTTTAACTCACCTTCTTGAAACCTTTTCTTGCTTCTATATAGACCTAATTAGGTCTCTAGATTTATTCTTAGAACACAGTCTTCAAAATATATACATACAGAGGATATACCTATCTAAAACATAAAAAAATCTCTTTCCTTATTGAAAACAACATCATACTACAAATCTTCATCAATTTTTATTAATAAAATTATTAGATTTCACAATTTTTGTGTTTTACCCTAAACTAGGGTTTGCATAACATGTTACAAGCCCAAGAGGGAAAAAATTAATTTAAAGAGTCTTGGATAAATTTAAAATATTCAAAAGACTTTTATAAGTTATTTAACATCTATTTATAACCTTATAAACTCACAATCTTCCTGACCAATATTTAAACACAATCCAAACATGAATTTTCATAGTGTTCTATAACACAGGCTACTTATGTTGAAGAAAATATAGGGTTAACATTTACTTCACTCACCTGAGAGTTTATTTGATTGTTACACCATAATTTTCATCCATACTATTTATGTTAAACACCATCCTAAGAAACCAATAACCTCCATCATTCTTGACACCTATTGTGGAGGACTTAAACACACTTCTTGACTATATTTTCTTCATAGGGTATACACAGCATGGTTGTTTGAACCCAAAATATTTATTAGTAGTATAAAAAGATTAAATATATGTGAAATAATTTTACACTATTGATTATTTTCTTGATTAATATGTGAACACTCCTCACTTGGCTTTAAGAGGAATCCTTTTTTTTTTGTATTGATCTATAGTTTCAATGACCATAAATAATAATATGATCACAGTTATGCAAATGTTTATCTTAAAACATCCTTTAAAAAACCCTATTTTAAATTTTTTTTAAGACTTTCCCACATATTATTTATATAAAAAAACAATATCATTATAGGAGTGTAGAAAGGATTACTTCAATCGTCACTTTTATTGATTTCATTCATATGTATTTACAACTCTATCTTTTTTTTAACATAGTACATAGATGTTAGTTCTCTTTTCTCTTCCTCATCTGCATACCTCTACCTCATAAACTTACTAAATAAATCCCAACTACCTATTCTAACCTCTAACTCTGATAATAACACCTACTTCAAGGCAAAATTCATTACAAAAAACTTATACACATATGAGTAACTACTTCTTCAGGCAACTACCCTAACTTTGACATTTTATTTAACATTCTTGGTTCTTATCACATTATTCATGATTTTTACATAAAAATACTTTCTCTAACCAACCTATATTAATTTAAGACTTATGATAACATTTGAAAACATGATCTTACTTGACACTACTCAAAAATACACCTTACACACTAACTAAGTTTCAAATTTTCAAATACCCATTTTGGTGGGAAAAGCCAAAGGGATAACAAAACACACATGCAGGACTAAATTAATAACTAAAATTACTTCTAAGTCATGATAAGAGATAAAAATAGCTTATACATTATGAATATTATACAATTTAATTTATTCCCTTGCACCATAGTCCTAGAGAAGAAAGAACTTGAGCTCCAATAACATATTGTACCTTTCATCTTTGTCTTTGAATTAATGCTCTTGGGATCATCTCTTGCTTCATCTACTCCTTCATTATTAAGTTGTTCCTATTTTTTCTCATGTTTCCTCTATCAAATACCATTGTCCTTCCTTCCTTGCTTATCTCAACTTGTACTTGATGTGCACTCATGATTTCCTCTTTACCTCTATCATATGGGTTGTATATGCCACAATACATTGCTTCAACACTTTTACTCTCACCTGAACTTATTATCACCTTCATGTTTACTATATAAAAAAATTTATTATCATTCATAACTACAATAAACTGCTCTACTATCTTGAATGATCTCTCTGCATGTTCTTTATTCTCCTTCATAGGCTTCTCAATGGTTGTAACCTGTATTTCCTCTTCATTATCCATCATCTCAACATGAAAAAATATTTTTAAGGCTACCAATTCTACCTCCAAATATTCATTAATCTCATAAATAGATATGTGATCATTTTTTATACCTTATTCACTCAATTGAATTTCACTTTCCAAGCCTTCAAATAGATCCATTTCATCTTTATCACTCCCACCATCTAGTTGGTCGCCACTACCTTATTTTTATTCACTCATGTTCATCTCTTCTATATTAATGTACTATTTATCTTCATAACTATGATGATCACTTTTTCACTCTTTATTACTCACCTAAAGTCTTCTCATCTTTTGATTTATTTTCTTTCAAAGTAACATTTTTTGCCTTCTTTCCTCTATTTTAGTTTTCAGTTTTCTTTTCTTTACCTACTACCGGATTGGACACTTGGTTTGTTTCTTCCTCATCACCCATTCATAATATTGGATCTTAAATTCTCTTATATGCTCCACTATGGTGAGAAAATAATATATTTTCTACCTCACCTCTATCATCTCTTTCTCCATCCCTATTTTTTTGGTGTCTTCGTGCACCTTTCTTTCCTTGTGGTAGCTCTTCTCAACTTTTCCATATTTTCTCATTTCTCTCTCTTTATTCATATTTTTAAGATTCTATCAACTTCTTGGTCTCATATGAACCAATAATTCTTTGAAAATATCGACCACTTTTCACCTCATGACCTCTCACTTGGGTCTCTCTCAATCTCTCATGTCCTTTCACTAGGAAAACTATTTCTATCTCCTCAAGATCACTTTTGAGATCTCTCTTGAGATTTCTAACAACTCTCTCTTTCTATTAAGCCTTCACTAGATTTAGGTTTTCCTACCACACTTCACAATATCATCTTTTACTCATATCTCAACTCTATTCAAACACATCAAAACATAAATTAAAAACTTAATGAAACATGTAACTTTTGTTTGCAAACTATCCTTCTCTTCTCTTCCCATGAACTTGTTTATCTAATATCAAATGATGTAAAGAAACTATTTCATCCTTTGATAGCATGGATCTAATACCGATAATCTCACAACTTTCATTCATTTTCCATGATCCAATATTGGTTATCAAGTCCTATTGGATTTATCATCATATTCTTAAATGATATATTCACAAAGTTTCCTAAAATATATTATATGTATTGAGATCCTCTAAATATCTCATACTCAATGGTTCACTATCTTCTACTCACCTTATTATTTCTTTCCCTATAACCTCATTCATTAGCCTATACTAACCTTGAAATTTCTCTAGGACCAAACATCTTAGTTCTTGAAAAAAATATTATGTAGAAAATATATATCAATACAAAGTCAACCCAATATATTTTAGGGGTATTTTTCACTTTCTTAGTTTGTTAGCCTTTCGATCGACCTAGATAAAACCTAGTGAATTATTCCCAAAAACACACTAGGTCAAGTGGTTCGACCCTGTAAAACCAACATTTCCAAAAGGATTTAGGGAAAGACTCACTTATAAATATAATATCATTTCATCATTATTTTATATGTGCAATAAAGAGTTATTATTCACTCATGCTTCTTCACAATTTTCTCTTCCATCATTATACTTGAGGAGACTTAGCTTAGGTTTATTATTTAGAGAATCTAGTCTTATGGATAAGTATTGGATGCTTTGGCCTTTCTTATTTATCCTTAAAAACCAAAACAACCTCTTACAAAGCTCCATTGTCCAAGAGAGAGATTGAGTCTCAACAAGTTCACATCTAGATAAGTATATTCTAACTTTGTTCTCTTCGCTTTTAGTATATATAAGTAGCATAAGTGTTGGCTCAAATAATACTATATTTCATATTTCATGTATTAGGGTGTTACTCATACTTAATTTAATTGAGGTTCCATATACATATTTTTTAAATTGTTTCTAACCCCCACCACAAGCTTTGGTGTGCACTAGATTAGATTTACTTTCTTGTTATTATAATAAGTGAATGTTTTAAATTATAGGAATCCATTAGGGTTTTTGTGTGATTATGTTATATTTTAGGATTTTAAAACCTTACTAGCATGATATTTTATTACAAGTGATCCCCTAATTAGGTCTAGTGGATCCCCATATTGATCATGTTCTCACTTAAAAAGTGTATCCCAATCTGAGCCATGATTGATTTATAGACATGATGCATTTATGATTGCATAAATTTTGGTGAATTCAATTTGAAAATAACCATTTCAAGATTTATTTCACTTATTTTCATTCTTTAGTCATTATTTTTATCATACTAGATTGACTCTATCGACCTAATTTTTTGACTTCTGTGTGTAGGTTTTTAAGAATAGCAACAAGATCAACCCAATTGACCTAGTATAGGTTTCTAGCCTTTCAAACATCTAATTCAGCCTACTAGGTTAACCTAGTTGACCTCATATGTTTTCATCACTCTATAGTAGGTTCCTGCATAGCTTGATCGATCTTATCGACCTAGTTTACAAGTTTTGCCAACATACTCCAAGTTTTTTCATTGAAAATCTTTCTTTATTGCATCTTTGATCCACTAAGGTTCCTTTCTACCTCTCTATTTATTTATTTTTTGTCTTTCATTTAATATTTTTTAGTCTTTAAAATTTCCCTTGCATAGTGAACTTGATCGACCTTACTAACCTAGTTTTATGTTTTTGTGCTATTTAAAATAACTTGGTTGACCCTGTCGACCCAATTCATTTTTAGACCTTTCTTATAAAGTATAGGTTTGACCCTATTATATATTTTAGGCATATAGTGTCAACACTATATCTTGTTTCAAATTGGAATTAATCTTTATATGTTGATAATTAGTTCACACCTTTCTTTTCTTGTTGCTTTCATGCTTAGAATAGTTCACATAGTCTAATTAGGGGGTTTTTAATTAATCATTTAGTTTCACTATTTATATTTTATGCACACATGACCAAATCACAAAAACATAAACAAACACTTTAACATTTTATCTACCCAAGGCCAGCCTACTTGGATTTCATCATCAAGGGGGAATCTAACTTGATGCTCTAGTCAAGTATAAAGCATGATTAATGGTATATTCTGGCTAAGCACCTAACACCCATATCACTACAGTGTGTGAATTGAGGAGGTAGGCCCCAATACCAAGCCTATATCATTTCCACTATAGTCCATTTTATCCCAAATTACATAAAACTATCTTTAGATTGATATCTAGTACCTTTCTTATAGCCAACTTCATATCATATTTAAAACCATTTCTTAATAATCTAATCAAACTTCTTAGGTTGACCAATTAATTAGATCTATAATTTTTAAGTTTATTTATTACTTTTTGTTCAATCATATGTGTAAAAAATTGCATTATCCAGTGTTAGTGTAAGGTTTTGTTTAGTTCACCTCAATTGGATTGGCCAACATTGATCCAATTTATTTTTTATTTCCCTACAGCTCTTTCTTGTTTAGATTAGCTAAAAAATTATCTTGTTTCAATTTATAATTTTTTATCAACCTTCTTATTTTCCTTATCTATTATACTAGGCTAACCTAGTCTACCCTATATCCATTTAGACACTATATGGGGTTATTTTTCTTTCTTGTCTTTTCTTATCTTTTCTTACTCTTTTCAACTTTTAGGGCATCTTGTGATGCCCATCCACACATTTATCTAGCCTTTAGTTCATCTTGAGATAGCCACCCACCTATAATTTTAGACTTTAGGGCATCTTGTGATGCCCACTCTTGTTCTACCTGGCATGCTACCAAACTAATTCCACTTCAATAAACCTTTCAAGACACTAGCTTATCTCTCACATGCCCATCCTTGATATAGATGTTAATGTAGATTCATTTCCTTATTTTTATGGTTTTTATCTACATTTATCTAACACTTTTTTTAGGTTACTTACATAGATCTCTCCCTCTACAGTAGTTACCTCTTTTTCACAAACATTTAGTCCCCCCTTTTAGTCTTTTGGTTTCTTGATGTATCATAGACTTCTTTATCTTCTTGTATTTTCTCTTATTTTTCATACCCCTTGGGTTTTTATTTTATGATTTGATTTGTAAGACCATGGATATGGCCTACCATTCCTCACAAAACCACTATCTTTTACTAATTTTTATCACACTTTTGCTTGCCAATGTTGTTTTGGCATCCCTTCGGTGTTTATTTTATGAAGTTGTAGTGTAAGACTGTGGATAGGACCTGTCATTCCTCATAAAAATACCATATTTTTATCTTCCTTTTACATCCTTATTCTCAAACATTAGATTTTGATTCCTTTACTAGATGGAATCTACACAACAATCTGTGTTAGAATGGTTTCCTCTATTTTACTCATTCTTATGATAAGGAATCACACTTTACTATCATTGTATCCCTCTTTTTTCCCTTTGTCACATTTTTTCGATTTGAATTAATTAAATTTTGTTCCATGTGTCATTATTCTTGATTTCCCATTTATTTCACTCCGCATTGGATAAAATAAGGTCAAAATCAAGGTAGCACTTTTATTTTACCTAGATTTACAAGAGTCTTAGACCCCATGGTCTTTGAAGTTTCTCGCTCTTAGCAACCTTGTCCCAAGTATTCAAATTAAAGTCATATTTATCACCCATGTTTAGTTTTCCAAATTTGTATGGAAGAGGGATCTTAAAAAATTTAAAATCCAAATCATTTTAAAACAAAGGCAATGATATCTAAAATGAAACATACAAATATCAAAAATAAAATTCACACCAAAAGACATGATTACAAACACATCTCCTATCTCTAATTGAATCTCAAATTCCATAGTTGGCCTCACATAGAGTTAAGGTCCTTTGGGGTGGAGTAAGCAAGTAGACTGGAATAGGGGATTTCAAAAAACAATATCTATGGTGATACCTAGTTTTTCATGTAAGTACCCAATCTTCATAGTAGACCGATGGCTCTATAATGGGTTTTGAGGAATGGGGAACATGTTGTGGGAAGGTAGGTCCATTTTAATTTTAATGCATATATCCTTCATGGGATGATCTATATACTGCATTTGTTAACCTAAGACTTGTGTAGCTAAGAGAAGTTCTTCATAGTCCTTAAGGTCAAAAGTCCTCTTATTTTGATAGACCTAATTTGAGTGTTTTGACTCAGATAAAGAGTTCCTCTACCTTGGTTTTTCCTTCATTCTCCCCTCTACCCATTTCATTTCCCCCCTTGATAGACAAATTACGATTCCAAATCTATTTTCCCTTCCTCTTTAAATTCATTCTTATTCACCTCTTTTAAAATATTCTAGCACTACTTTGTTTATGTTTTATCTATCTTTAAACCAAAAAAACATGTTTGAGTAACTATTGATTCCTTATTTATACCATGATTTACATGTATGCACTTAATTTACTTTATTCTACCATTTTTCATTGATTACGTTGTCCTACTATTATGAACACTTGAGTGTGTACCACTTTTTCCATTATTGAGTGAGGTTGGATTGTTACCTCTCACTCATCAATGATGTTTTCTATTTTTATAAATCTTTTTCCATTGTTGACTGAGATAAATATTGTTACTTCTCACTCATCAATGTTGTTTTACCATTTTGTTTAATCTTTTACCCTTTTATTTATTTGATTACCATCTTTCTGACATGTATCCTTGGTTTGATTTGGTGAGTTTGAATTTCTTACTTAAGGTTTATTTGTCTGATTTTTTTGATCTTTAGTAGCCTTAGATTTTTAGTTACCTGATTTACTCTTATTTTTGACATGGTTATTTGGTTTAACATAGCACTTGTCACCCTAGCTTGCCAAATTTCCCAAGTACGTCTTGTCCTCATAACACTAGTTATCTTGGTTTTTTTTTTCATTTGTTTGTTTTTGTTCTTTAGTTTTGTATTTTTGAGTTTGGGAAAAGCAGTCTCTGCACCCTGAATAATCAAAACTAACAACACAATAGACAATCATATAGTGATAAAGGTAAGTCAAGGTACACATCACATTTAATTTTAAGTTATTTACTTTTCAGATTAGTTTCCCTTTCAGTCATTTAATTTTAGTTATTTTTCTTTAAAATACTATAATTTTTTTTAGAATTACCATTAGGTATGTCCTTATGTTCTTTCTCAAAGTACCATCCCTTGTTACAACTTAGTGACATGTGATGAGCTTCAAGTGGGGAATATGTATACACACAATATTTTTAACTTTTATCACATACTGACGCTATACATCTTGTATGAACTCATCAAGACTCAATATCTCTTAGTGCATGCCTTAAGGGGTGCATCGAGAAAGGGGTGGGTAGACATTTGTTACTTCACAGGATTGTTGTCCCTTATTGCCATATTATTACCAATCCAACCAACTCGTATAACCATTCCCTAATCTATTTATCCTCCCTTGAATATTCCTCTAATATTTTCCTCTTTCTATCCCTCATTTTATTATCTTAAAACCCTTTTGGTTAGTAAACTATACTAGGTCGAATGGGTTGACCCAATATAGTTTAGGGGTATTTTTCACTTTTTTAGTTTGTTAGCCTTTCGACTAACCTAGCTCAAACTTAGTGAATTATCCCCGAAAACACATTGGGTTGACTAGGTCAACCCTGTAATGCTAACATGTTTTGAAGGATTTAATGAAAGACCCACCTATAAATATAATATCATTTCATCATTCTTTCATATGTGTAATAAAGAACTATTATTTGCTCATACTTATTCACAATCTACTCTTCCACCATTCTACTTGACAATACTTAGCTTAGGTTTCCTATTTAGAGAATATACTTTTATGGATAAGTCTTAGATGCTTTGGCCTTTCTTAGTTATCCTTACAAACCACAAAAACCTATTGAGAAGCTTCATTGGCCAAGGGAGAGATTGAGTCTCAAAGGATTCACATTCAAGAAAGTATATTCTAACTTTATTCTCCTCTCTTTTAGTAGATAGAATTAGAATAAGTGTTGGATTGAATAATATAATCATTAATATTTCATGTATTAGGGTGTTACTCATACTTACTCTAATTGAGGTTCCCTATACATATTTGTTATATTATTTCTAACCCCCACTTTGTACCACAAGATTTGGTGTGCACTAGATTAGATTTACTTTCTTATTATTAGAATAGGTGAATGTTTTAAACCTTAGGAATCCATTAGGGTTGTTGTGGGATTATGTTAGACTATAGGCTTTGAAACCCTTCCTAGCATGATATTTTATGACAAGTGATCCCCTAATCAAGTCTAGAAGATCCCCATATTGGTCATGTTCTTGATTTATAAGTGTATCCTAATTGGAAGTGTAGGTATGCTTTATCTTCTCTGAGCTAGGATTTATTTATATACATGATGAATTTATGATGGCAAATAGGTTCCTAAGACACCTAAAATTCATAAGGTACCATAGTTAGTATCACAGATTCATAACACCACTATAGATATAGATACAAACATAGATTTCTCACTATAGCATATTATGGTATCACAGTTTCCCTTTCACATAGCACACATGATAATAGTACCCTTATTTGACATAAGTCATGGTGATAGTGAGTCTCCCATGAGACTCATCAGTTAGTATGGTTCTTACCCTCTTGTAAATACCTTCTTTTCTATGGCTTTTTATACATAGTTTATTTTCATTTGCTTGTACATAACTTACATCCAAAAAATACAATAACAAATAACATGCTAAAATAAAATAAATTTCAAATATTACTCAAAAAACTCAAAAATTATACATTATATACAATGTTATGTTTACATTTCTTACACTTGATGGACACTACATATGATAGCTATCTTAGTATAGTCATTTTTATCATACATGCATGTTTCACTTGTTCTTATCAAGTGTTTGAAGATTGATTATAGGACTTAGGTCCACCAAACTAATCTAGATTTTCTATTATATATATCCAATTCCTAGCATAATTTGTGTTGAAATTATTCATCTTACTCGAATTACACTCAAATGCACAATTTAGGCCAAAATCAATAAAATGCACTAAATGGTTTGAGCTTGTTGTATACAAGTACCAATTTATGCTAATATATCCCTAAATGGGGAAATGTATTTTATGTGGTTCCTAACTTTGATCAGATTATTTTGAGTCAAAATGATTATTTCACATTTTAGTGCTCTAGATCACTCTTTTCTTCTAATTCATTAGTATGCATCATGTACCTTTTTCATTTTGTGTTGATAACATCCTAAATGGGATCATAGTCTGTAAACAACTAACATTGCCTTCCATTTATTCTCTAGTCAAATTACAACCCAATAATATGATATTTTGACTAATTTGATTAATTGTACACTAATTTCTAAAGAATTACACTAAAATTGATTAATATTTTTTAAGCTAATTAATTTAAATCAAGATATTAAGTGGGTTTCCATGGAAGCTATTGGTTTTTTCATTATTAAAAATTAATTCTAAATATCTGCATCACATAATGACATCATCTATTGGGTGATATCCATGAGCCATAAATGCAATAAATATTAGGATTATGGGTACCCATGCCTCATTAATCCCCCTTCTTCCCAAATAATTATGAGAATATTTATGTATTTAATTCCAAATATTAGATTAATTCATGCCCACACATCTCAATCTTCAGATGGATGCTCCTAGTCGATCCTAGCCCATTTGTGAAATCTATAAATATAAGGTCATAGAACATAATTTTTAAGCTAAATTATTGTAAACTTATAATGCATAATTCTCTCCACAATCTTCTTTTGTGTTGATCATTATGTTTTATTTGTAAGCTTTATTTGATAGGCATAGATTAGATTTCTTATCTTGAGCCTAGGTTGTACATAGTGGTCTTGAGATGATGGATAAGCTTAGTATCCATTGTTGTCAAAGACAAGAACACTAGATCAAGGGGAAAAACATGTTTGAAGCCACTCTTGGATGATGAAATCACATAAGAAGGTAAATGTTATTTGGTTTTTTCATTTGTCTTTCATTATCATTGTAAATCCCATTGAAATAAGTTGTCTTAGTTAGACAAGTTCTTTATGAATTTTTCATGGATTTCTTGACTAATGTTTGACTAACCAAATTTGTAATCCAACACTCCATTTAGGCATACCCGATGGGACCATAGATTCCATTCAAACAAGGAAGACATTGTGAAAATTTTACATTTTCATTTTAGTCATTAAAAAGTCCTTAAGCATCATTTTTAGCTCTATTTCCCATGTTTTTAATAATTTTTGTGCACACACAGGTTACACAGTGATCGAGGATGGTTCTATGTAAATAATTCTGATTAGAAATAACTTCATTTAGTTGGGTTACATGGGAAAATCTAGCTAAAATTTTGAATTTTAATATTTATTCAAGTTTGTTTCTAACAGTTTGAGTTTTGTAAGTCTTTGATCTGAACATAGTTTTGATCTAGAAGATTATCTTCTAAATATTTTATCCTAAAAAATATTTTGAAGCATATCATTTTTGCCTTCGGGTTCATAGGTGATTGTCGATGGTTATTTTGATAATCCATGGTTAGGTATCAATTGATGATGGTCTTATAAGAATCAACACTAGTCAATAATGACCAACATTGATCTCTGTGTTTTCAAAAAAACACAAACCTGAGAACATTTTAACCAAAATTCCTTGCCTCAAAGTCAAAAGAGATTCAAATATAAATAATAATATTTGAATTTTTACGTAGGACCCATGAGGAAAGTGATCAATTTGAGCTTAATTAAGTCTTTTTAACCTTCTTTTGGTTCTTAAAAATAACTAGGAACTTTCCTTTAGTGCTTCAAAAATAAAATTAAATGTTTATATTGAATGCTTTATGATTATTTTTCAAAAGGTTTTGCTAAGGAAAAGGGACCAAAGAACATCACCAACCACTTCAATTCAGTGCTTAAAGCCAAACTCACCTCAAAGTTTTATTTTATATAAGTCATATATCATTTGTTTTGTTAAAATTATTTGAGAAAAAATAAATCTATGCATGTATGCTCTCCCCCATCCCCTATAGGGAAATCAAGTGATCAAAAGTGCCATTTTCATTGAAAATTATGACTTTATCAAAGGTGTAAAAAGGAAGTTGTCTAGGATCTCCCAAAAACCCATATGGTTTGGGTGATATAAAAACAACCTATAAAGCCTTTTTTCTTTGATTTTTATTTCATGCATTTTGGGTTATGAGGGGGACTTCATCACCTCCCATAAGTTTTATAGGGAAGCTTTGACCCAAGGCTTCATCTCCTAAGATCATCTTGAACCCCCCTTCATGGGATAGGTATATAAATTAGGATTAAACCACTAAGATGGTGGTTTGAGTGGTTGAACCATCTCCATTAGTGGTAAGTCAGATTGTAATTTATGATCATTCAGGACATCACACTACACTAAGCAATTGATGATAGTAGGTAGGTATGGGAGAAAATCAGAAATAATAAATAAATTAAGGTGGTGGAGGGACAAAGGGTATTAGTTGGGCTCTCTAGTGATGGGTAGTAACCTGGGAAAGAGTAAAATAGACCATGTAACATGACTTAGCATGGGATAGAGGCCCCAAGGGAGGTGATGCAAGAGGTATCTTAACATGTTTAAGAGTAAATTTCTTAATATCATCCCATATTAAAAAATGTAAGCATGAAAGGGAAAGAATGAAGCTTTGCATTAATATATAGTAAACTTCATCATTCATATACATGATAAGACTAAGTATGAACTCATTATTTACAAGAAATGTTTTGAAATAAGTAAGATCCATTTTTGATTTTATGCAAATTATGATTTATGTGTAAGGTGATACCTCCAA
Organism: Torreya grandis; assembly: GCA_037957365.1. NCBI lineage: Eukaryota > Viridiplantae > Streptophyta > Pinopsida > Cupressales > Taxaceae > Torreya > Torreya grandis. Next base: position 1,713,696 of record JARHVA010001873.1, read on the forward strand.
ATCATATGACCTAGTATATTCAACTAGGGTTTGAAAGAAATATTAAAAAAAAAATTACTATGGTGAATTTTAAAAATTAAATATGAGTGCCAAAAAGTGGAAACTTTGGTGTCTAGCACTGTTGTCTATTCCTACCACTTTTATCCAAAATGATCATAGATACCTAAAAAAATTTAGGTAGTTACAATATGCCTGTGTGATCCTGACTATAAAAAATTGAGAACTGGTTATTGATAGAACTCATTATAGAGATGATTTTGTCTTCAAACCCTAATCCTCCATCATGTTTGATAAAATAATATTTTAATCACTTGAGAAAGAGGGGGGGTCAGTGTGTAAGATACATTGAATGTGTAATCCACACCCCTTGTGTGGGCATGTTGCCTACATACCAATAATTTGAAGAGGGATCAAGCCATATGTATTTCTCTCACTTAGTGTGTTTTGTGTAATGGTGTGATGCAGATGCAAAATGCCAATTGGATAGTGTTTGAGGTGACTAAGGACTGGTATGAGGGTTTGAGTATGTTTGCAACTATGTTGGGTGTTTGTATGTAGAGAATAGAGAATTTTACCTTAGTGTTTTATTTGTATTCTTTCTTACTTTGTACGTTTTGTCACCTTAATTGTAAATAAACTTTGAGTGGGATTTTATAAGGAACAATTGGTCATGGGTTAGATGTATTCATGCTAATCTAATCTAATTAAGGATATAAATTTAATGGAAATGACCATTAGATCTCAAAGTATAAATGGATAGGAACACCAAAAATGGGACACTATGGGGTTCGGTGCTATAGTTTGAATTCGATACTCTTGTTATATAAGATCAAGACCTAGGGGAATAGGATTGGTATAGGAAATACTATCTAGCCAAGGTGGAATTAGGGTTCAAAAGGTTCTAAATGACTGTTAATGAGCCAAAATGTGTCTATAAGGGTCACAAGAGCATGAAAAAAGGACCTATGCATGGGGTCTCACAAACCACACTCAAACTACCAATTTGAACATTTTATATGACTATAGCCCCACTTATCAAGTATTAGGTCTGATATACCCTCAAGTGGCTCAATTGGATCTTGTTATTTAGGGTGTTCATCTTCATCAAAAATAGTACTATTGACACTGGATAGATTAGGCATATAGGGATCTAAATGAAACCTAGAGATAGGCTAAGACCTAGTAGTGACTTTGGTCCCATACCCAATTTTAAAGACCATATTAGACCAATCAGAAGATAGGTAGCCTCCTATCTTAGCACTAAAATCTCTAGACAAACACAAGGAAAAATAAAGGGGGGAGATAAATTACTAAAAAACCTTGGGATATGGTGAAATCATGGCAAGTATATAGGATAAGTTTTAGGTATTTAAGTACACCAATAGTCTTAGTAGGAGATCTATCTAGTTTCAAGACTCCCTTAGAGTTATTGTCATACTTTAAACCCATTTTTTCCACTATTGATTTTGCAATGACATATGTACTAGCCCTTATATATATCATATAATTATGTACTAAGGAGTGTCCTATTATGACATAAAGATATAAAGGAGGGGTTTTTTTTTTACCTTGGCTAGTTGGGGCTCATTAGGCTAATTAGTGTTGGTTAGGACTGCACTTACTTTTTTTTTGCTTATCCAAGATGTGAAGTTTGGAAAAATCTTCTTGGAGGATATCTTTCTACCCTAGAACAAGAAATGTGTCCCACATTTTTATGGTGACATAAGCCTTCTTCATCTGGTATACAATGTTAATGTGATGGCTAGTAGCCTTTAATGTCAACTTAGGAGAAACAATAATACTTGAAGCTTGAGTGAACTGAGGTATGTATGCTCCATTTTTATTTTCCTCTTCTCATTCTGAACATTTTGAATTGGTGGAGGTTTAGGGGATGTATATTTCTCATTAGTCTCCTGAGGTGGTTGAAAGATGAAGTAGTTTCTCTCCCAACCTCTAAGTCACCACTCATTGCCCTTATTTTATCCCTTGTATTGGCTACAATAGGGCTATCCACCTTGGTTTCACCCCAAATATGATTGATCTAACATTGTCTAAATGAATTTTCTCCTTATTTAAAGTTTAAAAAGGTATCCTATGATTGTTTATGACTCTCACTCACACCTTGTTGATTTAGAATTTTAGATTGAATCATGAAATGGGTCTCTCCATGTTTCACAAGAGGGGCTTCTTTATGTTGTGTATGAGGTGGGTGACACTTTTTCATGGGAGGAGTTTGATTCTACTACATAAGATAAATTTTATTAAAACATTCAATTGGGCTAATTTACTGCTCATGAGATTTCCCCCATTATGTATACCAATGGCCTTCTTAAACATAGTTATTTTGAGTAGGAATGAATACTCTAGAAGTGTTGGTAGAATTAGGATTGAAACTATTATAGGTCCTTGAGTGATCTTCCCTTGACCTTATGAATTATATTGACATGTAAGACTATTAAATTGATAAGGTTGACAAGGAGATTGGTATAGTCTATGGTGCAAAAGTTATTTCCCTTCTAGGGCCACTATCTTTTTTTGTGTGCTTTAAGCAGTCCTTTAAATTCAACCAATATATCTACATGACTAACATCTTCTTGATCATGGTTGGTTGGCATTGGTATTGGTAAATGGTAGGCATAAGAGGTTTTATATCTATGAATAAAGGCATGAGGGGTGTTGGTGTAAGTTTTCCTGCTTATATGAGAAAATTTTCTACTCTTATTGCCACTTCATAGGCATCAGGTAATGTGTTCCCAACCATGGACTATATCATGACTTGTACATTAGAATTTAGGGATTTAAAATAGTATAATAAGGAATAATTTGGTAGTGTGTTTAATTATTTTTGGGATCCTATCCCATTTTTTCTAGAACTATAGTTAAAATTTACCATAAACTCTTGAGGAGCCCTTTTGATTGTGGTCAATTACTCCACTAGGGATAAGAGGTCACTTCTATATTCAAAATCCTTACATAGTTGCTCCCCAAACTCATCCCAAGTTTTGATGATTCAATTTTTATAAATCTATACCATTGAAGTGCCTTTCCTCTCAATAAATTAGATATAAGCCTCATTTCTACATTTTCTTGAGTCACCTTGTGTATTGAATAAAAGTTGGTTATATCTACAATGTGTTTAACAAGAGTGGTGGAGTTTTTTTCCTATGAAGTATGGAATGATCTTAAGTGAAGAATTAGTTATATCATCAAATTGATTTAGGTTCAGATGAATACCATCATTGAAGGGTAAAAAGGCTTGGTCTATAAGCCCAACCATTAAGTAAGAAGGGGTTTCATCATTACTTTGTTGAGCAGGATTAGGAGAAGTAGGGGGTGTAATATAGGGATTAGACCTATGGTACCTCTTCCTTTTAGAAAAATCCAAGGATAGTTCAAAAAAATTATCTTAATTACCTTTTAATGAGATCTTGTGACTATTTTGAGCATGAAACTTGGATGTTGGTCTATTACTAGAGTGCTTGAAGCTCATTTCTATCACCAAATACTACAAGTAATTTCTCCAAATTATTTGAATTCTAATCCCACTAGGTAGAATAATTTTTTATCATTCTATATTTCATCCTTGAGGTAAATATTATTCATACTTGCATCATCTAGCTGATATAATGGAATCACCTCTAGGTTTGGGTAACCTACTAGGTGAGGTGAATCTCTAGTTTTGGGGCTAGCTCCTCTAATGCATCATCTAGACTCAATTCCTAAACCTAATTTTTGTTAGTGAAAAGGGATAAAAGGATTCATGAAACAAACCTAATCTATGGGACGTGATACAACAATATATTATATTTCCGCTACTTGATCATTGACAACACTTATGGATAGAACAAGACTAATTACTAACACACCTTCTCTTCAAAAGACTCTTACACATCAATGTTTCACATGAAGGTTGTAGTAGATTATTATGATCACTAATAGTCCTAATTGAAGATATTATCAATAAATTTTAACTACAGTTATAGTCACTAACACCTTCAAACACCATGTAACCTGTATAAGACAATTCACTAGTACCTAGGTGAAGACAAGGACCTACAAAGGGATAAAAATTAACCACTTGTGTAAATATAGCCAAAATTAACACAATATAATACAATAATAAATTATATTAAATCAATCTTATATTATCTAAATGTTACATATAAAAATGGACAACACTTTCACATACCCAACAGAAGGATCTATATAATGACTTTTGAAGCCCGATTTATAGAATATAAGGAGAGAAAAGGATAATGTGATGTACAAGTGTGGATATGAGGCCATGAAGACCATAATTCATTTATTAATTAGTTAAAAACATGAGTGTGGGGGTAGTAACAGCTCCATGACTTCTCCCATGCATTACCTTGGTTGAAAAATGGTCTTCAATGAGACCTTAGGAGTCGAAATGTGATGGATGGCCTATTTTTGGTCATATTTGACCCATGAAGATGATATGCACCTTGAAATGGATCTATCACTCCTTGACATGTAGTGAGAGGTCATTCACCCATTATGATAGGCATTTACTAGCTTACATGTCCATTATTCTCTTAACTTCCACACTTGAATACCTTCATAGCCCATCCAATGTGTTTTTCATCCTAGTGGGAGAGAAATCTAAGATTTAGACATATTTTAAGCATGTGTTGAGATTTTTAGTGTTTTTTAAAAGTTAGTACAATAATGTTTCTTCCTTTAATATTCTCATCAATGTGGGAATAAGACTGTAACACTCATTTCTTAATGCAAATAAAGGTTATCTCCTTGGTTGAGTTCAAGTGTATTCATTAGGATTGTATATACTATTATATGAATTAAAATGTGATTTTTTAAAGACTATAACACCTTTTCATAGACCCAATAATCCTTAAAATTCAATCAAGATCTAAAATATGCTCTATAAACATGGAAATTGTCTCAACACCAGGGCTTATAAGCCATTTTCTTACACATTTTGCCTCACACATGCCAAATTTCTGGTGTAAAAATCTCACATATTAATTTTAGGTGTCTTCATGATGTTTTCATGGTGTCTTGAGTTCATTTTAATCATTAGGAAGAGTTTCTTGTCTATCAGGTCTTTCATGAGGGTTTGGGAAGGTTTAGAGTGGCCTACCATCTTAACCATGGTTCATAAATCACCGACTCTAGATTAGAAAATTAAGGCCATTAATGTTAATTATATAGATTCCCTCAAACCTCTTTAACATCTTCTAGTATCATGCACCTTGTACAGTGAGTTCTGAGAAAATGTTGGCAGTCTTCAAAATTTCACTAGGCATTCTAGGCATGATTACAATCTTAAGGATTGTTCATAGAGATACCCCCCTAAAACCAACTCTCTCCATGATTTATTTCAAGTGATTATGGGTCCATAACTTCACCTAAATTAATTTGGTCCCATGCATCTTTTCATTTAATATCTGAGCATCCAAACTAGTAGATTGAATTGGCAAACTAGGGTGATGGAGCTCAAAGAGGTTTATTAGGCCAAATTACCACTTCACATACCTTTTCCTACCTATAACATCTTTATCAATATTTTCACCACCATAATTCATCATTTTATGTTCTTAGTTATTCTTCAGGATCTTTACATGTCAAAATAATAGAGGTAGGGATCTAAGGGCCTATGTAGGGTTTTATGCCTTATAAGCCTAAACTAAGTTCCAAGACACCTTCCCATCTATAGGTGATTATTGTGGCTTAAAGACTTTATTAAAATATTTTCTATTCAATTTCAAATTTTACATAGCCTCGCAACTACTCAAACCCCTACCTCTATCATTCTTCCCTTCTAGGTTTGTCATGACTACCACTGGCCTAGACTGGGTGCTCAAACTAGTTGATGTTAGACACCTAAGTGGTCTATATTTATATTATATTCATTATTTATGGAGTTGGATCCCTCTTTGAATGTGATCTTAGGATTTTTTATCATTTCTTAGGCTGAGGTCTCTCTCATACCCTCAATTAAACACACTCCACCCTATAGCCATACACATAAGCTTATGTGTCATGAATGCTCATATAGGCATAGGAAATTCTCTTAAAATTGACTCTACCTTTAAATTTATTTGAGACTATAAAGATGTTATACACAAAAATGGGATCACTTTCACATAGTTTGGTTTGTTCATCATTTAGAATAGCTAAGTACTCCAATTAACTAGGTAGACTTGTATGCATTAGGCTAACTATGTAGGGAGAGTTAGAGGGCCTTGATTTAGTTTATTTTAGTCATGATTTCACTTTAATTTGTATTTTAAAAAACTATATACTATGTTCATTTGTTTGATCCCAAAATTTAATTTCTATGTGTAATTTCACTCCCAATGTTGGACACAACCTGACTATGGTCATGTATATGGTGATTTGGGAGCACTTGACTACAATTTGAGTCTTTATATACGTCAATTAACAAGAGAAACATTTTATAGGACATATAAGTAACCTATTTGATCCCCTTTGGACCTCAGTATCCTTCCTCAAGTCAGTCATCTTCATAATTATATATCCCTTTCTTGTATCTACCTAGGCTTAGTCGTAATTGGTTATTTGGAAGAAATCTTAAATTTGGGGCCTAAAGTTGACCTTATAATCTATGTTATTTTCCACTTCATAATGTCCAAACTTGATTGGGTTTTTTCTCTCAGGGATTCATTGGCCTTTCATGAAATTATATAACTTTTGATCCCACTTTCAAACATTGGCTTATGCATGAAGACTTAAACCTATAGGTGTATTACACAATATTTTAAAAAATTTGAGTCTAAAATTCAAAACCCACTATGAGGTAAAATGGATTGATGAAGTAATTATATAGTATATGTCATTGGGAAACCTCATGTGGACTAATACTCCTCACTTAATACCACCTATTGAGACCTTAAAAATCCCCATATAGGTTATTAACAAGGAAAATGCATTTGGCTATGTAAAGCTAGTATTTTGAGGGAGAAAATGAAACCTAGGAGTCCACAAAAACCTTAAACTATGATAAAACACCAATGGATTATTTTGGAGCTATCCTATGTGTGCTGGTCTTGAGGGCCATATGTTAACTTGTTTCTCTTGAAAAATGAGATCCTCCATAATATTAAACCACCCATACAACTTGAAGAAGACACCATTCATATTCTCTCAGCTTGAAGATGGATTGTCATGAGAATAACTAGGTCATGTTTAAAGCCTTTCTCCTTCCTTCACATTACAAGCATTGAAGAGCTTAAAGGAAATATTTTATACCCAAATGGTTACTAGTTCAAGTATATGAGGAACATGGAGGAATGGAAACTTGTATTGATCATCCTTATGTTATGTTATTTCATAAAAATAATAGGAAACTTGAACATGAATTTAAATCTACCAACCAAGGGAGGATGGGTGTTGATATAACCCTACAAGTGCCATGTGAACATGCTTAGAGGAATTTAATACAATTAAAATGCCTTTATATACCTTTCTCCATGCCCAAGTTATCACAACAAGCTTAAACATTTCATAAATATGCCCTATGCTTATGGGGTTTATAAAGGGATTAAGACCACCTAGTGGTCTTATTGATTGTTTATAAATTCCAAGACCTTGATATATAAACCAATACCATTTATTTAAATCCCATTAGGGATCCTACCTATGGCTAAGAGTTTGGGCTCTGACTCTCCTTATATGGACCATAACATCCAACTCAAACTGGCTATTGTGATATTGCCAAGAGATCGATGGAGATTTCACTATAGTTTATACCGTTTTTGGTAGATTTGAGACATGGTTATTTCTCTAAGATTCCTACATGGATCCCTATAAAACTTTTATCCTCTTTTAACTCTGATTTATTCGTATAATTTTGTATGAGTCTTGGAAATACTTACAAAACATCATTTTCCTACATTTCCTCAGGTTTGTGATCTTGAAAGGCCATTAGATAGAAACAGGATGGAAATGAAGTCAAATATGATTTCAAAATATAGTGTATAGATGGAGGGAAGTTGAAAGGTCCCTTTTTCACATGTGTGGGTCCCTTCTTCACAAATGAAAGGTGTTTGACTTCTAAAGAGACCTATTTTCACATATAAAACCACTTTAGAATGATATTATGATGACAATAATGATCTTTTGGAGACTTTAAAATATTTATAATGACTCAATTATGTATTAGGTATCATAAAAATATTATTCTCAAGGTTTTGACACCCATAGAGGGCAAAATATGCATGATTTCAAATAAAACATCAATTGAGGAAAATTTCTTCACATTTGCTAAAGAACTATTAATAATTTGGCTTCCCAAGATAAATTTCAACAACTATAGTCCAAAACTTATACATTTATAATATTATTCATGGTGGTATACATGCCTTATGATGTCCTCCTTAGGTCTAATTTTAAGTTGTTTAGCATTGTTTAAGGTGTCATAGTATGTACTAGGCATTTCTTGAGGGGTCATCATATGATAACATGTTTTAAGTCTTTGAATGATGTGTTAGGTTGCCATCAATTTTCCTTATCTGAGTGTAAGGGTGTGAATTTCCAAATGAATCCTAAAAAGTGGCCTAAACTTTGTTTGACAAAGTTAAGTTACATTAATAGAATTTAAGGTATTTGGAGAAGTTAAGTTTTCTTGTTCTCATAGTATCTGTGCTTGTTTTAACCATTTCTTAAAGAGATACCTTGCTATCAAGATTAAAAAGGTGTCTAAATCATGTTTGGGATTTAACATGAGGTCTAAAGTTTTATTCAAGGTTTCCTTACATGGTCTACTTATTCAATATTGTTTCAAGCTTTAATTGACCCATAAGGTCATAAAAATGCTCTTCAAACATGTCATATAGGTTAACCTTATAGTTAGAAAGCATTTGGATAATGTGACACATTGAAATGAGGGGTATTAAATGGTCTCATAACCATTTAAATTCATGTTAAAGTGGTCTTATGTGCAAAAAAGGTCTCTTTAAGGGTCAAATGTCATTTATTCATCATAAAAGGGCCCCACATGATTGAAAATAAACTTTCAACTTCCCTTCACCCATACCACCTAGTTTTAATATGTTATTTTACTCATTTACATATTCCTTCTCACAAATATCATTTCAAGATCTAAAACCTAATAAAATTCAAAAAAGTGATGTTTTTCAAGCTTTTTTAGGCTTGTACTGACCCATACAGTATGATCAGGGTCAGAGGACGTTAGGTATCTTCAAGGGAATTTCACTCAAGAGAGGTGATTAGTATTGTGTTAGTCACAAAATGAAAATAAATTGATAAAAAAACACTAACTAGCATACATCTATAGGCCTAGTTACTAGGGTGATCTTAAAAACAACAAAAAATAAAAACACAACTTAAAATTAAAGAAAAACAAGAATCTTTCACCTTCTTTAGATGCTTCAAATGCTTGTTGTAGTGGCTTGCTCAGCTTGTGCTCATGAATTCTTCATCAAAGGAGTCTTGGCTATCTTCTCTTCTCCTTGGCACCTTGTGGCTTTGGATTGGCTTGGATCAATATTTTTGAATCATAAATTTAGCATGTGAGATCTCTTGGAATCAATTTTACATGGTAATTTTTCACAAATTAAGCTTAAAATTTAATAGGCAACGCCTCTTATTTATAGATTTTAGAAAATGGCTAGAATCAACCTAAACCATCCATTTGAAGATTGAGATGTGTGGCTAAGGATTAATATAATTATGTAATTAAAAATACATAAATAGCTTCATCAATATTTTGGATATAGGGGTATTTAAGAGGCATGGGAGGGGTTAACCTCGATAATTTATGCATTTATGGCCTAGGGATGTCTTCCCAAGAAATGATGTCACCTAATGATGAATATATTCAATATTAATTTCTAAAAATAAGTATTCAATAATTTTCCATTGAATTATTAATTAGGACCTAATTTAGTTTAATTAGATCTTAAGCATGATTAAGCATTTTATGCATAAATTACTCAAATTGATCAAAATGCCTTGTTATTAGTCTAAAATTTGAATGGATTGGAATTAAAATGTGATGTTATATGCATTGGATCCACTATCCCATTTAGAATTTTTTCAAAAAAAAATAACAAAGGCATGTGTTCCATACAATAAATTTGATAAAAAAGAACAATCTAGAGCACCTAGGTTGAAAATTGTCATTTTGACTCGAAATGATTTGATCAAAGTTAGCTGGCCCATAAATTACAATGTCCCATTTAGTGATATCCTAGCCAAAATTGGAAATTTAATATATATATTTCAACTCATTTAATGTGTTTTAATGTTTTTATTCCAAATTGTGCATTTTGGTTGGTTGGAGGTCATCGGTGGCTAGATTTAGGTGTCTACACTTAGCAACTCTAGATAACTACTCATGTTTATGCTTAATCTATACAAGAGAAATAAAAATTGTGATTTAATATTTTGGGTAGAGGAAGGGGGTTTCATTACCTTTCTACACTTGGCATTATTTTGTAGATTGATGACCCATGCTTTATGAACAATGGTTAAGAACATAGATAGTCAAATTTGTCTTCTACATATACATAGGGTCAATATAGAAATGGTTTAAGAGAATTTGGTTGATGAGAGTAAGGATTGTATGTGTCTTCCATTGGTTTTCATAGTTTTTCTACATCATTATCCACTATTCATTTACATGTGTGAGCCCAAGAGAGCAAGAAAACTAACATGTTATCACAGTTAAAGTTTGTAGGTAGTATTTTCTTCATATTTTAATCACCTTCAATGCATAAATTTATAAGTGAGTAATATTTTTATGTTGGATGGTATATTTATTTTATTCCATTTATTCTCTACCCTAAACACATGGCTGAGTCACCGGGATATTCAACTCCTTCAAAGTCCTATTCCAATGTGACTACCATGCACATAGTATGATCTCTTTTTCAAGTATGAGTAAGGTGTCACTATGATATATGAAGAGAACAATTATGTTATACTAAATCATGCATGAGTCTCATCTCATGGTAATACTCTATAACATTGGCTTCATGCTCCTCACTACCTTATACTCATAACAAATTCTCAACCCTAGAGAGAGACTTGCTCTCTTTTGAGCCCCTATAGGCCTTTTGGACAAAGAAAGGAACTCTAACGATGAAATTGGACACTATAGGTGTTTAGGAAATTAGGGGAGTAATATTTATATATGAAGAAGAATGGTAAATGAAGGAGTAGAGTAAAGAGATAATGCCACCCAAAGAGGATAATTTCTCAGTCAAAGTTTAAATACACACAGGATTGTGACTATAGAGTTAAGGAAACTTTGATGGTGTGATGTGATTAAGAAGGTAAAAAGGAGTGGATAAGTCATTGAAGATCATAATTAATAAACCTTTGATGCTATGAATAAGGAAACCTAAATTTTCGTCTCTCTCATAGTTAAGAGCCTAAACTTGAACATCTACAGGATTGACTATAGATGACAGAAAGTTGAGCAAAGAAGTCTTATTTTAGGATGATAAAATGTATAATAGGAACAAGAGAAACATGATAAAATGATAAAATAAGTAAAAAATGTCTGTGTAATGCTCAATTTAAGAATAAACCTCACATCTTTCCTTTCACACATAGTCAAGAATGCACAATAGTTACCTACAAGCAGAGTCTTTGGAAGCTAAGGTGATTGAGTTATGAGTGCACTTGACAAAATGTTTAGAAGATTAAATAAAGGATTAACATTATATGTATCATTTTTCACCATTAAATGAAGTCTCAAAATGACAACCAATAAAGCAATATTCAAATAGATTTAATTAACCACCTATAAGCAGAGTCACAAAAAAGAGTGAAAGTGTGATGAACCATGCTAGGTGAAGAGAAGTAAAAGATAGGTAAGGAGGTATATTGAATTTTTTATTGAAGTTTAGTAGTATCCATTAAACACTCTAGTCCTATGAAGAAAAAATATCCTTGATAGGCTAATTAGGCCTAGTAGGCCTAAATATGCAGTCACATGCCTATACATGGAAATTAGAGACAAATTGCACTTTTTGGAGTATGATGAGGATTGGAAGTCTCATAGAATATAAAAATTATTATTAGATATGGATAATGTGGTCCAAACTTATAAATTTGAGAGGAAATCTCAATAATTAGACCTGTAGGGTCAACTATGCCATGAAGACTACAAACCATATGTAAGAGTATGAGAGGTATATAGATAGTTTGAAGGATTGACCAAGGAGATGAACCATGGGAATTGGTAAATTGAGGTGGAATATAACCCTAGGGTGTGTTATAACCAAAACCCATACTCTTACACACCTCCTCAATAAAATGTACCTCTCTTGAGCTCTTAGTTAGGCTAGGTAGTCAAAATTGGTCATCTTCTTAAACTCAAAACTATATGAAGATGTTGCATTGGGAAATGATCTAATTAGGAAAGGTGGAGGGGGTTGTATACTTATTAATCATAGAATTTGTTCCCTCATCAAACCCCCTAGCTCTATAAATCATCATTAATACCTCCAACCACCTCATAAACACTTTTTTCACTATTTTGGGGCTCGAAGAGGACATAATTTTGCTTGGTACTTGCAGGAGTAGTTGTATAGGACTGAATAGAATTTAGAGGTAATAGAGGGGATTTTTTACTGAGTTTTCTTGGATTTTTTTGTGTTTTAGGCCTCCTAACTCTATAAATCATCATTAAGACTAGTATAGATCTTAAAAATTGACTAAACATCACAAAGAAATCTAATGGAGGATAAATAGAGGGAAATGCATCCAAATTCCATGATTTATCTTAGGAGACACCTAGAACACCTTGTGCACTATGAGAAGGTCCTACTGCTAGCATTCATTTTTATGAAAAACTATAAAAATATGCCAAAACCTTATTTTTTGCAACATTATTTATAAATCCAAGGTACATAACTAGATGAATAGTTACATATCATTCAAGAAAATAATATGAAGTTTATTATAACCTCTAAAATAGAAAACTACTCTTAGTTCATCTTGAAAATGCTTCTATAGTCTTGGATTAATGAGACAGTCTAGAAGTGCCAGTGAGAGGTGGCTTAATCACCTAAATGAACAATAGTTTTATGGGTACACTATTTGAAAGGAATATGTCATGGTGTGACATGATTTATTATACCTAAAACATACTCACTTATTTTTAAGGTCCTATGCAAGTCTCATGGCCATCCAATTAGTTAGTACCTAGTGACTAGGCCTGTTTGCCTAATAGGCCTATTTGGTCAACTAAGGAAGATGCCTATTAGCATAGAGGGTTATTAAGAGAGTAAATTTAGGGCAATAAACATCATTATAAATACTTAATATAGTTTAGTAGGCACATTTCATGTCCACTATAGAGGATGGGGTAGTTTCTTAAGCTGTATTCACATGCAAAAGAGATATAGGCTAGTTGAGGCTTTATTAAGGCCAACTAAACCACAATATTAACATTCTAACTATCAAATGTAGAGGTAGTTGACCATGTTTGGGTGATCATCCTTTGAATGGGGTTAACCAAGACTGAAAGATCCTCCACTATACCATTTCTTACACCTTAATCTCAATTAAGACCATTAGCCAACCAAGGCAATGCATGGAGAGATAATGGACCTGATACTAATTATTTTAACTATTGATTGATTGAATGAGGGTCATTATGGACTTTACATGCCACTTACATGCTATATTATCCTTCTCTTCCCTTATATTATTCTATAAATTGAGTCTTAAAATCCATTGTATTCATCCCTTAGATGGGTATGAAGAAATTGTGCCTACGTTATATCTTTTAAAATTTTAAATGAATATAAGGACTGGTTCAAATTCTCTTAATATATTAGTGTGTTTCATACTTGTTGATTTGTAGAACTAGTTCAGTCTTATTCCCCTTTGTAGGTCCTTGTTCTTACCTAGTTGCTAGGAGATTATTTTATGTAGATCATATGGTGTGTCAAAGTGTTGGTGATTGTACATGGATTAGAATCTAATTGTTAATTTTTGAAATAGACTTTCCATTCATCATCCTCAAGTTTCAATCATCTAACATAGACTCAATATTAATTAGTGGTAATTAGGAGTCTCTTAGAGAGAGTAGTATAATCACTAGTTCATGCGTTGTTAACAAGTGTTGTTGACGGGCTAGTTAGAGTGGACAAAACATGTTGGTGCATCACCTACCTTAGCTTAGATTTTGTTTCATGTATCTATTTATCCCTTTTCATCATCAAGTTAGTAGCTTTTATGAATATATCCATAGATTATGCATCAGGGGATCTATCCCTAAAACTATAAGTTCACCTCATCAACTAGGCTACCCACACCTAGAGGTGATCCCATTGTATCAATTGGATGAGGAAAGATTGAAACACCACTACCTCAAGGGTGTAATCTAGTTTGATAATAGTTTCTAGCATTCCTAGTGGGTCTAGAATTTGAGGAGCTTAGAGTATACACTCTCATCATTTGGTGACCTCAAGGATCTAAAAGCATCCCAGTTGTAAAATAGTACTCGTATTTCATGTTGAAGGGCAACATAAGGTCTTACTCTAAGGGAAATAATAATTTATTGTTGATAGTTCACTTTGTTCTTCATTTTCCTCATGATGTTTAATGGTTGGATATGAAGATAGTTGGTATGTTATACCTCCTTATAAACCCTACAATGAGCCTTATCATCCATATCATGATCCATAAAAACCATGTGTTCATTATCAACAACATTATATTAACCCTTACTAGTCTTATGTTGAATTCCCTCAACCTAGTTATCAGTCCTATATGAAACTTCCCACTCCATGTCCACTTCCTTGTTAGGCTACCTATCCTCCTGATCAATCTTGGGAAGATCATGATGCTCCTAATTAACATATCCATGTTTCAAATAAGTCTAACTCAAGCCTTAATTAAACTCTCTTGGGTTATAAGATATATATGGTTGGGATTGATACACAAAGGGGGTATGTTCAAGAGGTCCCTAATCATAATTATGAATTGGAGAGACTCATTATAAAAAATTAAGAGAGAATGGGCATCTATTATGAGGGAGAATCATTCAAGACTCACTAGTGATATGTTAGACATAGATGGTATGATTTCAAGTGTAAAATAAAAGCTAGTGGTTCATGATGGGAAGAAAATATAGCATTATTAGCTTCATTTTCCCTCCCTCATTCCATATAAGTCTTATTTTGATCAACCCATCCTTTCTCAAAATACTAATTTACATGAGTTTCAAAACCTCCCAAATTCCCCACAAGTTTCTAAAGTTTTTTGTAGACACTAGAAATCCACACACTATGATCCTAAATGTCTTAATTCCCCTAGACTACCTTAGGATCCCCTTAGGACCATTTAACCCTCTAACCCCTAGTCAAAGCTAACCCATAGTCAATTTGACTTAACTAGATTAACCCAACCTTTATACACATCTTACCCTTTACCCTAGACCACCAACAATTAGGTTAATAACTAATAGTAACCCTAACTATTGACAGTCAGGGTCTACCTCCTTAACAACTAACATGTAACTTACACTCCTTGATTTTATAAAAATAACCTATCCTCATCCATGTGTGAGCCATTATATGATCGAGTTATAATTAGGAATCCTAGTTTAATTATTGTTACAACTCTCTTGCCTTGCCTATAAGAAGAGAAGAGCAAAGAGTTGAAATGGATCTATAATTGTTATCAATATATTGTGCATATATGAGTTACTCTTTATAAGTTAATCATTATCATCAATCCAATGAACCAACTACCATGCTAGAGAGTTAATATATCACTACCTCTCCACCAAGTTTTCAAGTAATCTATTGGAATCAATTAGAGAGTTACTCTATTAGAATCAAGCTATATCCCACCAACAAGTCAAACTACCTCAACCATCCATCCAATCAGATTTTGATAAGAAAAGTACCTATTACTCAATATTCATTTACTTTATTTCCATCTTCTAATCAACCCAAGTCTTACCCATCTCTTTAAATCCATGTTTTTGATCTTATCAATCAGCCATTTTACCAACCCAAATCCATACATAGTAATCATTGATAGTTGTCTCAACCACTGATGGTCTGTTTAACCATCAATGGTCACCTTGACTATCTATGGTCAGCCAAACCATTGACGGTCACTATGGTAATAAAAATTAGAAAGCTAATTTCACCTACCTACACCCAACCAAACTTGAGTTTTCATGTTCCTACCTATTCATAGACCCCTATCTAATTTTTTGAAGTTGACCCTAACTCTCTAGCATAAACATTAATTAGTTTATAACTAATTTAATAATTTATAATCTATTTTCTAAGAAAGCATTCTTGTGTTCAATTTTAGTGCCTTTGATTTATTGATGAAATTACATTATTTTTTGTTTTATAAACTTGATTATTTAAAATGTGTGGATTGATGGCCCCTAAAGAAGCTTTATTTTTAGGATCTAGCTATCACTAGGCAATCTACCCAACTATTTGTCTTAAAAACAAGTTTGATTTAGTGTTTTCTTATCTGAAGTTCATCCTCTCAAGCCAAAAATAAGCTCTTTATAGTCTTTTGGTCCAATGCATACACAATCAAACAAGTTTTTCAACCATACCCATACTTAGTTAATTCTTTTCCCTCTTCTAATAATAAGCAATAAATTAAATAAAACATTTTGGCATACCTTATGGGACCCTTGTGTCTCTACTTGGGTTCTTGTTTACTTGTATTCTCTCTCTATTCTATGATCATTAATGAAATCAAAAGCTTCTTTTGGGCTTAAAATTAAGTGCATACATCAACCGCTTGAAAGTTTAGTTCACATAACTTAACTTAAAAGTGAACTAATATATCATAGCTTTACTCCTTATTACACACACTAAACCAAACCAATTTCACCAATTAAACATCAAATAATATTGAGATAAGGCCCAACTAGGATTTCATAACCTAGTTATAAACTTACCCTTTCTCGGTGATCCTACTTGGAGGTCATTACCAAGGGGAGACCCAACTCAACTCTCTAGTTGAGTATAATTTCTAGATATAAATATATATTGTCTAAGCACCTGATACCCTTATCATTGGGTGTGTGAAGTGAGGTGTAGGATCCGATACCAAGCCACATATTTATTCCATTACAAATTATTTTTGAGCACCTAAACACAACCTAAAACCAACCTTAGACTTCCTCACTAGTACCCACTCTACAATCAAACATTAGTCACACAAATTCTTAAGGCATAAGCTAAAAGTGAGATTAATTAAAACTTTAGGTCTTAACGTATCTTTTAGAATGTGATTTGATTTCTTAGATATTTTATTGTCTTCTCTTTTTTTGAGTAGTAAGGCTATTTTTGATTTATATCCCTCCTATCTCATATGGTTCTCACTCATCAACAATGAAGAGACCTTATGGAATAAAACCAATCACGAATCCAACCTACCTCTTCTACCTCTTCATTTATGGACTACATTTTTGAACCAACATATTCCCCTCATCCTTCAGGAATTCTAACTTTACCTCAAGAAGTTCCTTAAGGAGATGTGGATTTTTCTACTTTCCTAGATAACATTCTTGTAGCCTTGCAACATTATATGACAACCACATCTTACCTTTTCTTGGCTTCAACCCCACCCATAGATCCACCTTATGGCATGACTTTCTACCTCATGAGGAGTACCTATATCACAATGGTTAAAATTTAACCTTTGACTACCCAAGCTTCCTCATTAATGAACAACCCCTTTGAAACTACCATAGAGAACCAACTACCTTGACTATTGCTACCATTATACCTTCTACTCTTAGCAATCATTCATCCACTATAGGAGTGTTTTCCTATAACAATACCAATTTTACTTTAGGTACCTCCAATCCATAAACCACCACTCTACTTTAAATCCTTATGGTGTCCATGCACTATACATTGACACCAATTAGTACAAGGGTCACCACCCTTTCATCAGTCACCAACCCAACTACCACTCCTATCCAATAAGCACCCCTTGGACTAACCTTTGGCTACATCCCTAATCTACAAGGGTGTGTACCCATTACCCAACCACCTACATCTACATATATTTATATCTTCTACCCAACTAGTGGCATCAACTTACCAATATGTGTTAGCCTCCAAGCCTTTTACCCACTATCAATATATCTCCAAACCACTGCAATAACATACATCTTACAACCTTTTGGGTACACCACCCCAAGCAGGCCTAATGAATATGTTTATGGATAATATGACCACATTAAATTCATCCATTTTAGTTGCTCATAACATCTTGTCATATTACCAAATATGTAATGATCCCATCCATCCATTTGTACCTATCAGGCCATATCCTCTCTAATGGAAACTTCCCAAGTTATCTAAGTTTCAAAGTAAGGAGGATCCATAATAGCATCTTATGGAATTTAGGAATTATTATTAGCTCATCACTTATGATGATTCCCTTCTTCTCCACACCTTCCCCATATCTCTTGTTAGTCTGACATTAGATTGGTATAGTGCCATACCCAAGCACTCTCTTTTCTCCTTCAACCAACTAGATCAAACCTTTTTGGGCCCCTTTTCAATCAATATCTCCAATAAATTTTCTATCACCAATGTCTACTCCATTTGATAATTTTATGATGACTCCATCATCTATTTTTTGACTCATTAGAGGAGCCTAATTAACCAACTCTCCTTCTCCCTACCTCAACCCAAACCCATAGAGATAGTTACTCAAGCATGTGCCAAGCATATATTCTCTACAATGTGCATGCAAAGATTTTGAACATTTGATGAAGCTTTTACCATGGCACATAAGTTATAAAACTGATCCATTGATGAAGGAAAGCTAAAACTAAAAAATAAGAATTCAACCTATAAAAATAATGAGGCTTATTCCTCCAAGTCAAGCAACTAGTCCAATACCGATACCAAGAAAAAGGGAACCACAAATGTAGTTATCCTAAAATCCACTTCTCCACCTTTCATAAACCAGTCTAATTCCTTTAGTTCCTCAAATTAAAACCCAATGAACTAAAATTGAAACAACTAGAGGTAATTCACTCCACTTGAAGAATACTATGCTTCCATATTGGAAAAGTTATTGAAATTAAACATCATTCAACTTCCTATTATAAATCCAACCCAACAAATTGACTCTTTTCACCCTATACCTTGTTTCTATAATGAGAATGATCTTTGTTCTTTGCAATGGGTAACAAGACATGACATCAATAGGTGCAACACCTTTGAAAGCCTTTCCCAATCCTTCATTGACAAGGGGGAGCTTACATTGGACAACACCAATGCATCATTAAACCAAGCCATTGATATATTCAAGCAACCCTTCCTAAACCACGCACCTACCAAGAATGAGAGTAACAATGTCAAGTGCTCTAATGATACCCATATAATTAACATGGTCATTGATGTACTCATTATCAAACAACCTAATACTCAATCTCTTGATCCTCCACTTCCTCCATCTATTAAGATATTGGAATTACCTTCCCTTCCTTCAAACACTCAAATTGAGTAAATATCATCCTCTCTCCCTCCACTTATTGAGGTAGTGGAGTCCTTAACTACTCTTTTAGTTGATATATCAGAACAACCAACCATCGCTACCTCACCTTCACCTTTGACTTCGAAGCAAACCACTCCCCCTTAGAAATAATTCCCAAGGAGGAAACCCCCATGTCTACTCCTCTCATAGAATAACCACCTATCTCAACCTTGCATCCTTTAATTGAGGAAAAGGATGAAGTTACTGTTGATGTCTTAAAATTGCACTAGATCTTAATCAACAACAATGGGAAGTTTCAAGCTGTGGGACAATACAGCTTGAAAACAACCTCTAGATTTTAAAGAATCTAGTCTCTTCTTTTGTATTGGGTGTTGGGGAAAAGGGATAGGAGACTAAACAAAAATGCAAAATGCAGAAATTGAAACCTAACTATGGTGATGCACCTGAGAGTAATCCTAATCCTAATCTGAGCATAGTGAAACTATTATGTGATTCTATTACATTTAAGAGTAGACAAGTGCATGATCAATGTAAAAGATTGGAATAATAGAAATAGAGGCTCACAACAGGGGAGTCTTTTGCTGAGATACAAGAATTGTCAACAAAGGCATAGTGTTCAATCTTCTTAATAGAATCTTCTAATCACATAAGAGGCACAAAAGTCATGCACAGTAATGTAAATCTTCAGATTCAAGAAAATGAGACAAAAGCAAATAACATTTCCAATCACCACACTAGAAAATCTAGAGTATAGACTACTTTGCAAACAGCATAGATAACATCAACAAAGGCATGGAGCTCAAATTTCCTCAATTCATTCAGCCACATAAGGGGCACAGAAACATGCATGATTACATAAAATTTACAACTCAAGAAAATTGAGACAAGACCAAATGATATTATTGGCCACAAACTTTAGATAGTCTAAAACTATGAGAATTCCCCCCCTCTTTTTTTTTCTTTTTAGATTTTACAATCCTGTTTAGATAGCCTTGGATGTCTCCTTTGATCACTTCCTTTCTAGCACAATCTTCTCCATCATTCACCTCTTTCGCCACTCAACTATCTATTCTGCCCCTGTTGTTAGGGGACAAATAGATGGCACCTTTAATGCTGTGGGGGGCTCCAAAAATCTACCTGATGAACTATTTCATCTACTCAAATTAACTCCAGCCAATTTTCCCTCCATTTTGCTTTAATAGGTAGGTGGGCACTTTGAAATAGAAGAGGACACTTAGCCAATTTATGAAAAATCTCCTTTTGATCGAGACGGCACCGAAGGATGACACCTGGCCTCTTTCGCTTTCTCTTTGGCTATGCTGTAGATTTATTTGGGACACATATTAAACTTTTACGGCTGGTGACACTTGGTAGCTCCCGTAGACTTTTGAAGTAACACTCGGGACCCACCACCATTTTATATTTGTCAATAGAGCTTGATGATGATTTTCTCAGGCATTGACACATGGAGGCTTCTATGGCTTTGAAGAAGATAAGTGGCATTTGCCACTTCTTTGTCTAGGGGTACGTGGTTCTTTTCACTTCTCTTTTGGGGATGGAGTAGAAAGGGACTGGAGAGTGACACTTGGCACTTTCCACTTTCTCTATTGCTTAGCTTGTTGAAAGTCTTTGAATGAAATGCAGATGCCGATATGAGACTCAAATGCTGACATGTGGTGCATTCCACTTAATTGCTACCAAGTATGTGGTACGGTCTGCAATTCTCAAAAGTTACAAAAAGGGGACTCGGAGGACACCAACTGGCAGCTTTGTCTCCCAAAAAGTGACACTTTTTAGCATCCACTTAAACTTATACTCAAGAAAAAATGAGATGAAGGAAAAAAGAAGGGGAAAAATACCTATGCTCGGAGGGTGACACTTGGCAGCTTCCGCTACATCTCAACACTTAGGCAAAATGAACCAGCCCTCTACTTTAAAATTCTATCGCTATGTCCAAGGTGTGTAGGAACCAAAATCACAGTGCTTGGATCAAAAAAATAAATTAAATATGACGTAGAGTAAAAATTGCTCTACAGTTACCATCCTTGTGTCTCTACTTAGGGCTTATATTTTAGGTCTACTATTCAAGGAATCAAACCAACCTACAAACCATTCTTTAGGCTAGTGAAAAAAATTGAATTTATCTCCAACCTTGACATAGAATGAGCCACCTTATGGACATAATTAGGGATACCTTATATCACCAAGCAATAACCTCAAACCATACCTTTAGTAGACTAACCCATTACTTCCACTATCTAAACTTCTACCCTACTAACCAAACTAATAAGAACTTTTGCCAATCCAAAAATCCCTCAATCATATAAGGAACCTAGACCCTAGGTAACTAAATCACCTTATCAAATAAAACCATCCAAACCAATCAAGAACCTTGCTACCTTCCCCATACCAATCCTTAGTCACCCTTCGATGAAGGTAAACCTAAACTATTCAAACCCAATGAGCAAATGCCAAACCAAAGCAACCAAAGAGGTTAAATCACCTAAAGGGTTAAAGGCCTAGATTTTACCTCCCTCAACCTTTCCCTCCATTTTGGGTCCCCATCCTTCTACCTTGAGCAGGAAGCCAATTGCCTCTACCAAAACCCCCCACCTCTTTTAGTTACACCTTCATAGTTTCTATTTGATGTACATCTTTTCACTATACCAATAATACATATGATACCTACCATGTGATATTCCATGTTTATCTCATCAACCTCCTTGCCTAAACTGATGTCATTAACCAAACTTAATATCCTACCAAAAACACCTACCACCAAACCTATCTCTAAACAACCTCTTACTTAAACCATCAAAGTAAAGACTGCCACATCCCTACCACCTTTAGGTGAGTCCTACTCAAATATTATCTATAGGTTATTGTAGAGCTATTTTTTATCCTTACCTCCCATTATACCCTTTGAACATATTTCTTCCAAACCCATCTATTACAATGACCACCATGTGTGTTCTTATCATAACACACCCAACCATGACATAGAGAACTACAAAACTCTCCAGACCATTATCTACCAACTCTATGATGAGGATGATCTTTTAATAAATGAGCCTATTATGGGCCTCATACCAAGCCAACAACCAACCATACCTACCCAATGCTTACCTACTCCTCCACTCTCATGTAAGGGTGAATACAATTCTAACCAATCTACTACTTTAACCTCTCCTTCTATCTATATTATCAACATGGTCACAAGATCACAATAGAAGGATAAGGGGAAGGCTAAGGTGTCCATTCCATGGATGTATCCATCTTCAACCTCCCAACCAACCCATACACATCCATATCTATCTTCCACCAAACATAAGGCATCTATTTTAGGTGCCTCCCAATCTAACCACTCAAAATCCATTAGAATAGTTATCCTCATGTAACTTCACCAAACCATAATGAAGATGATTTTATATGAGTTTATCTCAACCTCTTCCCATCACTACCAAGCACTAATAAATGCTTTATAATCCATTGAGGTCCAACCTGAGGACCCCCAATCTCTAGCAACATTTATTGGTGCCCTGTAAATTTCTAACATTGTTACCTTCAAGGATTCAGAAATACCTTCCATCCACCCTAAAGACCTAGATCCCCCTCTCTTTATTACTAATTACATCAACCAAACCTACATCAAATGGGTCATTATTTATGGGAGAGATACAATTAACATCAACTCCTCTCACACCTACAACCAACTCAACTTTTTGGACAATGTCATGTCTAAATCTTCAATCATCCTTCATTCTTTCAATAATACCGTGGCCACTACCTTGGAAACCATCATCCTCCATATCTCTTTATGACACCACACTCTCCCTAAAATTTTCTACATTTTAGAATGTGAATTATAATATAACATCTTGTTGGGATGACTTTGGATTCATTTCATGGTTTGAATTCCCTCTACCCTCAAATATTGCATTAAGTTTGATCATGAAGGCTAGGTCACTACCATCCAAGATTACCTAAGTCATTTTTCAACATGTAATATGGCCTATCTCCCTAATGATGTCCTCATCCCCCCATCCAACATACCCTTAGTAGCTAAAATCCAACCATCAACCACTAAAGTGAATATCATACACCCTTTTATCGATGGGGCATCAACTAGTTCCTCCATCTATTCAGACCAAATCCCCACCATGGACCATTTGGAATCAATGTTACATCACCTTTCATTGGGGGAGTATATATTTTTAGCCCTTGATGCTTTCCCTACTCCTCATGAGTATGTAAAATTTACTAACTAACCAAGATATGACCCCAATGTTATAATTGTCATTCCCTTTAGACCTCCCCATTATTAGACCCATTTTATGTATGGGGGAATCAATAAATATCTTGGTACTTATACCACCTTTCTTTTACCTTGACCAATCGCCACTAGTTTCTCTTACCTAGATAAATCAAACCTCACCAAGACATACCTCCATTTATGTGCTTGGAAAGGCTTTGATCTTGGGTGGTATAATCATAGCCCACATGAATTGGTCACCATCAAAAATAAGAAGTCACATCACCATAACATACTTGGTTTCATCTTACCTAATAATAAGAAAACAACATAACCCACCATGACCATTATTGAATAAGATGCCCCTTCCTCACCGACCTTGCCTCCACTTACATGTGAAGATGATGACATCATCCCACCTAAAACTTTTGTCATCAACATGATTATCTTAGGACCCATAACTTATTAAAAGGAAGGGGAAACCCTAACCATTCATTTTATCTACCTTGAGATGATAGGAGAAGATTATCCTACCATTAACACTATTTAGTTCCAGGATGATGATTCTATTCTCACATATCTTGGTGCCCCAAATTCCTCTATCCACAAATCCCTTCTTCCTAAGACCTCAACCATGTTGAATGAATCCATCATAGATATAAACATGGGTACTCTAGACAACCCTTTCATTATCAAACTTGGCCAATTACTGAATGACACAGAACTTCAGGACTTCCCCTCTTTCCTACAAGACCATATCATAGCCTTTGCTTGGTCTTATAGTGATATACTTGGAATTGACCCTACCATTTATACTTATAACATAGTCACCCACCATGATGCCAAACTTGTCAATAAAAATATATGACACATGTATCCCTACATATCCCTTCTCATCAAAGAAGATATTTGGCATCTTCTATCTATTAACTTTATTCAACCCATTGACTACCCATAATGGGTTTTGAATGTTTTACTTATCACCAAATTGATATAGAGACTATGCATTTATGTGGAGTTTCATGACCTCAACCTTTCTTACTCCAAGGACAACTTTCCCCTACCAAGCATCGACCAACTTGTTGATCTTATAGTTGGCCATGAGACGTTATTCCTCATGGACAAGTTCTCAAGTTACAATCAGATCTTAATTGCTCTCAAAGATCAACACGAAACCATGTTACCCACCCCTTGGGGAACCTTTTTCTATAGACTCGTGCCTTTCATACTAAATAATGTTGGTGTAACCTAACAATGTGCGATGACCTATATCTTTCATGACCTTATCCATAATATTTTTGAGGACTATGTGGACAACCTTCTTAGAAAATACAAACTCTAGAAGGATCACTTGGTTGTTCTTAAGATCATATTTGATTGCCTTATACATTACCATGTCTACCTAAACCCCAATAAATGCATTTTTGGGGTTTTGTTAGGAATGTTCCTTGGCTTCATTATCTCACTTTGTGGAATTAAAGTCAATCCTACCAAAATAAAATCCATCCTAGACATGCTTCCTCTAACTAACCTTAAGTAACTTCATATCTTGAAAGGGAAGCTTTAATCCATCCATCATTTCATTTCCCAATTTTGGACAAGTACCAACCTTTCCACCACATTCTAAAAAAGGATGTCCCCTTTATGTGGAATAATGATTACCAAAATGCCTTTGATTCACTCAAAGAATACCTTTTGTCACCACCTATCCTTACCTATCCTAAGAACAACCAACCCTTTTACCTTTATATCTTTGCCACCAATCATTCCTTAGGGGCAATGTTATCTCACCAAGATGAACAACATAGATATAAATTCATCTACTACAATAGTTTCATGTTTGTAGAGTATGAGACTCGGTACACCCAAACTAAGAAACTTTGCTTAGCCTTAATATTTATGGCTACCAAAATTTTCCACTACCTTCTTAACCATAAAACCTATGTCATAACCAACACTGACCCACCTAGGTACATGCACTCAAAGCCTTAACAAAACTAGCGTATGGCCTAGTAGCTCATGCTCTTAGTAGAATTTGACCTTGAGTTTCTTCAACAAAAGTTGATTAAGGGGAAAATCATTATTGACTAATTGGTTGAGGCACCTTTAGTAGACAAACAATCTCATCCTCTTGAGTTTCTTGATGAGTCCATCATGACCCTCTCTCAAATGGATTTCACCTATCAAGTCACTATTTTCTTTAATAGATAAAAATGGCAATGTGATGGGGGAGATGGTATCATCCTTATTCTTTTTGATGGTGAGCCCCTTCCTTTATACTTCAAGCTTGACTTTTAATGTACTAACAATATCTCCCTAATGATGTCCTCATCCCCCCATCCAACATACCCTTAGTAGCTAAAATCCAACCATCAACCACTAAAGTGAATATCATACACCCTTTTATCGATGGGGCATCAACTAGTTCCTCCATCTATTCAGACCAAATCCCCACCATGGACCATTTGGAATCAATGTTACATCACCTTTCATTGGGGGAGTATATATTTTTAGCCCTTGATGCTTTCCCTACTCCTCATGAGTATGTAAAATTTACTAACTAACTAAGATATGACCCCAATGTTATAATTGTCATTCCCTTTAGACCTCCCCATTATTAGACCCATTTTATGTATGGGGGAATCAATAAATATCTTGGTACTTATACCACCTCTCTTTTACCTTGACCAATCGCCACTAATTTCTCTTACCTAGATAAATCAAACCTCACCAAGACATACCTCCATTTATGTGCTTGGAAAGGCTTTGATCTTGGGTGGTATAATCATAGCCCACATGAATTGGTCACCATCAAAAATAAGAAGTCACATCACCATAACATACTTGGTTTCATCTTACCTAATAATAAGAAAACAACATAACCCACCATGACCATTATTGAATAAGATGCCCCTTCCTCACCGACCTTGCCTCCACTTACATGTGAAGATGATGACATCATCCCACCTAAAACTTTTGTCATCAACATGATTATCTTAGGACCCATAACTTATTAAAAGGAAGGGGAAACCCTAACCATTCATTTTATCTACCTTGAGATGATAGGAGAAGATTATCCTACCATTAACACTATTTAGTTCCAGGATGATGATTCTATTCTCACATATCTTGGTGCCCCAAATTCCTCTATCCACAAATCCCTTCTTCCTAAGACCTAAACCATGTTGAATGAATCCATCATAGATATAAACATGGGTACTCTAGACAACCCTTTCATTATCAAACTTGGCCAATTACTGAATGACACAGAACTTCAGGACTTCCCCTCTTTCCTACAAGACCATATCATAGCCTTTGCTTGGTCTTATAGTGATATACTTGGAATTGACCCTACCATTTATACTTATAACATAGTCACCCACCATGATGCCAAACTTGTCAATAAAAATATATGACACATGTATCCCTACATATCCCTTCTCATCAAAGAAGATATTTGGCATCTTCTATCTATTAACTTTATTCAACCCATTGACTACCCATAATGGGTTTTGAATGTTTTACTTATCACCAAATTTATATAGAGACTATGCATTTATGTGGAGTTTCATGACCTCAACCTTTCTTACTCCAAGGACAACTTTCCCCTACCAAGCATCGACCAACTTGTTGATCTTATAGTTGGCCATGAGATGTTATTCCTCATGGACAAGTTCTCAAGTTACAATCAGATCTTAATTGCTCTCAAAGATCAACACGAAACCATGTTACCCACCCCTTGGGGAACCTTTTTCTATAGACTCATGCCTTTCATACTAAATAATGTTGGTGTAACCTAACAATGTGCGATGACCTATATCTTTCATGACCTTATCCATAATATTTTTGAGGACTATGTGGACAACCTTCTTAGAAAATACAAACTCTAGAAGGATCACTTGGTTGTTCTTAAGATCATATTTGATTGCCTTATACATTACCATGTCTACCTAAACCCCAATAAATGCATTTTTGGGGTTTTGCTAGGAATGTTCCTTGGCTTCATTATCTCACTTTGTGGAATTAAAGTCAATCCTACCAAAATAAAATCCATCCTAGACATGCTTCCTCTAACTAACCTTAAGTAACTTCATATCTTGAAAGGGAAGCTTTAATCCATCCATCATTTCATTTCCCAATTTTGGACAAGTACCAACCTTTCCACCACATTCTAAAAAAGGATGTCTCCTTTATGTGGAATAATGATTACCAAAATGCCTTTGATTCACTCAAAGAATACCTTTTGTCACCACCTATCCTTACCTATCCTAAGAACAACCAACCCTTTTACCTTTATATATTTGCCACCAATCATTCCTTAGGGGCAATGTTATCTCACCAAGATAAACAACATAGATATAAATTCATCTACTACAATAGTTTCATGTTTGTAGAGTATGAGACTCGGTACACCCAAACTAAGAAACTTTGCTTAGCCTTAATATTTATGGCTACCAAAATTTTCCACTACCTTCTTAACCATAAAACCTATGTCATAACCAACACTGACCCACCTAGGTACATGCACTCAAAGCCTTAACAAAACTAGCGTATGGCCTAGTAGCTCATGCTCTTAGTAGAATTTGACCTTGAGTTTCTTCAACAAAAGTTGATTAAGGGGAAAATCATTATTGACTAATTGGTTGAGGCACCTTTAGTAGACAAACAATCTCATCCTCTTGAGTTTCTTGATGAGTCCATCATGACCCTCTCTCAAATGGATTTCACCTATCAAGTCACTATATTCTTTAATAGATAAAAATGGCAATGTGATGGGGGAGATGGTATCATCCTTATTCTTTTTTATGGTGAGCCCCTTCCTTTATACTTCAAGCTTGACTTTTAATGTACTAACAACATCTCCCTAATGATGTCCTCATCCCCCCATCCAACATACCCTTAGTAGCTAAAATCCAACCATCAACCACTAAAGTGAATATCATACACCCTTTTATCGATGGGGCATCAACTAGTTCCTCCATCTATTCAGACCAAATCCCCACCATGGACCATTTGGAATCAATGTTACATCACCTTTCATTGGGGGAGTATATATTTTTAGCCCTTGATTCTTTCCCTACTCCTCATGAGTATGTAAAATTTACTAACTAACCAAGATATGACCCCAATGTTATAATTGTCATTCCCTTTAGACCTCCCCATTATTAGACCCATTTTATGTATGGGGGAATCAATAAATATCTTGGTACTTATACCACCTCTCTTTTACCTTGACCAATCGCCACTAGTTTCTCTTACCTAGATAAATCAAACTTCACCAAGACATACCTCCATTTATGTGCTTGGAAAGGCTTTGATCTTGGGTGGTATAATCATAGCCCACATGAATTGGTCACCATCAAAAATAAGAAGTCACATCACCATAACATACTTGGTTTCATCTTACCTAATAATAAGAAAACAACATAACCTACCATGACCATTATTGAATAAGATGCCCCTTCCTCACCGACCTTGCCTCCACTTACATGTGAAGATGATGACATCATCCCACCTAAAACTTGTGTCATCAACATGATTATCTTAGGACCCATAACTTATTAAAAGGAAGGGGAAACCCTAACCATTCATTTTATCTACCTTGAGATGATAGGAGAAGATTATCCTACCATTAACACTATTTAGTTCCAGGATGATGATTCTATTCTCACATATCTTGGTGCCCCAAATTCCTCTATCCACAAATCCCTTCTTCCTAAGACCTCAACCATGTTGAATGAATCCATCATAGATATAAACATGGGTACTCTAGACAACCCTTTCATTATCAAACTTGGCCAATTACTGAATGACACAGAACTTCAAGACTTCCCCTCTTTCCTACAAGACCATATCATAGCCTTTGCTTGGTCTTATAGTGATATACTTGGAATTGACCCTACCATTTATACTTATAACATAGTCACCCACCATGATGCCAAACTTGTCAATAAAAATATATGACACATGTATCCCTACATATCCCTTCTCATCAAAGAAGATATTTGGCATCTTCTATCTATTAACTTTATTCAACCCATTGACTACCCATAATGGGTTTTGAATGTTTTACTTATCACCAAATTTATATAGAGACTGCATTTATGTGGAGTTTCATGACCTCAACCTTTCTTACTCCAAGGACAACTTTCCCCTACCAAGCATCGACCAACTTGTTGATCTTATAGTTGGCCATGAGACGTTATTCCTCATGGACAAGTTCTCAAGTTACAATCAGATCTTAATTGCTCTCAAAGATCAACACGAAACCATGTTACCCACCCCTTGGGGAACCTTTTTCTATAGACTCGTGCCTTTCATACTAAATAATGTTGGTGTAACCTAACAATGTGCGATGACCTATATCTTTCATGACCTTATCCATAATATTTTTGAGGACTATGTGGACAACCTTCTTAGAAAATACAAACTCTAGAAGGATCACTTGGTTGTTCTTAAGATCATATTTGATTGCCTTATACATTACCATGTCTACCTAAACCCCAATAAATGCATTTTTGGGGTTTTGTTAGGAATGTTCCTTGGCTTCATTATCTCACTTTGTGGAATTAAAGTCAATCCTACCAAAATAAAATCCATCCTAGACATGCTTCCTCTAACTAACCTTAAGTAACTTCATATCTTGAAAGGGAAGCTTTAATCCATCCATCATTTCATTTCCCAATTTTGGACAAGTACCAACCTTTCCACCACATTCTAAAAAAGGATGTCTCCTTTATGTGGAATAATGATTACCAAAATGCCTTTGATTCACTCAAAGAATACCTTTTGTCACCACCTATCCTTACCTATCCTAAGAACAACCAACCCTTTTACCTTTATATCTTTGCCACCAATCATTCCTTAGGGGCAATGTTATCTCACCAAGATGAACAACATAGATATAAATTCATCTACTACAATAGTTTCATGTTTGTAGAGTATGAGACTCGGTACACCCAAACTAAGAAACTTTGCTTAGCCTTAATAGTTATGGCTACCAAAATTTTCCACTACCTTCTTAACCATAAAACCTATGTCATAACCAACACTGACCCACCTAGGTACATGCACTCAAAGCCTTAACAAAACTAGCGTATGGCCTAGTAGCTCATGCTCTTAGTAGAATTTGACCTTGAGTTTCTTCAACAAAAGTTGATTAAGGGGAAAATCATTATTGACTAATTGGTTGAGGCACCTTTAGTAGACAAACAATCTCATCCTCTTGAGTTTCTTGATGAGTCCATCATGACCCTCTCTCAAATGGATTTCACCTATCAAGTCACTATATTCTTTAATAGATAAAAATGGCAATGTGATGGGGGAGATGGTATCATCCTTATTCTTTTTGATGGTGAGCCCCTTCCTTTATACTTCAAGCTTGACTTTTAATGTACTAACAATATGGCTGAGTACAAAGCCCTAGTTATAGGCCTTCAAATTACCTTATCCCTAAGAGTCAAAATTATCAACATATTTGGTGACTCCTAACTTATGGTCAATCAAATTAACAACTATTACCAGTTTAAGAATAATGTCCTACAATAGTACAAAAACCTAGTTGACAAACTCTTAGCATCATTTGAACGGTACCACATCTAATCAACCTCTCTATCTACTAATAATTTCATTGACACCATGGCTTCCCTTGCCTCTCAAATACCATATACACACTCAAGTTATAAGTTATATATCATTATCCACATACTTACCTATGTCAAACTAGATTCTACCACCATTTTTAATGTGGAAGAGACCCAACTTGACCTTTGGTATCAACAAACCTTTGACTATCTCAACCTTTGTGTAGTTCCTTCTAGTCTCTCTAGGAATGCTTTAAGAGTAATTATCTATAGTACCTCTCACTATACCATTATGGGAGGAATTATATATAAGCATAACTTTTATTGCCTCCTCTTTCATTGCCTACATAGTCACAAAGCCTCTTACTCTATCTAGGAAAAACATGATGGAATCTATGGGGGACACTTTAGTGGCCTCACCATAGCTAAGTGCATCCTTCATCTTAGCTATTAATATCCTACCCTTAACCAAGACTACTGTGATCTTGTGAAAAAGTGTGTCAAATATCAACAACATGCTAATTTACATAATGTGCCCAACCATAGTCTTCACATTTCCACCAATTTTTGGCCCTTTTCATATTGGGGTCTATACCTCATCAGTGAAATTAATCCCCATTCCTCGTATTAGTACCAATCTATCATCACCATGACCAAATGTTTTACCAAGTGGTTAGAGGTTATTCCTTTAGTATTGACCAAAGCAAAAAATATTATTGACTTTATCAACCATCATATCATTTACCGCTTTGATGTTCCTCATAAGTTTATTACTAATAATTGTAAATCTTTCAAAAATAATCATATCAAAGGTCTATGTGACACATTTGGCATTAAGTTAAGTTTATCCTCACCCTATTTCCCTTAAGTTAATAGATAGGTATAAGCCTCTAGTAAAACTCTTAAAAACATGCTAACTAAAATGGTCAATGAATCTAGTTAGAATTGACATTTGCACATCCCCTTCACCTTTTGGGCATATCATATTAGCATTATAACCCCTATGGGTATTACCCCATTTTATCTTGTGTTTGGAGAAGAGGCCATCTTAACTATTAAATTCCAATTACTATCTCTTCACATATCTTTGCAAGATCTTATTTCTAAGAGCAATTATCGTCAACATCATTTATCCCAACTTGAGCTACTCGATGAGTGTCATTTAACATCCCTTACCCATCTCCATGTCTATCAAGAGCATATCAAATGTGCCTATAATAAACACCTTAAAGTATAAAAATTTAATATTAGATATCTCATCCTCAAGGAAAATCAACATGTCACTATTATGGAGAAAAAAAAGTGGGGTAAGTTTGGTTTCAATTGGCTTGGACCTTATATCATAACCCACAAGTATAGATCAGGAGCTTACTAGTTGTCTTCTCTCGATGTCCACCCAGAACTTGAGCCCCTCAATACTTCACATCTATGTCAATTCTTTTGTTAAGAATGATACATCTCACCTTTTGTTTAACTTAAGCTCATACCTTACTATCCACCCACATTTCATCTCCCTATTTTAGGGTCAATCTATTAAAGATGAATCATGTGATTATCTATCATAGTCATATCCTAATCTTGAATAATGGGTACCATGGATCTACCCATAGCATGGTTCTCATGGTACTTTTTACCCCTTTCAGGATGGATCCCCATGGTCATTGTCACTTAAACCTCTTTTACACCTAATCAACCTTCTTGTGATTTTAGTTTTGCCTTCATAAAGGTGAACCCTTAAGCCTATATAAGTAAGTATACATCTATAAAAATCAAACAAGTAAAAATTAACATCCACACCAATAGAAATCATGGGTCACTCCTAACATTCATAGACTATTCTATTAAAGGACAATTACTAAAAATTTATTTGAAATTGACAAAATGTAAGGTGGACTATTGCCTTAAAGGATATCTATCGAAAAGCATAAGCAAAACAAATAAACTTAGACCACTCCCCTGAAGGATGGTTGAGTAAATAACTTTTTCAAAAGCACAAAAAATTCATGGAAGCTTCTCACATCGATTAGCTTCACATATATAGCAATCAAAAAATGAGCCATCATCAAAATCATAACAAAATCAAACTAGTTTTGAAAGCCAAAATTGGTTCTCAAACAACATACTAAGTCAGAAACCACAATCAACTTTCACAAGTAGACTTCTCACATCGATCAGTCTATAAAATTTGGCATTGACTTGTTTATCCTAGTTCTTTTGACACCTATAAGAGAGGCTTGCTAGTCTCACAGTAAGGTTCCATTTTTACCCATCTCCCCTTTAATTTTTATAATCAAGGGATATTTGAGATTACTTGACAATATGTGGTTTAGACACATTATAACCAACTAAGGAACACTAATGCTAAGCATTCGAAGGGCTTGTGTTCATTAAGCTAGTCTAACTTTAGTTTTGTTTAAGTCCTTGTCAATGAAAAATCAACATGCCCTCTTCTTACCCTATCATGACTAGCTGATATTTTCATGATGATGACTATCTCTTGATTATATTATTTAGTCTCTCATCTAGTGTTGTTAGTTAAACCACCTCATGTGTTTTATCTTAAACATTAATAACAAACATAACCATGCCAAGAATAATACTATCATAAAATCTATGAGCATTAAAATAACCAACCATTTTTCACCACATACCTAAATCTTATTCTAATGAATTATATACTCATTAAATTAAAGAATAACCATAAATCAAAACCATCTCATGCCTAACTAAGCATCCATAACATAAACATAATCCATGATCACATATGAACATCACATCATAAGCATTAAATATAAACATTAAAAGATCAAACCATAAACTATAAACCATGAAAATGAGCATATAAAAATGGTCACATATATAAAATCATGGGTCAACAAATCATAATAATGTGTACATGTAGATAGGCATGAATTTCTCTCAAAAATGTACAGATCATCGCATCAGCTCATAAGCTAGAATAAAAATGATATACAAAATATAATATAGCTATATCTATACCCCAAGGGCACCACTACCTCTTAGAGCACCACTAGATCCTAATCCATACACACTTGTACCTACCAATCCCCTAGTTGTCCCTATCTATCTAGATATAGATGTTGCCTACTACCTTGGTGTCACTACACTGGCACCACCAGCCAAGATATCCATATACTCACCCCATCGAGGCTCATGTAGACACTATGTTAGAATAATAGCCTCATAATACTATAATTAGGTATCATGCCATAGGGGTAAAACTTAATGGAACTACCAATATCATTGCTACTCCTCTCTACTTTTGAGAGTCCCTCTCCTAGGTCACCAAGACTAAAGAGGTCATGGCTTGATCCCTCTCACCTATGATGGTAGCAATTTGACCCTATAAAGTGGCAACCTAACTCTATAATGTCATGATCTAGCCCTACAACATAGACACCTACCCTTGTAATACTTGTACTTATCACTATGCAGCAATTATACATGTTCCTACCTATCCATCATAACTAGTGGGATCCACATCCATCAGCTTCACACCTCCATCATCCCCACCAATATATACAACTACATTTATGGGTTAGTACCATGTCATCTACCAATATATAAACTTGACATCATCTATCAGTGCCCTAGCTATTAGCTCCTCATACTTTATAAAAATAGGCACAAGATGTGGCTCTCATAATAGGATCTTTGAATCATCTCTTTTATACCTAAAGAATGGGCCTGGGATAACCTATACTAGGATAAATGTTTAGTATACCCTATCAAATAGAATTAGCTCTACTTCCCCATCTCACCTACTAAGTATCCATCTATAGCTCTAAAGGGTGAGTGTTTATCTCCTGTACCCTAGCCATATTGGAAACTAGATGTGCAACATCCAAGTGATATATCCTATCACTAGTACACCCAGTGCACCCCTAAACCACTCTACATCAGTAGCTCCTTTTCCTACACCTGATATAGTGAAGTCACCCCTCTAACACATAAATTCAATGGGTAACTCTATGTATATAAATCCTACCCATGGAAATCCCATTGGCCTCAACACCCTAATGTGCTTATAGGCCCAAAAATGAATAACCAAGATGGCATTGATACCATATTTCCTATGGGCCCTAAACACCCAAAACTCCCTGTATATCTATAAAAGTAAAATATACACCTAGCCAAGTACCATCTAACCTAATAATAACTCAACTAGTATCCCTAGTAGCAAGTAAGAAAATATCCCACTACTCAAGTCAGGAATTTTAAAGCATGTCGCAATGATCATGAGCATGGTCATGATTCTCCTCTCAGCTAGAGCCTTTTAATAAAATGCACTATACCTGAACACCCTATCATGTCATATGATCTAATTAATCTCATCTCCATAAAAATCTTGATGTGATCATCCCACTTTTCCCACTCTATGTGGTAAATTTGGTCACCTTAGAGTAGAATTCATGTGATTCTATAAACATCCTTGGGTAGAATAGTCATCTCCCTTGTTGGTAATAGAAAGGTGTTCATAGTGGGATCCCATCTCTTGATGAACACTATGACCATGGATGTATCCTAGGGCACATGTTGGTAGTGCCTCATATCTCCCAACCCTACCTCCTCCATGTGGGCCCAGTCAACTGGGGTCATCCCCTACTGAATCTCTATAAAGATACATGGCATGTAGTCACACATCTTTATCTACTCCCTATCAATCACCAAGTCAAAAGCATGACTTAGTCCCCTACACCAATATCATATACCCTAAACCTTTATATGACTGACCTATTCCCTTATTTATCCTACCCATCTACTCATTAGGTTTTACCTCTAAACTTACCTCACCAACCTATACCTAACATGCACACCATTTCATTTTCCTTACCTTTTTTTCACCACTTATCAAAATCAAATCAAACTTCTCTACCTTAATCGACTGCGAATGGTTATGATCACTACTGATGGTTAGACACCCATGTTTTTTAGGGTATTAACCCTTAACAATTAGACCTGAACATCGATGGTCACTATGGGCATTTCATTTCTAAAATGCCCAAACCCTATCATACCAAAAAACTACCAAATGCACAAGATAAACAACAAAATAAGCTACTCTAAACCCTTAACTAACCCAACTTACCTACCCACCCTACTAATTCCTAATTTTAGCTATAATTTTACCCAAAAGCCACCAAAATCCTACTTAGAGAATAACAAACCAAACTTATCATTCCAACCTACCCTAACCTCCCAACCCAATACATTTACATAAAATCACACATATCTATCAAAATTAAGACACCCCCTACCTCATATCACAACTACCACTGTGGAGTCATCCACAAACCTGTTCATCCTCATCCATACCTATGTGCTCCTTACATCCTAGTTGGTCACCTAGGTCCCATTCAACTAAAAGTCAAAATCCACCTCAAAAAACTAATATCTAGCAAACCACCATCATCACAAACTGAAAAATTTTCCAAAGCTCTAGCTCAACCAAGTAATAGTAACAATGAGTTAAAACTAATTCTAATTTTACTTTTAGTCTGTGGGCATTTAGGGTTTTCACCCCAACCATCAATATTTAGGGTGACTATCAATGGTCACCCTTGGTTAACCTCATCATTGATGGTCATGTCACCCCACTTTTTTTATCTCTTACCTTCCATAATACATCTCTCAACAAACTCAACATTATCTCACCCACCCATGAAGAGTACATTCTCCACCTACATTGACCCCCTCATCACTTCATTATTAGTCTATTTTGGCCCAACTAAAACATGATTTGTGACATGTTTTACCTAGTTCTTTGACCATAGTGACAACATTGCTATATTGACCACCTTTTAAATGCATACCACCTTGTGCTTGCTTAACCCACTTATGTCTTTTTGAGATCACTTCCTACCTATGATACCTATGACACTTGACCCATTTGTGTTTTCCATTGGAGCACTTCCTACCTTGGATACCCATCAAAATAAAAACCTTATTTAGGAGACTAGTAGGTGTACTCATATACCACACCTATATGCGGTCATGTGGTATACTAGTCACTTGTCTTTCTAGTACTGACCTTTATTGTTATCAACTATGGAAACCCTATCTTTGCATGATCTTGGAAATCATACCTTTTATCATACTTCACATGCTTATTTGTGCTTTAGTGCCTAACCTGACACTCACTTTCATTATCACCTCCACCCACCTTGTCAAACCTACACTTGATTATTCTTTACCTCATCACCTCCTAATTTTAGGGATAACACCGTCTCCCATACTTAGGGTAGCCAAACCTTTGACTAGCATCAATTTTTGTTTTACAACTTGTTGATTCAAGATGCATAATAAAAAGG
Source organism: Torreya grandis (assembly GCA_037957365.1). NCBI lineage: Eukaryota > Viridiplantae > Streptophyta > Pinopsida > Cupressales > Taxaceae > Torreya > Torreya grandis. The sequence goes on from JARHVA010001873.1 coordinate 1,751,354, forward strand.
GGAAAAATATAGACACCATAAATTTTCACACCATGATATTGAATGTCATAATTCCCCTGAACCACCTTAAGACCCCCTTGGGACCATTCGACCTTCTAACCCCTAACCAAACCTAACTTGTAATTAGTTTAACTTAACTAGCTTAACGCAAACTTTAACCACCCTTTACCCTTGACCACTGATGATCAGGTTGATTATTGATGGTCACCTTGACCATCGATGCTCAGCATCCACCTCCTTAACAACTAACATGCAAGTCACCTACCTTAATTTTCTAAAAATATCTTATCCTCATTCATGTATGAGCCATCATATGAGTGATTTATAATTAGGAATCCTAGTTCATGTGCTATTACAACAATCTTGCCTTGCTTATAAGAATAGAAGAACAAATAGGTGAAATCGATCTGAAATCATTATCAAGAGCTTATACATCTAGGAGTTTCTCTTTACAAGTCAATCATTATTTGTAATCTAATGAACCAACTACCACATCAGAGATTCAACCTACCATCACATTTATACCAAGTTTTCAAGTATAATTAGTCTATAAAATCAGGCTAGATCCCACCAATAGATAAAACTACCTCACCCATCCATCTAATCAACTTCTAATTAGATAAGTACTTATTTTTCAATATCCATTTACTTTATTTACATTTCATAATCAACCCAGGTCTTACCCATCTCTCAGAATCCATCTTTTAGATCTTGTCAATTAGCCCTTTCACCAACCTAGATCCATACATAGTAACCATCAATGGTTGTCTCAACCACTAATGGTCTATCCAACTATCTATTTTCACCTTAACTATTGATAGTCATCTTAACCATTGATAGTCAGCCCAACCATTGATGGTCACTATGGCAGTAAAAACTAACAAGTTAATTTTGCCTACCTACACCTAACCAAACCTAATTTTTTGTATTTCTACCTATTCATAGACCCCTTTCTAATTTTTTGAAGCTGACCCCAACCCTCTAACATAAGCATTAATTAGTTTATCACTAATTTATTCATTTATAGTCTATTTTCTAAGTAAACATTCTTGTATTCAATTTTAGTACCTTTGATTTATTGATGCAAGTACCTTCCTTTCCATTTTATAAACTTGACTGTTTAAAATGTCTAAAAAATAAGTTTATTCACATAGCCAATAAGTGAGAGACATTTTGACATTAGTGATTGGGTCTACCTACTAACATTTTGGCATTTTGACATTAGTGATTTTGACTACATTGATCTACCTATTGCTTCATGAGATTATGGGCCATACCTAAATTTTCATGCAAACTTGCAAGGACCTCTTATTGATGGTGAATATGTTCTTCAACTACATGAACCTTAGGATGGAACTTAAAGGTTGAAGTAATGTATGGAGGGTTGTAACCATACATTGATAAAAAAAGAGACATTTTGGAATAACTATGAACAAAAGTATTATATGATCATTTAGCAAGTGGAAACCAATGAACCCATTTATCTTGTTTATCAAAAATAAAATAATGGAGATATCCTTCCAGAAATTTGTTGACTACCTCAATTTGTCTGTTAGATCGAGAATGATAGGATGAACTATGAGCCAACTCAGTGCCCAAACATGTAGATAACTTAGTCCAAAAATTACTAGTGAAAATGGGATCTCTATCATTGATAATGATCATAGGGGTCTCATGCAATTCTAAATTGTATTGATAAAAGTAGTAGCTACTGTACTAATAAAAAATGGATGTGATAAAGAACAAAAATGAGCATACCTAATGAGATGATCCACAACCATGATAACATTTTGACCATTAGATCTTGGTAACCCTTTAATGAAATCCACATATACCTCTTCCCAATATTGGCTAGGGATAGATAAAGGTTGTAAAAGACCTTGGGTTTTGACGGTTTCACCTTTATTTTGTTGATAGATCACACATTTAGCCACATATATATGGACATCTCCCTTGAGTCCTTCCTAAGAAAATCCTACTTGATTCTATGATAGGTTTTAAAAAATCCTAAATGACCCCCAATTAGAGTTACCTAAAGTTCTAAAGGATTTTTTATTTAAGAAGAGAATTATTACATACATATAATCTATTTTTTTACCATAATGCATTACCCTTCCATGTGAATTTCTCAAATCCACCTAAACCTTGCTAAATATTTTGAATCAAATCATGGGTAGCACTATCATGTTCCCATTATGATCATGCTTCATCTAGCCAATATACCTACAAAATGCTTATGGCACATAGTAATACCTTAACTGATTCATCCTTTCTAGATAGTGCATCTGCCACCACATTATCCTTGCCTTTTTTTTAGCCTATTTTAAAATCATAACCTAAAATCTTAGTTACGCATTTATGTTGTTCTTAATATGACAACTATTGTTCCAAAAAATATTTGAGACTATCATATCAATCTTTACTTGAAAGTGATGACCCATCAAATAAGGTCTCCATTATTTGACTACATGAAAAATGGCCATCATTTCCTTCTCATAGATGAGCTTCTACTTATTTTTACCCTTTAGTTGATGACTTGCAAGTGCTATGCCTTCTCGCATGAGTATAACACCCACACCATACCTAGATGCATCACATTCAACCACAAAAGTCTTGGAAAAATTAGGAGTGGTTAATACTATAGTAGTGCACATAGCCAATTTCAATTGTTAAAATTCCCATGTAGCTACATCACTCCACTAAAAGGAGTCTTTCTTTAACAAAGAGGTGAGTGGGGTTGTAATACTACCATAATTTTTGATAAACCTATGATAGTAACTAGTGAGCCCCAAAAATCCCCATAGTTACTTGAGTGTCTTGAGAATTGGGTAGTCCACCACTACTTGGATTTTTTTAGGATCTACTTTAACTCCATAAGAAACCAGATGATAGAAATATTCAACCTCACAAGCCCCAAAATTACATTTGGAAGGTTTGGTATATAATTGATGTTGTTCTAAAATGGAGAGTACCTATTTCACATGTTATAAATGCTCTTCTTAATTTTTACTATAAATGAGGATATCATAAAAGAATACCAAACAAAATTTCCTCAAAAATGGTATAAAAATAGTATTCATCAAACTCTAAAAATTAGATGGTGCATTTTTTAGACCAAAAGGCATAACTAGAAACTCATAATGGCTCTCATAAGTCTTGAAAATTGTTTTGGGTATGTCTTCATCAAGGATCCATATTTGATGATACATAGAACACAAATATAGCTTGGTAAAATAAAAATCACGATTCAATTCATATATCAAATCATCAATGACAAGAATAGGAAACTTAACTTTGATAGTGTACTTGTTGAGTTCAATATAGTCAAGGCACATCTTCTAGGTGTCATCTTTCTTTCTCACCATAACAACTTGTGAAGAATATTCACTTTGGTTATGTTGAATGATTTATACATCCAACATATCCTAAACCATATTTTTAATATCACTTTTATAGGCATAGGGATACTTGTATGGCCTGATGTTGGGTGGTGTGCTATCAAGAATAAGTTTGATAGCATGATCATGCATGTAGTTAGGTGGAAGTCATTTTAGCATGTCACCAAAAACAATAGAATGGAAATAAATCTCTTGTTTTATATTAAAATGTGGAGATGGTTGAGTGGGTTATACTTCCATTTAAAATAAGTGAGCTACAAATCCTTTAGAACCCTTATGGAGAATCTTTGTCATTTGATAGGAGCTAACAAGTTGTGGAGATTTAGCCCTTAATCCCCTTATCTTAAATTTCCTTTTCTTTAGTATGAAAGTGCATGAATAATTCTTATAAATTCATCTCAATAGTGCCCAAAGTGGTGAGCCACTATACTCCCAGAATAATATCAGCTCCACCCATGGGAATAACAACATAGGAGAATCCAACAAGTTGTCTCCCATGGCCAGCTTAATACTATGACATTTTCTTAAATAGATGATATTACCACCATCTACAATTATAACTTGAAATTATGGAGCTAGATAAATGAAATAGTGAAAATGAGAAGCTAACTTACTATTGACAAAGTTGTGTGTGCTCCCAGAATCAATCAAGATAATGACCTTATATTTATTAAGGAAACCCCTCACCTTACGAGTTTGGGAACTACTAATACCTAAAAGGGAATGATAATAAATATTAGGCTAAGATTCTTTAGATTCTTCCTCAAGACATTTTGTATCCTCACCATATACTTCTTCACAATCTTCATCTTCATTGGCACCTTTAATGTAAAACAACTTCTTTTCCACACAATGATGGTCTTTGCTCCATTTGCTATCACAACCATAACACAACCCTTTGGTTTGCTTCTCCTTAATTTGTCATTATGTTAATCTAGTGGGCTATGGAAATGATGGTGCTAGAAAGGTGCGATAATGACTACTAATGAAATCTTTCCTTTTGACCATCTCTTTTTCTTCTACTATACATGCCCTAGGGATAGGTTCTGATATAAATGTTGGGTGAAATATTTAAACCTCTAATTGGATGTTATCTTTGAGGCCACCCAAAACTAGATCAGTTGAATTTTCCTCAGTGATATCTTCCACCTATAAAGAGAAATTCCAAAACTGATGAATAATCCTTCATAGTTCCTGATTGCCATAGTTTGGCTAATTAGTTGAAATAGTTCATAGAGACATTATTCTAATAATGAGCCAACAAATCCTCACTAAAAATAGACCATGTAATAGGATCACCATTCTTTTTCTTTTGATCACATAACTAGGGATACCAAATGAATTTCTTAGGTTATAGATATGAAGATGCCACTATCACCTTCTGAGAACTAGGGGGTTGATGTAGCTTAAATAAATTGTCAACTTGGGTAATCCAAGTGAGAGGATAATTACGATTGAAATTATGCATGTCCACTTTTGGTAACATCAATTTATTTTCAGCATGAGAGTTGTTGGTATTGAGAGGAGTATTTGAATGCTAAAGTGGAGGGTTATTGGGATGAAATTGAGATGTAAGGGTAGTTGATTTCATAGTGATATGATGTAATTCATTATAAACCCCATTAATCTCTGCATGCATCCCTAAAACATCAGCTTAGACTAAAAAAAGTAATCATGCCTCACCAAGTTCTTAATGTCTACCTAAAGCTGAGAAATCACCAGATTTAAAGCTCTAGATTCCATGTCATCAACAAAAGGAGTATTAAGAGTTTATTGTCCCCCTTTTCTTCCCCAAGTACTAGGACTTGCCATATACAAACCCTAAGAGGGTTTTTACCCTAAAAAAGTGTACTAGGAGATGGTACCATTGTAATCACCTTGTCAAGATGAATCTAATGACTACCTTTATGCACTATGGTAAAAATCTCAGCACAAAAAATTATATCGATAAAATATACCATTTGCGATCATCTCACTGAGATGAATCAAATGACTACAATTATGCAAAGGGAAAAATAAATTTCTAGACATTTTTTTTTCAAATATTTTTTTCAAAAAAACATTTTGAGTAATATTGCATTGATAGAAAAAAATTATTCTTTCCAGATTGCAAGTTATGTTTTTTTGCTCCTATCACTCCCAGATGCCATGCCCCACCAGATCTTAAAAAAATCCTATAGGAAACTTGCCCAAATTAAAGATTTGATACCATCATAATGAAATTACTTATATGTTTGCATAAAATGATTTTATATCACATAAAATAAGAAAATATGAGAGATCACATAACAATAATTGACAACAGAGTAGAATATTGGATAATATAGTAAAGCCACTTTAATGGGGAAACCTCCACAATAATGCACTAATATAAAATACTTAACATAATGAATAAATACTAATCACTACCTCCTATATATAGTCTAATTAGCCAAGGTTATTCCATAGGCCAACCTATCTAAGAACATAGAGAAATGTAACAAGTATATAAAAGAGTTATGTAAGCCACAAGTTGGGCACACATATCCCTAGGCACACCAATGGTTAAGGGCATAGCATTTTTTAACCATACTCGTACTTATTTTCTTCTTTTCCTTCTTCCAATAATAAGCAATAAATTCATTGAAACACCTTCCCTACTTGGAAATCTATTCAAGAGACTATGAAAAAGATATAATAAGTTCTTGTTGAGAGGATTGAATGTCATGATTCAAACTAGACTTGGTAGAGCCATTCCCTTCCTAATCAGACTAAAGAGATTTATGATTAGATGGGACTTGATTTTGAAGCTCACCTAACTAGGGAAATTAAACGATCAAATAAACATTTATCTTAGTCAATGGTAGTAACAAGAGTAATGAAATATCAAGATAAGGTGGTGGATAACTTTCCCAATCCTTCATTCATCCCTCAAGATGTAGCATGCATTTTTATAGAGGAAGCTCCTAGTTTCAAATCCTTCCCATCTTGGAAGTCTGTCCAAGAGGATTTTTAAAATAAGAAGGAGGCTATGGTCGAGATAGATGAATATAAGGTTATATTTGTTGAGGAGACTCAAGAAGGATATTATACAAATTGAATTTCTTATTGAGAAGAATGAGTAGCTAGATGAGGAAGAACATGTCTTCTGCAAGGTAAGTGAAGAAAGTCAAGCTAAAGTGGCAGTTGATGAAGGTGATTCAAGTGAATTTGATAAAGATATTAATATTTGGACACCTCTTGGTGAATAAAATTGTATATCAACCTTAAAGGATGAAAAAAAAGATGAACTTCAAGATCAAGGTGAGTCACAAAAGGAAAACATATCATTTGGCTAAGAAGAAGGTGATTTTCAAGATCTCCTTGATGACATAACAACTAATCTCTTTTATGAAAATCCTAAAGAGTATGAAAATGGGGTACTTATCCAACTTGTATCAATTTTATAATAAGGAGATAACCCTTAATAGGTTTTATTTGGTCAATAAAGATGCAAACCATCTTGTGAAGTTAAAGAGGAAGGTAGCTTTGATGAGATACAAGCTAATACATTTGTTATGATAGATGAGGGAGCTTATAATGATCTATAGAGGAAGAAGAAAGTTGATTAGAGTTCCATGAGCATGGTCAATGAGGTATACTTTCCAAATCCTTCTCAAGATGTGTTATGCCTACTTCTACATCAACCCCTATCAAGCTTGAAGAAAGTCCAATCAAACTATAACTAGTGAAGATCAATTAAAAGACTTGTTTGAGATCATAAAGTTAGGTTACTTTATTCTAGAGACATGTAATGATTTGGTTTAGATTGAAGAAGTTAGTTTCACCAAACAAGAGGAAGGTAATTCTCCAAACATGCCATTCCAAGAGGCTATTTCATTTGAAGGTGACTTATTTGAGGTCTTAAATAAGGATATCAACGTCTCATTCCATTTTTATGTGTATCTTCACTCTTGGGGAATGAAACTTAATTGTGTTGGTCTCATGTTTTCAAAAAGAAAGATTTGTCTATCTTTGAAGTCAACTCTATAAGCATGCCACAAATTTTATCTTAGACTATTCAACTTGATCAAGATTAGCCTATCGATGAGGTCAAAATGAGAGTGTTCATACAAAGTAAACAAATTTTAAATGAATATAACTGAGTACTTGATTGGCATATCCAACCTATGTACTTTATAATGCAACAAGAAAGTCAAATTGTTATTCTAAGAGGCTATGAACATGTCAACATCTCTAGATACAAGTGAAGGTTCTCATCCAATGAACATTACATGATTGGACTTCAATCAATACATGATAATATAAACTCATGGTGCCATGACGATTAAGTAAGGTTCCCATTTGATCCTAGAGGATAAAGAAGTTGTGTTACATTTAGTTGTGTGTAGTAGGTTATTATCTTATTTATAATAAGTGTCTATTAGCACATGTGTCTTTGATTCAAGCTTGTGTGTATGGTGATGCTATTATAGTATTTAAAAAAAATTAATGTGTTAGGTTTGATTGTCAATCTTAGGCAGAGTAGTCATCTCAAGCCATGTTGTCATGTTTTAGTCTTGTGCTCAAAAGAATGAGATATTCAATTCTCTTGATCAACAAGTTGGTCAACCATTATGAGTTGCTAACAATGTTGATAATTTGGCCTCCCAGGCCAAATTTCAACCCTTATAGTATAAACATTTCTCATGAGATCCTTCCAAGCTTATACATGGTGGTCTGCATGCCTTGTGATGTCCTTTATTGGTCTTGTTTTATGACTTTTAGCATTATTTAAGGTGTCATAATATGTACTACACAATTTTTTAGGGGTCATCATATGATATAATGTTTTGAGTCTTTGAATGACATTTTAGGTTTCCATGAATTTTCCTTAGGTGAGTGGAAGGGTGTTAAGGGCATTATGAAGCCTAAAAAGTGGCATAAACCTCTTTTGACAAAGTTAAGGTACCTTAACAAAAGTTAAGGTATTTGGAGAAGTTAAGGTTTCTTGTTCTCATAGTATTTGTACCTATTCTAGCCACTTATTAAGGAGATATATTTATATTAAAATGAAAAATGTGTCCAAATCATGTTTGGGTCTTAACATGAGGTCTAAATTTGTATCCAAGGTTTCCCTACATGGTCTACTTATTCAAGATTGTTCCAAGCTTCAATTAGCCCATAAGGTCATCAAAATGCTCTTAAAACATGTCATATAAGTTAAAATTATAATTATAAATCCTTTGGATAAGGTGACACATTGAAATGAGGGGTCTTAAACGGTCTCATAACCATTTAAATTCATGACAAAGTGGTCTTAAGTGCAAAAGAGATCTCTTTAGGGGTCAAATGTCATTTATTCATCATAAAAGGGCCCCACATGATTGAAAATAACATTTAAATTTCCCTCCATATATACAACCTTATTTAAAATTTTTTTTTACTCCTCATTTCCCTCCTCCTACCCACAAATAGAATTTCAACATCTCCAACTTGAGAAAATATAGGAAAGTGATGTTTTGTAGGTGTTTTTAGGCTTGTACAGACCCATACAGTGTGGTCATGGTCATAGGAAGTTATTATATTAGGGTGAACTCATTGAAGGAATTATATAATAGAATAAATTAGTTTTAGAGTCAAAGAAGTCAAAAATTATCCCCTTCTCTCTATCCGTCTCCTTGGAAGCTCCGTATAACCAGTTAGGTTTATGCTCAATCATACAGGAGAGAGAAAATGGTGAGATAACATTTTGGGAAGAGGAAGGGGGTGAAATGAAATTTATATTCCTGGAATTAGTTTTTGTATTGATGACCCATGCTTTATGAATAATGGTTAAGAACTTAAGCAATAAAATGGTCTTTTGCATCTACACAAGGTCAATATTTGAATGGATTCATGGAATTTCTCAGCTTAGTTGATGCAATTAAAGATTTTACGTGTCTTTCATGGGTTTTAAAATTATATATAAATAATTATCCACTATTGTTTCACATATGTGATCCCAAAAAAGTAAGAAAATCTCCATGATTTCATAGTTGAAGGTTGTAGGCAGTGTTTTCTTCACATTTTGAGAAGCTTCAATGCATAAATTTAGAAGTGAGTAATGGTTTTAGGTTTTATGGTGGGTTTTTTGGATTAAATTTAATCCTTTTCTACCCTAAACACATAACTAATTTGCCATAACATTGAACTCTTTCAAAGTCATATTCCAATGTGACTACCATGCACATAGTGTGATCTCCTTTACAAGTATGAGCAGGGTATTATTATGATGGATGTATAGAAGAATTAGGTTATATTAAATCATGAATGATTTTAATATTATCATCATACTCTATAAATTTGACTTCATACTACTCATTACCTCATAGTCATAGCCCATACCTAGCCCTAGAGAGGGTGTTATGTATTTGCCCTCTTTTGAGCCCCTATAAGCCTTTTCAACAAATAGAGGAAATCTAATTATGAAATTAGACACTATATGTTGTTAGGTACTTATGTGATACATATTTATCTATGAATAATCATGGGAAATTAAGGAACAGGTTCAAAAGATCAAGTCTCCCTGAGAGGACAAACTCAATCAAAGTTCTAATACACACAAGACTGTGACTATAGGTTTGAGGAAACATTGATGGTGTGATGAGATAAATAAGGTAAAAATGAGTGGATAAGACATTTAATATCCTAATAAATAAACCTTGGATTCTATTAATAATTAAACCTCAATTTTCATGTCTCTCATAGTTAAGAGCCTAGACTTGAACATCTACATGCTTGACTATAGATGGAGAATAAGTTGATCAAATAAGTCCTATTTTAGGGTGAGAAAAGGTATAAGAGGAAAAAAAAATGGTAACATGATTAAAAAAAATTCAAAAATGGATGTGGAAGACTCACGTAAAGAATAAACCTCACCTCTTACCTTTCACACACAATCAAGAATGCACAATAGTTACCTTTAGACAGAGTCTTAGGAAGGTAAGGTGATTAAGTTATGAATTCACTTGAAAAAAAGTTTATAAATTATTATAAAGGATTAATATCATATGTATCATGTTTCACCACTCAGTTAAGTCTCAAAATTCCAACTAATAAAGGAAGATGTATGTATGTATCATTCAGGTAGACCTAATTGAGCACCTACAGGCAAGGTCACAAAGAAGAGAAAAAGTGTGATGAACCATACTTGTTGAAGATAAGTGAAAGATTTTTAATGAGTTATATTGACTTTTATTTCAAGTTTATCCATCTACATTGAAACTCTAGTCCTCTAAAGCAAAAAAGATTGTTTATAGGCTAACTAGGCCTAGTAGGCCTAAATAGGTAGTCATAGGCCTATATATGGAAATTAGAGACAAATTGAACTTTTTATATCATGATGAGGATTGGAATTCTTAGAGGAGATAAACAATGATGTTCATACATGGTAAATTGGGTCCAAACATAGATAGTTGAGAGGAAAGGTCAACTATGACATGAAGTTTGCAAACCATATGTAATAGTATGAAAGATATGCAAAGAGTTTGAAGGATTGACCAAGGAGATTAACCATGGGAATTATTTAGGTGGGGTTTAATAAACACCTATGAGGTGTTATAACCAAATCCAAAACTCTTTCACACCTCCTCAAGCAAATGTACCATTCTCAAGCTCTCATTTAGGTTGGTCAGTCAAAATTGGTCATCTTCTTACACTCAAAGATATACAAAGATGTTATGTGGGGATATGAGATCATAATTAAAGTTTAATGGGGTTGTATACTTAGTAATCCTATCATTTTTCCATCATCAAACCCAAAATATCTATGATTCATCATTAATACCTCCAACCACATTAAAAACATTATTTTCACTATTTTAGGACTTAAAAAGGACATAATTTTGATTGGTACTTGTATGAGAAGTTGAATTGGGATAAGTGTCATTTTTATGTGATAGAGGGGATTTTTTAAATAATTTTTATTATTATTTATTTTTGGGTTAGGCCTCCTAACTCTATGAATCATTGTTAAGACTAGTAGAGATCTTAAACCCTCTATAAACCTCACAAAGGAACCTAATGGAGGATAATTGGAGAGAAATGAATATAAATTACCTAATTTTTATTAGGAGACACCTAGGACACCTTGTATACTTTTATAAGGTCATACTCATATCATTGGTCTGTATGGACAACTATACATATGTACTAGGACCCTAGTTTTTACAATATTTATTGATAAATCTAAGGCACAAAACTTGATTAATAGTTTCATACCATTAAATAAGATAATATGAAGTGTATTATAACCTATAATATCCTAAAATAATCTTAATTACTCTTGAAAATTCTTCTACAGGCCTAAACTAATGAGGCAATCTAGAAGTGCGAGTGAGAGGTGGCCTAGTCACCTAAATGAGCAATAGTTATAGGTGTGCACTATTTTAAATTCATATATCATGGTGTGAAATGATTTATTAGACTTAAAACATACTCACTTAATTATTTTTAATGTCTTATACAAGTCTCATGGAAATTCAAGTAGCTAACACCGAGTGACTAGGCCTAGTTACTTAAAAGGCCTATTTGGTCAACTAAGGGAGATGTCTATTAGAATAGAGAGATGCTAAGAGAGTAAATTCAGGGTCATAAACATCATTTTAACCACTTAATGGAGGCAAGAAGGAATATTTAATTTCCATTATGGAGGATGGGAAATTTTCTTAAGCCTTATTGACATGAAAAAGAGAGATGGGATAGTTGAGGCTTTATTGAGGCCAACTAGACCATAATCATAACCTTATAAATACCAAAAGGAGAGGTAGTTGACCAGTTTGGGGTGCTCATGATTTTAATGGGGTTAACCAAGATTGAAAGAGCCTATACTAGACCATTTCCTGTGTCATACTCTCACTAAAGACCATTAGCTAGCCAAGGCAATGCATGGAGAGATCATGAAGCTATTACCGATGCTTGTAACTATTAATTGAGTGAATTATGATCATTATTGACTTTGTATGCCATATTATCCTTCTCTTCCCTTCTTTTATTCTATAAATTGAGGCTTAAAATCCATTGTATGCATCCCTCAACTAGGTATGAATATACTCTACCCAAGTTATACCTTATAAACCTTTGAATGAATATAAGTTTTGGTTCAGATTCTCTATCTAGCTTATTTTTTTTAATACTTCTTAATTTATAGAAGTGGTGAAGTCTTACTCCCATTTTTAGGTCTTTTTTATCAGCTAGTTGATATGGGACTATTCTATGTAGGTCATATGGTGTGTTAAAGTGTTAGTGATTATGCTTGGAGTAGAATTTGATTGGTAGTGTCTAAAATATACCTTAAATTCATCATCCTCAAGTTTTATACATCTAACATCACATACATATGAAGCACTGATGCTTAGTATTCTCCTGGAGAGAATAATATAATCACTAGTCCTTGCCTTATTGACATGTGTTGTTTAAGGGTTAGTTAGAGTGGACAAAACATGTTGGTGCATCACCTCCATTAGATTAGGTTTTATTTCATGCATATATTTACCACTTTTAATTATAAATTTAGTAGGATTTATCAATAGATCCATATATGATGCATCAGGGGAGCTATCCCCAAAACTATAGGTTTACCTCATCAACTAGGCTACCCACACCTAGAGGTAATCCCATTGTATCAACTGGATGATCTAGGTTATAAAAACCTCTACCTCAAGGTTACAATACATATTGATAACAAGAAACTTAAATTATGCTATGGAATTAAACAAGGGTCATCATCATTCCTTATATTATCCCCTAATCTCCTTAATTCTACCCCCATTTATGTAGGTTCTCAACATGCTCAAAAGGACATATGACTGGCTATGGGATGCAGTGTCATAGATCCCTTATCATGCATGGTTTTAGATCATAAGGATCATATCAAGACTTGTTATATAATCTTATACATAATTAGCAAAAAAAAATTCTTTAACACAAATTTAAATAATGTGAGATGGGAACCACCATGGCACTTTTTTAAATTACTCACTACTTGAACATGTTACCTCTAATCCTAAGGACAACTAAACCTCTCCTAGATTGTCAAAACATATTAAGGACCCATGAAAATGAAAAAGGAAAAGTTAAAGTGTTTTTGAGCATAGGTTTACCCATTCCAAGCCTAAGGTCATAAGGGTATCAACATCATTGGTGACTCCCAGGGGTTAACCCACCTATTGGTCAAGATAACCCAGAATATCTTACATAACAACCATGACTTATCTGAGAGAACCCTCTAATTGGGATGAAAATTAGGCCTAACATCTTGCAAACCTTAAGGACTAGAATAGTCTCACTATACACACAACAAAGACACAAAGGAACATAACACCCAAACATCTAAGAAAGAAATAAGACAACAAAACAAGAAACTAACAAAGCACTTGTGCCACAACACTTGGAAAAATGAATACCTAAACTACTATGTACAAGGATAATATGTGATTCACAATAACATTAATTAACACCTTATTGATATGGATATGTACTTCTTCACCATTCAAACTTGATAAATGGAATGCATTTTGATCTTTGTAGTTATTGGCAGTGTAAGGTCCACTCCATAGGCTATCAAACTTTGAGTGATTACCTGGTTTGGCTCAGTATTCATCCCAATTAGGCAAAATATCACCTTTTTAGAATGTCCTTGAATAATATCTCATATAAAATGAACTCTTAACTTTATCTTGATGCGAGTTGTTGTCATCAAATTCTGTGCCCTAGGAAATTCTATGAAACTCTTGCAATTTGATGCAACATTGAATCATCTCTCAATTTTGTGGGAACTTGTAAGAGAGATGAGTCTCTAGGATTGAAAAGGGATATCTCACTAAATTATTATCTAAGTGTATATCACCTAATCTAATGCTTGATCATGAAAAGATTCAAGAGTTTGCATAAAATAGAAAACTATGCTAAAGAGTTGATCCACCAAGAATTTATCCCACTGACTATCACACTTCTAATGAATAACAATGCTTTCCAAGACTAGTTCCATGCATTGAAAGATACTAAAATAGTGTTTCAATGTGAAGATAACATTATTGAGACAATCAACAAAATGGTTGACCTAAGGGTAGATTACATACATAGATACAATTGCATGCTTGAAAGAGAGTTCAATGCATTTAACACACTTCACATGACCTATTAACATAAAAAAAATTCTTTAAATATGAAGGATAAATGGAGTAAGGATGATGCTATCACTTGGCTCCACTATACCTCACTCACATAATTAGAAAAAAGTTTACAATTCATAATTGGTCTTGTATTCGATTTCCAAAATCAATATGCAATTTCATTTTAGCAAGGCTTTGCCATACCAAAAAAGTGGTTATCTGCAATGGCCAAAATGGCTCAATTTATATAACTTTGGGGAAGAGAGAGAGAAGAGAAGATAAAAAGGCACAAGGACATGTGTCAACATGTGAGAGCCAGTTATTAGAATGATGGAAAGTGGCATAAGACCTTTAGGAGTGGCACAAGAAACTACTTCTATTAAAGATCATCCATGAGATTTCAAAACTAAAAATAGAGAAGCTAACACATTGCACTACTGGAACTCATAACAACAGTTAGAAAATGCTTTTTCTAGCTATTAGTTATCCTCTAGACACCTATATTTTTTGACCTCATAGAATCTCTTTAATTCAGTCAACCACTAATAATGACTCAACTTGTCAACCTATCCATTTTGCTTTATTTTTTTGATCTCATGTTCTCACCAAGTCTTTTAAATACCAATAGCTATTTATTTTAGTTTGAAATTGACATTCTATGGGCCATCACCTTTCAGGTATTTCCTTCAGACTTTTTCTCATGACCCTTTCTTATGGACAGTTTTCCCATAAAAATTCATCAGATAATCTTTATGAAAGAATTCATGCCTTTGAGAGGTATATTTATATGAGAGAAAATGTCTAAAAAAAATGGATCTTGGTACCTTTTCAAGTTTTCCAAAAGAATTATTCAGACAATTTATTCAAAAGAATTCCTTCGGACTTTCTATTTTTGGCCCTTTGGAGAATTGAAATGGTCATTCAAAAAATTGAAGTGGTCCTTTAGCTTGTTGAAAAGTACCCTTTGGAAGATTTAAAAGTTTCCATTTAGCCTTAGAATGTCCCACAGAAAAATTTGCAACATACCCTTCAAAAAAGTTGCAAGGGTCCTTTTCAACTTGAAAGAGTCCTTCAAAAAAATTGAAAATTGCCCCTCAGAAAAACTAAAGTGCCATTCAAACGTTTGAAATGTACCCTTCAAAAAAAAATTGGTCCATTTTTATTGAAAATTTCCCTTTGATAAAGTTGAAATTATCCCTTTGAAAAAGATGAATTGGACCGTTTAGAAGGAAAATTACACTTCAAAAAAGTTACAAAGTACCTTTCAGCTTTGAAAGGATATTTTTTGGAAAAATGCATAGGGTAACTTTTGAAGACTTATCCTTTGGGAAAGTTGAAAACAAAATGTCTAAATGTAATATACTTAAGAAAAAAAATCTTCAGACAAATTTTTTGAAAGAATTTGGCATGGGATTAGGACAAAAAACCTAAAATAATTAGTCAAAGGCTTCAAACAAAGACTAAAATGAACCTTTCAAAAGAGAACTAAGTACTATCATTGGCTAAATTTGAAAGGTGCAAACCTAGGGGTGGAATTTGACCAACATTCTTGGAAATTTCATAAGGGTGGCATGCTTACTATGCTTATGACTAGATGCCTTACACCTCCATTGGGCAAAAAGTCACATAAATGAGCACTTAGATTATCATGAAGAGACCTTTGATTGACTACAAGACAATGACATTACATAAGACAAACACATGAAAAGACACAACTATGCTACTAAGCACTTAGGGAACACAATAAAAACAAAGGAAACATGCATGTGTCAACTAGGACACTTAGGTAACACAATAGTTAAAACAAAACTAGACTAAACCCACACACCTATGCTACTATTTATAAGATAGACCTTTAAGGACTAATTAAAAAACTTCATATGTATCCCATTCATAAGGATAGGTAATTATTCTCCATTTATCTTGGTTATTTGAAAGGATTTGATTTGATTTCACTTTCTACTAATGTAAGGGCCACTCCAAAAAGTATCAAACTTTGTATGTTTTCCTAGTTTTGCTCTATCTTTGTCCAATTTCAGGACCATGTCACCTTCCTTGAACACTCTTGTAATTGATATTTTATCAAAGGACTTCTTCATGACTACTTGGTGGTGTTCCATGGTCTTATGTGAATTGTACCTTGCTTCTTGTATTTGCATTAGTTCTATCAATATGACTTCCATTAGAGTATTTTCTAGTAGTTCTAGCTGATGTGCAAGTCCTAGAGTAGGAATCTCTTGAGAGATGGATAACCTAGCTTCTCTCCCATAAACAAGAACAGAGGGAGAGTTGCCAATTTATCTCTTAGGAGTGATCATATCAACCCATAAGGCTATCTTCAACTTGGTGTGCCATGCTCTTTAATTTTTCTCCAATGTCCTCTTGATGATCTTGATGAGGTTCTTATTAGTATACTCAGCTAATCCATTACCTTGAGGGTAATAGTTATATGAGATACTCAAGTAAAATCCATTCCTATTTCCCACTCAAAAGTTTTATCACTCATCAAAGCAAGTGCATTATCAAAAATGATTGTATAGGGGACCCCAAAACATGTTGTGATACTCATAAAAATCCAAGATTGCATTTTCATTTGCATCCTTCAATGTAATAGCTTCTACCAACCTTGTAAAGTAGTCAGTAGTAGTCAATATCCATTTGTGTCTATCACTTGATCAAGGGTTGATCATACCAATGAATCAAGGTCACATTACATGAAAGGCTGGTCCACTTGGACATGATTCAATGAAAGGGTTATAAGTTTTTGTTTGCCTACAAAGAAGGCACATTGAGGACACCTCCCAACCCAAGAGTAGTAATCCTTGAAAAGTCTAGGCTAATAATACACTGTCCTCATTATATTTTTAGCTATTGTTTTTTTAGATAAATGACCTCCATCTACATCATTGTGAAACTTTTCTAGTAAGATGCGATATTGATCATTGTCAACACACCTTAGTAATACACAATTCACATCCTTATAAAATAGAATACCATATATAGGATAGTAAGGAATGGTTTGCAATCTAAAATAAATTCTTTGTGACTTATTCAAACCATTAGGATAATTACCATTTTGGAGGAAACCAATGATGTCTTGTGTCTAACTTTTAATTGATATTTGACCAATTGGTTGGGGATGAGCTTGATTGACCAAAACTTCTTCCCTTGGCCATTGAAGATCTAAAGCTATATGTTCACATATCCCCTTTCCTCTTACTAAGTTTGTTACCTTGATATCAACATCATACTCCATTACCTTTGTGATCCACCAAGCTCTTTTGTCATTGAGGCCTTTGCTTAAGAGGAACTCTTTAGTGCTAGGATGAGAGACCATGACATGTATCCTATTATTTGAAACCATGTGCCTAAAATTTTTCAAACCTCTTATCATAGATAAATCCTACTTCTCAACAAATGTGTACTTGACCTCATAATCTTCTAATCCTTGACTAAATAATGAAATGGGTTGTTTAACTTCTTCATCATTCTTTTACATATGCATAGTTGAGATTTTGTCAAGGTTATAAAAAGTGTAGATTATGAAATTCTTGGAAATTTTTTGGTTTAAGAGAGTAGGATATTAAAAAATTTCTTGTTTTAGTACCTCAAAACTATTCTTACCTTACTTTTTCCAAGCAAAAGCTTGGGTCTTTTTGAGCATGGTTGTAATAAGCTTCACCAAAGTAGCAAATCCCAGAATAAACATTCTTATAAAGTTGATCTTGCCTAAAAAACTTTGCAAACCTTTCTTGTGTAGAGGCAAATATAGGCCTAAAATGGCTTTAGTCCTTTTAAGATCAATAAATAAGATTTTCTTTGACACAACATGGCCAAATAATTTGCCTTTGTGAACAATAAAGATACATTTTTTGGGATTAAGAGAAACTCCAAACTTTATAAACTTATCAAATACTTGCCTTAGATTTTTCATGTGCTCATTAACATCCTTGGAAAAAATATTTATATCATCAAGGTATACAAGAAAAAATTCATTGATCAAACCTTTAAAGGCCATGTCCATTTCCCTTTGGAAGGTATCACTAGAATTAGACAAACTAAAAGGAATCTTTTTATATGAAAATGTTCCCCATTTTATGGTGAATGTTGTCTTTAACTAATCCTCCTCATTCACTAATATTTGGTTATAACCTGAATAGCCATCAAGTAGTGAAAAGTGTTGAGAAATTGAAACCACATGAAACATTTGCTCCATGGAAGGTAGTGTATAATGGTCTTTGAGTGAAACTCTATTCAAATCCCTAAATTTCACACAAAGTCTAATCTATCCACCCTTATTTTGAATAGGTACAAGGTTAGATACCTAAGTTGAGTGTTTGATAGGAAAGATAATCCTAGACTCAATCAATTTGGTAAGCTCTCTCTTCATTAGTTCCTCTATCTTGGGATTGATAGGCCTCTATTTTTTACTAACTATTTTAGCTCTAGGTTCTAACTCAATGGTGAAATGAGCTAGACCTAGATCAAACCCTTTCAAATCCTTATATTCCTAAGCAAATATATCATGAAATTCTTTACACAATTCAATTAAGGCTTATCTTTCAAAAAGAGAACATATCTTACCAATTTGTTAGAAGTTTATCCTTAAATATCAAGATTCTTTCATAGTTCTCTTCCTTTGTAGACATGTTTACCCTTTCTTTCCTTCTTTTATCATCTTCATTAAACACACTCTCCAAGGTTGCCAGCCCCTTTGGTATCTTGTTTATCCTTAGTTGGATAACTTGTTCTTCATATTGATTGTGAAACTTCTTTTGATTCTTTGAAGAAAATTCTACTTCATTTTGAATGAAGTGTAAAATGTTTTTATCACTCTCAAACACTTGCCAAGACACTTCATTATCTAGAATAGAAGGTCTCATAATGAATTTGATGTGATGTTGGTCCTTCTCTCTAATTACATCAACAACTATATCAAAGTGTGCCCCTATCACATCCAACCTATCAGCATGTTTATTTGAGTCTCTTAGTATAGGTTAGATATTGAAAACATCAAAGTCATCAATTAGATCCCACACCCTATGCCTATAGAACTTAAGAAAAGGGTTCTTGGTTGTATCTTGGTTTTTCACTTGATGTAGAATCAATTCACTATCTCCATATACTTTCAAATTCTTGATTCCCTTTCTCTTTTCCCATTGGAGGCCATGAACCAAGCCTTCATATTCAAATACATTATAGGTACAACTAAAATGGAATCTATATGAATAATAATACTAGTTCTTTGAAGGAGAAACCAACATGACACTAGTTCCTTCCCCTACCTTGATTCTAGATCCATCAAAAAACATTTCCCATATCCCTTCAAGTTGATGATCCTCATTAGTGAGTGATGGTATAGGAATGTTCTTCTCATGCCTATAATATACTCCTAATTTAATCTCTTCTATGAATGCATAAGAGTCATGTTCATCAGTTTTAGTACCATACTCATCAAGAAAGAGGTAAGAAATACCTTCAAGGGGAAATTTTGTTTCACCACCAATGTCACCTTCTTCTTGCTCACTAATAGTAAAATTCAGAATTAAATTTGTCTCCACATATGGTTCAATGTGAAACCTTGCCAAGGGTTCTATTATTATAGTCACTTTAGATCCAAATCTTGTTCTAAAGGCTAGAAAAGACTAATCAACTATAATGTACCCTCTAATATTAGTTGTGAAGTCTCTTGACAAGAAAATAGCAAAATGAGTTGGAATATTAACCACCATAATGTCTTGTAGGATGGGGAAACTTGGGAAATCATGCAGGAAAAATTTCAAACCATTAACCAACCCCACAGTCTTGGTTGGAGTTCCATCAAGCTAAAACACACCCTTACTATGAGGCTCATATTTTAGTCCCAATTTATCAGTAACCACTTTAGGCATAATTGTTGTACTAACCCCATTGTTTATAATGCAATTGTGAACCAATTTGTCTCCCATAATGAGTGTGAAGTAGAAAGGTGGAGGCTTCTTAGATCTGGTGGAGGGTTCTAAAACATGATTTTATGTGTTGGTAAG
Source organism: Torreya grandis (assembly GCA_037957365.1). Taxonomy (NCBI): domain Eukaryota; kingdom Viridiplantae; phylum Streptophyta; class Pinopsida; order Cupressales; family Taxaceae; genus Torreya; species Torreya grandis. The sequence goes on from JARHVA010001873.1 coordinate 1,771,889, forward strand.
GGGTACACCATGGTAATTGGAGATTGAGGAGTTACATTGATATTAGAAAAATGTTCTTGTAGGATTTCCTTTTGACCAGGCATATGCAATACTTCCCAAAGATAAATGTTAGTTTTGGTATTCTTCAAAGAGTCAACAATGTTTAAAGGGGAATAAATCACCTTTTCTTGCACTCTTGAAGGCAATGAGGGAACTTGAACTTGTTGTACTGGAGGTTTGGTAGCCTTTCTCACATTCTAACTTTGAGGATTAGTGTGACTAGTAGGATCTACTACATTGGTACTTACACTTTATGGCCTTGGAGAGGCACTACTTGGAATCACCTGTGCTATTGATGTATCTCTTAAATCCCTTTTTAGCCTTTGTGTTAGATTCTACTGATGTATTTTGATTCAACACATAATTGTCTTCTACTTGAAAATTCATAAAACTAGTACCTTAGCTGTAACCTTCTCCTTGAACATCTCTTTACATGAGATTTGTTTCTTCTATTGTAACATAAGGAGTAGCTCCTTCTTGAGTTGCCAAAGCTTGATTACCTTCTTGACCATTATGCATAAACTAACCTTGAGATTGCCCCCAATGATCTACATGTTCCTCTCCTTAAACTAAATTGGTGTGGACTAGAACAACAGTCTTTGTTGATGAAATGGAGTTAAGGTTATAAGCGTTGGGCTGCCTATAGAGATCTTGTTGGCCTTGTCATGTTCCTTGGTTAGTGTATTAGGGTGGAGGTCTATAGCCTTATTGAGGATAGTATTTAGGATTGGGTGGAGCATTTGCATACATTTTTGCTTTATTGAGATGGGCTTACAATGACAAAATCATCTCATCCTTATCTATAGCATCATCCACTTTCTTGGGAGTAGTTCTAGGTTTGGCATTATTATTGGGAACTTGTGCTATTCTTGGGGCTTCAACTGAATTATGAGATAGTAAAGGCATGGAGACTCTTGGAGGTAGTTTCCCATCTTGTATAAAACTATTCTTAGCTTTAATGGCTATCTCATATGCCTTAGATAAAGTAAATCCTCCCATTAAATATAACATTACTACAACATCAGTGCTAATATCCTTAAGATAGGTGGGGAATACAAAGCTTGGAGGAGGCCTCATAATAGGTGCTAACATATGCCATGTTCTTTGAAATCTCTCATTGAAATATTCCATGGATTCATTAGGACCTCTCTTTATCACATTCAACTGGTGAATTAGTGAAGTATGGCCACTCTTATTTTTGAACCTATTTACCAACAACTCTCCAAAACTATCCCAATTAGTAATACAACCACCTTCCAATGTCCTATACCAATCAAGTGTCTTCCCCTTTAGAGACATTGTAAGTAGTCTAATAGCTATGTTAGTGTGGGTGATATTTTGGAAATTTCAAAAGTTTGAAATGTCCCTAATATGCTTAGATGGGGTAACCAGACCCTCTCCATTGAAATTAGAGATATTTTTGGTAGCATTAGGAGGAATAGGATCATACATAGGAAGGTTAATTGGATTTTGGGTGTTGAAGGATAGGAAAGGATGTATTTTATCCATTTTTTCTTCCTCTTGATCTACTAATTATTTAACCTCCTCTTCTTTCTCTTCAAAAACTTCTTGTTTAGGATCTCTAAAGGTTAGGAATGGTTCAGGGTGTTGTTCTTCAAGAGGATTTTTAGGCTAAGGAACTTGATTGAAAAGCCTACTAAAAGATGATCTAGTGAGGACCATGAAGTATACTATGTAAACATTGATATAAAAATAGAGATTCTTACCTTTTAGAGTCACCAAATTCTAGATTAGAATGCTTTTGCAACCTTGGACTTGTCGAGTCCATCATTCACCTTGACATGGAAATAATTAGGACCAGCTGTCCCATTGGGTGTGCTAGAATTATCATCATCAAATTGTGAACCCTAAGAAATTCTATGAAACTCTTAGAATTTTATGCAACATTGAATCATCTCTAAAGTTTATGGGAACTTGTAAGAGAGATGAGTCTCTAGGATTGAAAAGGGATAGCTCCCTGAATTCTTCTCTAAGTGTCTATCACCTAATCTAATGCTTATTCATGAAAAGAGTCAAGAGTTTTCATAAAATATAAAAATATGCTAAAGAGGTGATCTACCAAGAATTTATCCCACTAGTTATCCCACTGACTAAATAAAAATTATTTCCAAGACTAATTCCATGCATTGAAAGATACTAACATAGTGTTTCAATGTGAAGGTAAAGTTATTGAAACAATCAACAAAATGGTCAACCTAAGGGAAGATTACACACCATAGATACAATTTCATGCTTGAAAGAGAGTTTAACATATTTAACACACTTCACATGACCTATTAACATCAAAACCTTTCTTTAAACATGAAGGAGAGAGGGAGTAAGGATGATGCTATCACTTGGCTCCACTATACATCGCTCACATACTCAGACAAAATTTTACAACTCAAAATTGGTCTTATATTTAATTTCCAAAATCAAAGTGCAATGTCATTTTAGTAAGGCTTAGCCATACCAAAAATGTGGTTATTCATAATGGCTAAAATTGCTCAATCTATAGAACTTTAGGGAAGAGAGAGAGAAGAGAAGATAAAAAGGCACAAGGACATGTGTCAACATGTGAGAATTAGTTACAGATGTATGAAAGGGATGGATGGTATGAGTCATGCCATGTCAACAGTCTTACTTGTCTAAAACTAGCTATAAGAATGGTGGTAAGTGGCATAAAACCTTCAGGAGTGGCACATGAAACTGCTTCTATCGAAGATCATCCATGAGAGTTTAAAGCTAAAAATAGAGAAGCTAACACATTGCACTACTGAAACTCATAAAAATAATTAGAAAATGCTCTTTCTAACTACTATTTGTCCTCTAGACACCTATATTTATTGATCTCATAGAAGCTCTTTGATTTGGTTAGCCACCAGTAATGACTTGATCCATCAACCTATCCATTTTGCTTGCTTTGTCTTCTCTCATGTTCTTGCCAAGTCTTTTGAATAGAAATGGCTATTTCTTGTAGTTTGAAATTGGCATTCTATGGGCTGTCACTTTTCAGGTATTTCTTTTAGACTTTTTTTCATGACCCTTTCTTGTGGACAATTTTCCCATAAGAATTCATTGGATAATCTTTATGAAAGAATTCATGTCTTTGAGAGCTCTATTTGTATCGAAAATAATGTCTAAAATAAATGGATCTTATCACATTTTCAAGTTTTTCAAAATAATTCCTTTAGACTTTCTATTTGGCCCTTTGGAGAATTGAAATGGTCCTTAAAAAAATTGAAATGGTCCTTCGGCTTGTTGAAAAGTACCCTTTAGAAGATATAAAAGTGTCCATTTAACCTTAGACTGTCCCTTAAGAAAAGTAGCAACATATCCTTCAAAAAAGTTACAAGGGTCCTTTTCGACTTGAAAGAGTCCTTTAAAAAAGTTAAAAAATGCCCTTAAAAAAAACTAAAGTTCCCTTCAGACTTTTTAAATGTACCCTTTGGACTTTTTTCGGGTCTATTTTGCTTGAAATGTGCCCTTTAGTAAATTTGAAATGATTCCTTTGAAAAAGATGAATTGGACCATTTGGAGGAAAAACGCCCTTCAGAAAAGTTATAAAGTACCTTTCAGCTTTAAAAGGATATTTTTTTGGAAAAATGCATAGGGTAAATTTTGGAGACTTATCCTTCAAGAAAGTTGAAATAAAAAATTCCAAAATAAATATACTTAAGAAAAAAATCTTTGGATAAAATGTCCAAAATAATTCGACAAGGGCTTAGGACAAAAAACTCAAAAGAATGAGGCAAAGGCTTAGAAAAAAGACCAAAATGAACCTTATGAAATTAAACTAAGTACTAGAATTGGCCAAATTTGAAAGGTACAAACTTAAGGGTCAAATTTGACCAATATGACCACATGGCATGCATAGGATCATCCCTTATCTCTTCTATCTCTCTCATCCCATTCATCCTTACTTCCATGGAATCATTCTCCATTAGATCAAGTTGATGTGTGAGTTCCAAGGTTGGTAGATCAAGTGATATGGGTAACCTTGCTTCTTTTCCATAGAAATGAAGGTATGGATAATGATAGGTGTCTCTCTTGGGTGTTATCCTATCTACCCAAAAAGTTATCCTTAGTTTGGTATGCCACTCCCTCTAGTTATCTTTCATAGTTCTCTTTATGATTATGATTAGGTTCTTATTGGTAGACTCTACAAGTTCATTTCAATAAGGATATTATTTTGAGGAAGTGATGAGGTAAATTCCATAATTAATAGCCCATTTACTTATCCTTACACCATTGAAAACAAGTGCATTATGTGATATGATGGTGGAAGGGACCCAAAATCTAGTCACTAGATTATCATAGATCTCCAAGACTGAGTTTTCATTTTCCTCCTTAAGGGATAATGCTTCCACCCACATAGTGAATTAGTCTATAGTAGTTAAGATCCACTTGTGTCTTGAACTATATGGAGGGTGTATCATGCCTACAAAATTTAGGCCCCACTCATGAAAAGTTGCTCCACTTGGATGGGTTTGAGAGGTAAGGTAGCTAGTCTTACTTCCCAATGAACATGGCACACATCTGGCATCTCGTAACCCAAGCATGGGATTCCTTGAACAATCCTATCTAAAATTAATATGATCTCATTATTCTTGATGCTATAGTCCTAACTATAAAGTGGCCACCTATAGGCCCATCATGAAACTAATATAAAATATTGTCAACCTATCAAATCTCAACACATCTTAAGATTATGCCATCAAGATATTTATTAAATAAAACTACATATAACAATACATAAAGACATTCTTGGTGATCACTATGCATTAATAAATACATTTCTATTCCCTCCTTAACATATGTTTATAATTGATCACACAATACTCTACCCTTTACTAACTTGGTGACCTTCATATATATGTCATACTCCATGTGTCTAGTCACCCAACCTATTCTTTTTTCACTCAAATCCTACTTAAGAAATAATCCCTTGATTCTAGGGTGGGCCACCATGACATAGATATTGTTTTTGGACACCATGTGTCTAAATTTTTTAAGGCCTATCATGACTACAATCACATTCTTCTCCACATAGGTATACCTCTCTTCATATCTCTCTAATGCTTGACTAAATAAATATTTGGGTTGTTCAAGGCCCTCACTATTTTGTTGCATTAGGATGGACAAAATGGTGTCATTGGTTAAGAAGGCATAAAAAAAAAACTCTTAAGAAATAAGGGTTAATGAGAGTGGAAGATTGAGCAATGGATTTTTTAATGAACTCATTTCTTCTTTTTACTTCCATAGTCCATGTGAAGTCCTTATGCTTCTTGAGCATGGAAGTTAGAGGTATTACCAACTCAAAAAACCTGAGAATGAACCTTATAATTAAATTAATTTTAGCTAGAAATCTATATAATCCCTTCTTGTACTTGGGAAATTATAGAGTAAGAATTGCACTTATCCTCTTAGGGTCTATAAAAAGTCCTTCTTTAGACACAATTTGGCCTAGAATTATAATCTAATGGACTGAAAAAAGCACTTTGTGGGATTATAAAGACCCCATATTACCTACACCTATAAAATATCATCCTTAAGCATGTCAAGTGGTCTTTGGCATCCTTTGAAAATACTATGATGTAATCAAGGTATATGAACACCATTTCATTCATGAGTCATTAGAAGGCTACATCCATTGCACTTTGGAAGGTCTTTGATTTTACCTCATGGGTTTAGTACTATTTGTAATTATATATTATGCTCAACTAAACTAGGGTTAAACCCCTTCAAATCACTATATTCTAAAGCAAAGACATATGAAAGTTCCTTACAAAACTCTATGAAGGTTTTCCTTTCTTCTCTAGTGTATATTTTACCTATTTTGAGCATCTTATCCTTAAATATGGTAACCTTCTCATAGTTCTCTACCTTGGTTGACATGCTAAATTTATCTCTCCTCAATCGATCATCTTCATTGAAGATGTTTTCAATAGTCACTAATCCCTTAGGAAGTTTTTTTTTCCTCAATTTAATAATATAGTAACCATATTATTATTAAAGTCTATGTTTGTTAATTGAGCAAATTATGCCTCTTGTTGCAAGAAACATGATATTTGAAATATCACTATCAAATACTTTCCAAATAAATTCATTATCAGACACTGAGGGTCTATAAACTACCATGATTTATAACTAGTCCTTCATATTATTGATTTCACTTGGGATATCATAATGTGTCCCTATAGCTACCATCTTGTTTGCATGTTGATTGGCCTCTCTTGGGATTTAATATATGTCAAAGGCCTTAAAGTCTTATAAGATGTCTCAAAACCTATACTTATATGCCTTTAAGAGTGTATTTTTGACTAAATTCTACCCTTTCACCTAATGTACTACAAATTCACTATCTCACATGGCTTGTAATTATTTAACACCTCTTCTCCTTACCTATTACAACACCTTAATGAGTGCCTCATATTTTTTTGTGTTAGATGTGGAGATAAATTGGAATCTTATGGAAGAAAAAAAAAATTCTTATAATGAGAGAAAATCATGCCACCTTCTCCACTTCCATTCTTACACCTAAATCCATAAAAAATAAACTCCACAATCCATCATTATCTTGACATGGATTACTCAGGGTTGGTATAACTACCTCCTCTTCATGCATATAGTATATTACCAATTATTCTTATTGAATACTCATATATTGATCATAACCATGGTTATTTTTACCCCACTCATCAAGTAGTAGCTCTGATATACCCTCAAGGGGCTCAATCTGATCTTGTTCTTCAAGGTGTTGATATTCATAAACAATAGTAGAGTTGACATTGGATAGATTAGGAATATAGGGACCTAAATAAAAATTAGAGATAGGATCAGACTTAATAATGACTCTGTTCCTATAACTAGTACTAAAGAACATATAATACCAATCAAAAGATAGGTAGCCTTTTATCCTTAGTTATGAAATCCCTAGACAAACACAAGGCAAAATAAGGAGGGATGTCAACCACTATAACATATTGGGCTATGTAGAAATTATGGAAAGTATCTAGGATAAGTTTTAGGTCTTTAAGCACACCAATAGTCTTAATATAAGACCCATCTAGTTATAATACTCCTTTAGAGTGAGTCTCATACTTTAACCCCAACTTGTCTACTCTTAATTTTGGCATGATAGATGTAATAGCCCCACTATCTATCATAAAATTATGTACTAAGAATTATCATATTATGATAGAAATATATAAATGAGGGGGTTTGTTTACCTTGTCTAGTTAGGGCTCATTAGGTTGACTATTGTTGGTTAGGACTGCACTTACTTTTTCTACCTGCTTGCCCTAGATGTGAAGTTTGGACAACTCTTCTTGGAGGAGATATTTATACCCTAAAATAATAAATGTGTCCCACATTGATATGGTGACATGATCCTTATTAATCAATTCTATAATTTTGATGTGATGGTTAGCAACCTTTGATTACAACTTAGGATTAATAATACTACTTGAATCTTAAGTGAACTGAGGTATGAATGGACCCTTTTTATATTTCTACTTCTCATCTTAAACATTTTAAATTGGTGGTGTTTTAGGGGATGCATATTGCTAATTATTATCCTAAGGTGGTTGAGAATATTAAGTAGTTACTCTCCTAACCTTTGAGTCACCACTCACTTCCCTTATTTTAGCCCTTGTATTGGCTATAATAGGGCTATCCACCTTGGTTACACCCCTAAGCTGATTGACTGCACACTATTTAAAAGAATTTTCTCCTTCTTAAAAGTTGAAAAAGGTATCCCATAATTTTTATTGACTCCCACTCATTTCTTATTTATTTGGTATTTTAGATTGAGTCATGAAATGGATCTCTCCAAATTGCACAAGAGGGGCTTCTCTGTGTTGTGTAGGAGGCTCAACATTTTTCATGGGAGGAGATTAATTCTATGGCATAAGATAATTTTGATAATCACCTTCACTTGGTTTGATTTAATTCTCATGATATTTCACCAATTGTGTAAACCATTAGATTTTTTGAGCATAGTTGTTTTGAGTAGGAACTAATGCTCTTAAAGTGTAGGTAGAAGTAGGATTGAAACTATTGTAGGGCCTTGTGTGAGTGATCTACCATTGACCTTGTGAATTAGATTGATATGGAGGTATATTAAACTCATAAATATGATAGAGAGATTTATAAATATCTTGTTATGGTCTATAGGGTGGATGTTATTGCCTTTCTAGGGTCACTATCTTATTTATTTATGTTTTGATTAACCCTTCAAGTTTAACCAATCTATCTATGCGACTAGCATCTTCCTACTCATGGTTTGTTAGCATTAGTATGGGGGAAATGGTAGGCATAGGAGGTTGTATCTATAGGAATAAAGTCATGAGGGGCCTTGGTGTAGGTTTGAATACATATATGAGACATTCTTATACTCTTATTTCCCCTTCATAGGCATCGGGTAGTGTGTTCCCACCCATGGACTATATCATGAATAATACATTAGAATTGAGAGATCTCAAATAGTATAAGAAGGCATAATTGGGATTGGGTTTAATTACTATTAGGATCCTATCCCAAGTATTCTGAAACCTATAGTTAAAATCCACCATAATCTCTTGAGGATCCCTATTTTTTATGGTCAATTTATCCATTAAGGACAAGTGGTCACTTCTATATTCAAAATGCTTACATAGGTGCTCCCCAAAATCATCCCAAGTGTTGATATATGTATATGTTATACCTCTATACAATTGAAGTTCCTTCACTCTCAATAAATTAACTAACAACCTCATTCCTACATTTTATTGAGTCACATTATGTACTAAATAAAGGTTTGATATGTTTGCAAAATTTTCAACAAGAGTGTTAGAATTTTCTCCTATGAAGTACACAATGATATTATATGAAATAACATGTATATCATCAAATTGATTCAAGCTCATAGGGATTCCACCATTGAATGTCATAAAGTTTTAGTTGTCAGGATTATCCATTAGGGAAGGAAGAGTTATGATAGTACTTTATTGAGCAGGATTAGGAGAAGTAGGGTTGTAATAAAGGGATTAAACCTAGGTTACCTCTTTCTCCTAGAAAAATCCAAGGATAGTTCAACAAACTAAACTTCCTTAATTTTTGATGAAGACCTTGTAACTAATTTTGGCATGAAACTTGGATATTGATCTGCTATTAGAGTGTTTAAATCTCTTTGAGATCACCAAATACTATGAGTAGGTATTATAACTTACTTGAATTATGGTCCCATCAGGCGTGCCAAAAATTGTTATCAGTCTAGATTTTACCCTTGAGGAAAATATGTTTTAGACTTGCCTCATCTAATTGATATAATAAAATCACCTATAGGTATATATAGCCTATTGGGTGAGGTGAATCTCTAGTTTTGGGGATATCTCCCCTAATTCATCATCTAGACTCAAGTATTAAACATACTTTTTATCAATTAAAATAGATAAAAGGATGGATGAAACAAACCTAATATATGGTAGGTGATGCAATAATAGATTATATCTCATCTCCTTGATCACTAACAAAACTTATAGATAGAACAAGACTGATTGATAACACACTCTCTCTCCAAAAGACTCATACACATCAGTGTTTCAAATGGAGACTGTACTAGATTATTATGACCCAAGGAAGATGAATGAGAACCCTGATTCAAGACACTATGAGTCAATTTTCACTATAAGTATAATTACTAACACCTTCACACACCATGTAACCTATATAAGATAATTCACTAGTACCTGAGTGAAGATAAGAACCTAAAAAGGGAGAAAAACCAACCACTTGTGCAAATGTAAATATCATTAACAAACTAGAATACCAGCATAAAAGAGTTTGAATTAGTTTTATATTATCTCAAGGTTGAAAATACAAATGGGAATCACTTTCACATAACCAGTAGAGGGATCCATATAATGACTTTTAAAGCCCAATTTATAGAATATGAGGAGAGAGAAGGATAATGTGTCATCAAAGTGTGGTGATGATGCCATGAATACCATCATTATTTAAATAATTAGTTAAAAACATGAGTAGGGGCTAGTAATATCTCCATGACTTCTCCCATACATTGCCTTGGCTATAAAATGGTCTTTCATGATCCTTTAGGTGGAAAAGTGTGGTGGATGGCCTATTTTTTGTCATATTTGACCCCATGAAGATTTTATTCACCCATTGAAACTAATATATCACTCCTTAATATGTATTGATAGGCCATGCACCCATTATGAGAGGCAATTACTTACTTAAACATGTCCATTATTCTCCTAACTTACACCCTTGAATCCATTCATAGCAGAATAAATGTGTTTGTACTCTTAGTCAATGAGGAATCTATGACTTAGGAATATTTTAAGCATGTGTTGATCTTGGTATTGGTTTTTAAAGTTTATAAAAATAATTTTTCTACCTTTGAGAGTCTCATCACTATGGGAAGAGGACTATAATAGTCTTTTTTAATGCAAGTGAAGGTTATCTCATTGGTTGAGTTGAAGTGTGTTAATTAGGCTTGATTATAATACTATATGGGTTAAAATGTGATTTTTTAAATACCATACAACCTATTCATAGGCCCAAGAAGCCTTATAATTCACACAAGATATCAAATCTGCTTTGTAAACATGCAAACTATCTCAAAACCAAACCTTATAAGTAATTTTCCAACACATTTTACCTCACATGTGCCAAATTTATAGCACACAAAGAGAAAATATGATATATAAATTTATTAATTATGATTTCATGGTGGTTTTACGTCAATATAATCATTAGGAAGAGTTTCTTATCCATTGGTTCCTCCATGAGGGTTTGGGAGGGTTTAAAGTGGCCTACCATCTTAACGATGGTTTATAAAGCACAATACTTGGAATGAAAACTTAAGTCCATTAATTTTTATTATATACACCCCCTAAAATATCACTAATATATCTTAGTACCATACACCTTTTATGGTGAGTTTTGATCAAAATTTGGTAGACTTCAGGTTTTCACTAGGCATTCTGGGCATGCTTACAATCTTAAGGATTATTCATAGAGATACCCCTAAAAAATAATATATCCACCATGTATGGAAAGTGAATAGGGTTCCTTAACTTCACCTAAGTTCATTTGGTACCATACATATTGTCATGTAATATATGAGCATTTAAACTAGTAGCTCAAATAGGTAGACTGGGGTGATGGAGATTGAGGAGGGATATTAGGCAAAATTTTCACTTCCTCTACTTTTTACTAACTATAACACCTTTATCAAGACCTATACCACCATCATTCATCCTTTTATGGTTTTATATTTTCCTAAAGGTCTTGTCATGTCAAATGAATGAAGATGGGGTTCTAAGGGCTTAAGTAGGGTTTTAGGCCATATAGGCCTTAACTGAGTTCCAAGACACTATACCACATATAGGTGATTTTTGTGGATTCAATAATATATTATAATATTTTATATTTAATTTCAAAATTTACATAGTCTCATAACTATTAAGACCCCTACCTATGTCATTCTTCTCGTCTAGGTCTACCATGACTACCCCTAGCCTAGATTGGGTGCTCAGACTAGTTAATGCTAGACACCTAAGTGGTATATATTTTTACTTTACTCATTTATAAGGTAGTTAGAGCCATTTCGGAGTTTTTTCTATGGATTTTTTAACCTTACAATCAAACATACTTCAATATATAGCCATACACACAAGCCTATGTGTCATGAATTCTTAATCATGATTAGGCAACTCTCTTTAACTTGAATATTCCTTTAAAACTCTTGGAGATCCTAAATATTATATACACGATCATGTGGTAACTTTCACATAGTTGGTTTCCTTCATCATTCATAATAAATAAGTACTCTAACTAACTAGGCTAACCTATATTCATTAGGCCAACTATGTATGTAGAGTTAGAGGGCCCTACGTTATCTTGTTTTATTCATTATTTGGCATTCCTTTGTCTTTAAAAAAGTTGTATACTATATTAATTAATTTTATCCCCAACTTAAATGTATATGTGGCATTTCACTCCCATGGTTGGAGATAACCTGACTATGGTCCTATAGGTGGTGATATAGGAACACTTGACTATAATTTGAGTCTTTCTACATGTTAGTGAGTAATAGAAAGGCACACTAGGCCATATAGAGAACCCAATTGATATCCTTTGAACCTAAATAACCTCATTAAGATAGTAATATTCACAAGTATTTATCACTTTCTTGTATCTACCTAGGCTCAGTTGTAGGTGGTGATTTGGGAGAAATGTTTAAAGTTGGGCCTAAACTTGACCTTCTAAACTATGGCATTGGCCTCTTAACAATGTCTAGACTTGATTGGGTTTATTCTCTCATGGTTTCATTGGCCTTTCATGGAATTATAAAAACTTTTAGTCTCTCTTTTAGACATAAGCTTATATATGAAGACTTAAACATGTAGGTGCATTACACAGTCCTTTTAAAGTTCTAAGCTTGAAATCCAAAACCCAATATGAGGCAAAAAATGCTTGATGAAGTCATTATATAGTATATGTCTCTGGTAGACCTCATGTAGACTAATAATCCTCACTTAAGATCACATTTAAAGACCTTAAACATCCCCATATACGTACTAAACAAGGTAAATTCATTTGGCTAGGTGAACCAAGTATCTTGCGGGAGAAAATAAAACCTAGGAGTCCGTTAAAACCTTAAACAACACTACAAAAAATTAAACCATGCTAAAAATCCAATGGATTATTTTGGATCTAGCATGTGTGTCCTAGTCTTAAGGGCTATATGGATACTTGGTTTTCTTTAAAAAGGAGCTCCTCCACAATCTTAAACCACCCCTATAACCTGAAGAATATACCATTCATATGCTCTCAACTTGAAGATGGATTTCGATGAGAATAACTAGGTCATGTTTGGAGCCTTTCTCCTTTCTTCACATTGTGAGCGTTGAAGAGATTGAAGGAGATCTATTTTTCCCAAATGGTGACTAGGTGAAGTATGTGAGGAACATGGAAGAAGTAATGGAAAATTGTAATGATCATCCTTATGCTATGTTATTTCATAAAAACATATTAAACTTACACATGAATTGTAATCTTCTAACCAAGGGAGGTTGGGTGTTGATCTAACCCTAAACTTTCAATGAGAATATTATTAGAGGGGTCTAATACACTTAATAATCCATTATATACCTGTATCCATACTCAATCTATCACAATGAGATCAAAAATTTCATAAATCTTCATATAGTTGAGATTATGGGGTTGGTAAAGGGATTAAAACCACCTACATGTCTTCGTGATTGTTCATAAATCTCAAGTCCTGGGTCTTGAAACAATGCCACTAATTGCAATCTTGCTAAGGACCCTTCCTCTGCCTAAGAGCTTGGGCTCTAATTCCCCTTTTACTATCTATACCATCCAACTTAAACTAGACCTTATGAGCTTTCCAAGAGCTTGATGGAGGTTTCACTACACTTTATGCCCTTTTTTCACATTTGATACATGGATTATTCTATGAGGTGCTTAAAAGGCATCCCCATAGAATGTCTTACCTCTTATGAATCTGACCCATCTATAAAAATTTGTACAAGTGCTAGAAACACCTATAAAACATCATTTTCCTACATTTCCTCAAGTCTATGATCTTGAAAGGCCATTGGAGGGCAAGAGGAGGGAAATTAGGATTTAAATATTCTTTCAAAATAGAGAGTATATAAGGAGGGAGGATGAAAGGTCCCTTTTTCACATGTGTGGGATCTTTCTTAGTGAATGAAAGGCATTTAACCTCTAAAAAGACCTCTTTTCACATGTAAAAATACCTTAGAATGATATTATGATGAAAATAAGGTCCTTTTGGAGAATTTTAACTCTTGATAATGACTGCATGATGTCTTAGGGATCATAAAAATACTATTCTCATGGTTTAGACACCCCTAGAGGGAAAAATATGCATGATTTCAAATGAAACATCAATTGAGGAAAATACCTTAACATCTACTAAAAAACCTTAAAGTATTCTAAGGCCTTAAATAAGGGTCTCCATCCTTCCTCATATTATCCCCTAATTTCCTAAAATTTACCCCCATTTATGTAGGTTCTTGGCATACTCAAAAGGACATATGACTATCTATGGGCTACAGTGCCATAAATCACCTTATCATGCATGATTTTAGATCATAAGGATCATATCAAGACTTTTTATAGATTCTTATACATAATTAACACAAAATGATGCATTGACACAAATTCAAACAATGTGTTATGGAAACCACCATGGCACTTATTTCCATGACTCACTAGTTGAACATGTTTCCTCTAATCATAAGTACAACTGAACCTCTCCTATAATGTCAAAACATTTCAAGGACCCATGAAGATGAAAAATGACAAGTTTAAGTGTTTTTGAGCATAGGTTGAGCCTTTATAATCCTAAGGGCATAAATGTATCAATATGTATAATATTGTCATTTCGAGTCTAATATTGGTTTGTGATCTAATTAATGATCAATTGAGAATATCTAAAAACCATTATATATTGTATATCCCACTATATGGCAAGATGCAGTCATATAATGAGAGATTCATACTTAGCCATATTATTGGTGCATTTGAAGCTGATGTGAAACACCTTGGGGATGAGGTCTCCTTACAATGTAACCAATAATATGCTAGTTCTAGAGCCATTTCAAGTGAATGATCCATCAAAGTAAAACTTCCATTATTCAGGTTTACGATCTACTTATAACACCATGATAGAATCATCTGGGAAATCAAACATGAGTGATAGAGTGTCTACAATAGGATATTTTGTAAGTTGATCTACAATGAAATTCCCCTTAATATATTTTTGAGTTTGGTACTCAACATCAAATTCACTCAAGAGCATGACCCATTTAGCCATGTAGCCTATAAGAGTTTCTTTGGATAATAAATATTTGAGAGGGTAAACTTTAACAATAACAATAGTTTTATTATTCAACATTTAGTGTCATAAATTTTGATAAGTGAAAACCATTTCTAAACAATAGTTATCAATAGGTATATAATTTTAATTGTATAATATAAGAGTTAAAATCAAATCATTGATTGCATGTTCCTTTCCTTGTTCATCATGTTGGGCCAAGAGTGTCTCTAATGCATGTTCTATGGCTGAGATATAAAGGAGAAATGGTTATCTACATGTTGGCAATCTCAAAACTAGTGGGTTGGCCAAGTATGCTTTAAGTTTCTCAAATTATTTATGACATTCATTATCCCATTAAAAAGTGACCCCCTTCTTCAAGAGTTATGTGAAAGGATGATACTTATCTTTCAATTGTGAAATAAACCTATGAATAGATTGAATATTTACCTATAGGTTGCATGACTATTTTAAATTGGAAGAGGGAGGAATATCCATGATAGACTTGATCTTATCAGTATCCAATTCAATCCATCTTTGTGATATAATAAATCCTATAAATTTTACCTAAGTAACACTAAATATGTACTTCTCAGGATTTAGATGAACCTTATACTCTCAAAGTATCTCAAAGATTATCCATAGAACATTAGGATGTCTAACACATGCTCTTGATTTTTTTATAATATCATCAACATGGTCCTCAATAATATCATGTATCATGTCATGGAAAATTATAGTCAGATCATGTTGATAGGTGGCAACAGTGCTCTTCAAGACAAAAGGCATGCCATAGTAATAGAATGTTCCCCATGTTATGGTGAACGCAATTTTGTATTGGTCCTCTAAAGCTATATTGATTTGATTATATCCTAAGAATCTATCTATGAGGGACAATATATTGTACCCAACATTAGACTCAATAATCATGTAAATTTTAGGTAGATTAAAATCATCTTTAGGACATGCTTTTTTGATATCTAAAAAATTAGTACAAATGTATATGCCATGTGGTTTTTTCTTACTAGGACTACATTTGATATCCATTAAGAATAGTCAAGTGTTCTAATGAAGCTATCTCTTAATGGTTTATATAGCTCCTTTTTTAATAAAATAACAATGTGTGGATACATATTTCTCATTTTTTCTTGACTAGCTTGACATGTTGATGTATAACAAGGTGATGTATGATCAAGTTAGGGTATAGACTTGGTATATCTAAATAATCCCATGCAAATATATCAATAAAATCCCTCAAAATGGCGACAATACAATATCCTCTTCATCTATGAGGCATGATCCTAGGTAAACAATTTTTTGATCTTTATAGGTTCATAGGTTCACTTAAATGGTGTTTTATAGGAGTTTAGAACCATATTGATGAGGCCAGGATATGTCTGGTTAATGTATAATAAATGACCTCATCTTACTCTCTTTCTCTATTATGTTTGATTGCATTTTGTAACTTTTATTTTGATCTGAGATGAGTTAGGATGTAATTATCCATCTTTTGTTGATTATTATTCTAACATTTGAAAACCCTATAAGTCCTAAAAAGTGTGTTGAAAAATTCAAGTTTTGCAGTAAAATAGGTCATCATTAGGCTAAAGAACAAATATGAAATGGATTGCATGTTTTTGGAAGCATTGGAATCAATTCATCTTAGTTTTGAAACTCCACCATACTATTTCAAGATTGTTGAATCTTCAGACTTAGCTCCAAAACTCTATATTTAGCTCCATAATTATCTAAATTAGCTTTGGAACTCTTACAGATAAGCTCCAGAACTTTCACAGCTAGATATGGAACTAATAAGGATCTATTCCAAACCGCCAGTGATCTATCAGGTCAATGATCCTATTAAATTAGGAGTAGTTTCCTGATTTCTATACTTGCAAATCCAAGATATTTATCACATAGCTAGACATCCAGCCACATCTTGATTCAACATCTATTTTGGGCACAATTCAGTTCCATCATATCTATGAAATAGTTATAGCTATCAAAGCATCTATATATACAAACTTGGGAATTTAGGATGTAGTAGGAAAATTCATTGAAGAATAGAGAGATAAGGATAGATCAGTACATTTTCTAATACAAAATATTTTATCAATGAAATAGCCATTTCTATTTTGAAAGCAAATTAAATTGTTCAATCCTATTTCTAGGCAGAGCAAGGGCCCACTCCAAAGAACCAGGATCTTCATTTTTGGTCAGTATTTATATTTTATTCAAAGAAATAGGTAAATCTATTAAATTTATAAATTCTTCTGACTCCTTAAAGTTAAAATTCATTGTAAATTTGTTCCTATAGGTGTCTTAGATTAAATTCTCATTTCTTTGCAATCATTTTCCAGCAATTTATTTTATTTTGCAAATGTGTGTTTATTTCCAGCAATCTATTTCATTTTGCAAATGCATGTTCATTTCCAAGAAATCTATTTTATTCTACAAATGTGTGTTTACTTCCATAAAAATCATTTTTGCAAATGTGTGTTTACTTTTAGCAATTTTCATAGTTTGATTCTAATAAAGTTTTGACCAAGAAGTTCTTAAGACATTAAAAATCCCCCAAAAATAAATACCTACAATCAATTACTAAATCAATATGATTCCTCTTGTTACAAATAGCTTTAGACATAGCCCTGGTTAAATATGACATCAACAAAAAGTTGATTAAATGTAGGGAATAATGACACCCAATATTTTTGGCACCATTGCCAGGGACTCACTAGTTGGAATTTTCTAATTAGGTGTCAATAAGAGTAACAATCATTCATTTAGTAATTAAACAAAATTTCCCTAATTTATGAGTAGACCACAAGACTCCAAGGGTATATTTCTCCCCAAAATATTTGAACAAGAATTTCCATCATCTTCTAAAGTAAGGACGTTGAACAAGAATTGAAGGCACCATTATCTCCTATAAGACAAGAAGAAAAATTTCCATTCTTGGAATTTTTGGATTAGTCACCAAAACCATGTATAACCTTAGGGAGGAGGATTATTTCTCAAGATCCATTGAGGGAAAGTTTTGATTCTTAATTGAGTAGTCAACCTTCTACTCCTGACTTTTCACCATCCCCAAAATAGACCACATATCACATTGATTGGGAGAAGGGACTAGAAAATACTAGAGAAATGGCACAAGAAGATGGAAGAGAACCTGAGAGAACCTTTACCTATCCCATTCAGATTGAGGATGATGAAAGTACTATGAAAAACATTTCACCTGCACACTTGTCCACATTTAGAGGAATGTCATATGAGGATCCTGACCAATTTTTGTTTGAGTTTAAAGTACTATGTCAGGCTTATGATTACAAGATAGATAATCAAAAACTCAAGTTCTTTCCATCTACTCTAAATGATGCAACAATGGGTGGTTTATGGTATTAACATCTAATTATATTACCAATTGGGAACAAATAAAAACTGCCTTCATAGACAAATATCAATATTATTGTAGAGGAAGAAATTGAAAGAAAGAATTTTTCAAAATCAAATAAGAAGAATATGAAAATATGGAAGATTATTTGGACAGATTCCTCTTTGTGATTAAAAGATGTGGATTTATACTTCAAGAAGATTTAAGTAAAACCATTTTTCTCAAAGGACTATATGATGAATCTAGGGAAACCCTTGATTTAATTGGCAAAAGAAATATTGCTCAATTAAGAATGCATGAAATCATCAAAATTTGTAGAGACTATTCAAGGACAAGGGGTGGACCTAGAAAAGGGAAAATGGTTAAAAATTTGATTCTTGATATGAACAAATTAATGAATGAATTGGTGAACTTTAAAATAGACATATTAGTTCAATTAACCTCCACCATGGATGGACTATAAGCTAAAGTAAAATCCCAACTTAATGTTAAGCACAGGATATACTGAGAGAGGGGGTGAATCAGTATATCATATATCTTATAAAACTTTCCCTTAACTAAATTCCACTTAATAAAACATTCAAGATATGTAATAAAACTCAAACAATAAACACCACACAAGATAGAGAGAGACACCAAATATAACGTCGAAACCCAATGTGGGAAAAACCATGGAGAACAATCTCAAGTATATGAATGAGCACCAACCCAAACAATATTTTCAAGCACTAACTTTTAAGAGCACCAACCCCTTTACTGAGCACCAACCCAACAACTATTTATGATCACTAACCCATAGGAGCACCGACCCCTTTGCCGAGCACCAACCCAACAACAATTCGTGAGCTCCAACCCATAGGAGCACCAACCCCTTTATCGAGCACCAACCCATAGGAGCACCAACCCCTTTGCCGAGCAACAACCCAATAATAATTTGTGAGCACCAACCCATAAGAGCACCAACCCCTTTTTGTATACCACACACCTATCGCTAAATGTTGATATTTCAACAAATGATAGTTCATTACAACATCTCTTTCCTCTCTCTCACCTTTGCTCTTTTAAGCTAGATATAACAAATACAAATCATGTTCATCTCTTACAATTGCTCTTCTAAGCTAGATATTACAATATCAAATCAACCTCTATCTCTCATTTTACAAATGGCTTATCAAGCCTTTATTTATAGCTTTCCAAATGACCTTTGGCCTTCCCCCTTTGTGACCCTTCAATCCTCATGGAAAATGATGCCAAACTTGTATGACCCTTCATATCGTTGCCTTTAAAAATTCATGTGGTGACCCTTCATGAGCAAAAATGTCCTTCCCTCTTTTGTCCTTATCTTGGTGACTTTTTATATTCCTTAAAGTGTCCCTTCATGAGAAATTGTGCCCTTCCTATTTTTTCTTCACTTGGTGACTCTTGGAATTCCCCAAGATGACTCTTCATGGGAAAATGTGTCCCATCCTTCTTTTGTATTTACCCCATGGCTCTTTGACTTCTCCATGGGCCCTTCTTTTGTCTCATATACAACCAAAAATATATTCATTAATATTAAATAAATATTAACTCACATTAGCCAAGATATATTTATTACAAACATCATTAAATGCAATGGGGCCTTTATCATCAATAATTCTAGACCTTTGACATCAATGATAATATTTCCAGCAATTTCCCCCTTTATCATTGATGGCAACCTCAATCCTAAAACTGCCACATCCTATCACCTACACATACTATCATTTGAAAACATATAGTAACTCCCCCTTACTATAGTAACATGTACCTATTCCCTATACCTATTTTTGCACATGTACCTGTACCTGTTATCCTCCCCCTTTGACATCAGTGGCAAAGGGCCTACTTAGAACTAACACTTAGCTCCCCCTTAATTGATGATGAACATCAATGGCAAGAAGTAATAGAAATTACTCCCAACTCATCTTGTAGATCTTTGAATGTATCCTTTGATCATGCCTTTGAGAAGATATCTGACAATACATACACATTGTTCCCTATCCTTTGAGCATCTACAATCAACTCATTTGAATCTTTTCTTCTAATCTCATAACCTTCTTTATGAGACTTTAATGTGTATCCTTGATCACATATTTGACTAACAATCAATAGATTATGCTTAAGACCTTTTACATACAAAACATTCTTAGTCTTAGTTCTACCATAATCCAAACTCAAAGTACCTTTTATGGCTATCCTGGCAGTGGTTTTATCTCCAAATATCACTGTGCCACCATTGATCTTCTTTAGATTTATGAACTTACTTTTATCTCCTGTCATATTCCTTGAACATCCGCTATCAATTAACCATAGCTGATCTTTATTTTTTACATGCAGAGCTATCTAAACCATCATAGAATCTTTAGGTTATTTCTTCTGCCATGAACATGTCTGATCCTTCTTCCTGATGAATGGAGCTTTGAAACTCTAATCCTTATTGACTGACTCGAACACACTTCTACAATACCGAGCTATGTGTTCAAAGTTGTTGCACTTGTAGCATACTATGGTATCTTCATCAAAGCTTGATAGAGGATCAAAAGAGTTGTGGCTTCTGCTTGACTCTACTTGACTTTCCTTCTTATTTTTGAAATTGTTAGCTCTTCATCTACATTCTAATTTCTTGTGACCATATCCATTACAATAAAAATAATAGCCATAAAAATAAGACCTATTTGTATATCTTTGACCTAATTGCCTTTTGTAGCTTTGTTCCTTCCAGCCTTCTCTATTTTAAATATCCTCTATATTCTTCATTTCTCCCCTTTTTGTTTTGTCTTTTGTAAGATCTTTAGCATAGCTCTTTTTATTTTCAAATCTGATCCCTGTGTTATCTGAGTTTGCTTTTTTACTTTCCAATATCTTATTTAATATGTTAGTGCTATCCTCAAATTTTGAGTCACTAACTACTTTATCATTGACTGCTTTCTTAATATCTTATTTTAAAGAGGCAATTTAAATAACATACCTTTCACATTCTTTTCTTGCTATTTCCAATTGTGCTGTGAGATCTTCTTCATTCTTCTTGGCTTCTTCAAAGTGTGCTTGTAGATCTTCAATCATTTCTTTTCACTCTTGTTCATTTTTCTCGATCTGGCACTTTAATCTTCGATTCTTCTTCTCAACAAATTTTAACTCTTTTAGGGCATAAATGAGTTCTCCTTCCATATTCACTTCAGCTTCCTCCTCTTCTTCTTGTTGATCATGTTCATGTATGGCCATAAATAGAATCTCTTCTTTTTCTAAATCAATGACTCCACTATCTTCGACTGAGCTAGGATCCTTAGAATACAGGCTCTTCTTCTCAAATCCCGTCTTGGATTTGCCTTGGAAATTCTTCTTATATGTAGGCTTTTCTTCTTCATCATCATTACCATTATTTGGGTATCTAGATAAAAAATTTCCAATCTTTCCATAATTAAAACATTTAAAAGGTAATTTTCCTTGATATTTACCTATTCCCCTTTTCAGCTTGCGAATGAAAAGTACTCCGTTGTCATCTTCATCATCACTGGAACTATCACTTGATTCTTAAATCTTAGCTTTCTCTTTATTTGATGTCTTGAAAGTTGCTTCTCTTTGAGGTTTTGTCTTTTTCTATATGTATCTCATATGCCATGAGAATACTTTAGAGTAATTTCCTACTCTACGTCGTATTTATTATTATTTTTTATTTGAGCACTGCAATTTTGGTTCTTACATATCCTTGGACATTGTGGCATAATTTTGAAGCAGAGGATGCGTTCATTTTGCTAAGTATCGAAGTGCAGTAGAAGCTGCCAAGTGTCATCCTCAGAACACGGTTCCTTTTTCCCCCTTTTTTTCCTTTCATTTCAGTTTTGGCCTAAGTATTAGATTCAAGTGGAAGTAGCCATGTGTCAACCTCTAAAAGATGAAGATGGATAGCTAGCGACTTTTGAGGACCTCATTATATCTTTGTAGAGAACCATGAAATGCACCATGTGTCAGCATCCACGTATCATAAGAGGCACCCATGTTTCCTATTTTGACAAAGACCTTCGATGAGCTAAGCAACAAAAAAAATGGAAAGTGCTAGGTGGCAGTTGTAGAGGCCTTGAATTACCCTTTTGAAGAAGTAGTGGAAGCCACCACGTGTCGATTGCCAAGAGCCTTTGTTTCAATGCATGGGTCTAATGCTTTCCATTCAATGCATAAAGGCATCATTCATTTTGTTAAGTATTGAAGTGCAGTGGAGGCTGCCAAGTGTCACCTTATAGGTCCCTTTCTACTCCATCCCTAAAGAAAGTGGAAGGCACTACATACCCCCAATAGGAGAAGCAAAAGATGCCATGTATCTTCCTAGAAGCAATAGAGGTCACCACGTATCAACTTTTGAGAGATCACCTTCGAACCTAATCACTGAATGAAGATTGTGGTAGGTCTTGAATGATATTTCAAAGTACCGATGAAGTGTTAAGTGTCAATGAGTGAAGACTGCCACGTGCATCCATCCTTTCTTAAGGATTGCCAAGGTAGAGAACACACTGAGTTATGTTTCAGTAAAGCTGCAAAGTATCAAGGAAGAAAAATGCAACAAGTGTCAAAGGTAGAGTGTTCCTGAGAAAAATATAGGGAAAGCAGAAGTGGCCAAGTGTCATCCTCCAGTGCCTTCTAGACAACAGGAGGGAAAATTCATAAATTGACTAAGTGTCCTCTTTCGTTTCAAAGTGCCCATCTACCTGTTATAGTGAAAATAGGGGGAATTCTATAGTCTTAGATTTTCTGTAATTTTGATCAATAATATCATTTACTCTTGTCTTGATTTCTTGAAGTTACAAGGTTGATATAATCGTGTATGTTTCTGTGCCCTTTATGTGGTTGGATGAATTAAGGAAATTTAAGCTCCATGCCTTGGTTAGTGTTATCTATGTCATTTACATAGTAGTCTATGCTGTAGATTTTCTAGTGTTTTGATTGGAAATGTTATTTGGTTTTGTCTCATTTTTTGGAATCTGAAGCTCTACATAATTGTGTGTGACTTCTGTGCCTCTTATGTGAGTAAAGGATTATGTTAAGAAAATTTAACACTATGCCTTTGTTGACAATTCCTGTATCTCAGCAAAAGACTCTCCAGTTTTGAGCCTCTATTTCTGTTATTCCAATCTTTTACATTGATCATGCACTTATCTACTCTTAAATGTAATAGAATCCTATAATAGTCACTCTATGCTTAGGTTAGGATTAGGATTACACTCAGGCACATCACCATAGTTAGGTTTTGATTCCTACACTTTGCATTTCTGTTTAGTCTCCTATCCCTTTTCCCCAACACCATAAAATAGAAGAGACTAGCTTCTTTAAAACCTAGAGGTTGTTTCAAGTCACATCGTCCCATAAATTGAAACTTCCCATTGTTGATTGGCTAGGATCTAGCACAATTTTAGGCCGTCAACTATTTTTGGCATGCCTAGTGGGACAGATCTTTGAAGGAGTTGAAGAAATTTTGGTGTATTCTTCAGCCAATTAGCCTTTAGAGGTTCTCATCAACACCAACAATGACTCTGAGTCATCAGCCAATCAAGTAGTATCATCAAGAAATCCCTTTTGGTATGTATACTCTGTTACTCATAGATATGAGTCATATTCTCCTTATATATTTAAACAAGATCAAGTTCCTCCTGAAATATCTCCAAGTAATGAGGATGCACATGGCCACGAGATATACTAGTTTTATGCCTAGTCTAATCTCATTTTCACCTTTAAGAAAACATTGCTAGGATTTAAAAAATATGTGTTAGATCTTGACAGGAAAAGGGAATATGGCCAAGAAATTCCTTGTCATGTCATCTATCAAGTGAGGGAAGCAATTGACTTGATCAAAAGTGAGTGGGACTCCATTGAAAGGACAAATTGGCAAAAGCTTACATATGAAATGCTAGAGGTGTGTGGATTCATTGCATTTCTAGAAGAGAGACTAAGCATTCATGAGAATCGGCCTTACCAAGTCTACCAAAATTCATATCCACCACCACAAATCCCATATCAAACAGATGTCATCCCTATTCATGAACAAGGTCAGACTTGTCAGGATCATTTTCACAATAATACAGAGTCTATGATAGCAGCAAGGGAAGAGGTCCCTAAACTCTCACCTTCCCCTCAAGTCCCTTCCTCTCTTACTCAAGAAGCTTCTTGTTTTCCATCATAGCCTTCTTTTTCATCCCCTTTTGAAGAAGAATATATTTTTAAAGAGGTAATTGAGTATGTAGAAGAATATGCTCAATTCATGGCTAGTCAAGAGGATTCCATAAGTATGGATAAGGAGGAAATCACCGTAGATTACCCTTTTAATGAGCAAGAGGACAAGCTGCAAGCTTTTTCCTTCACTTCAGATGAGGAGGAGATCATTTCTGAAATTTTCCTTACTTTGCAAGAAGATACAGAGGAACATGGATACTCCCTTGACCAAGTAATTGAGACAGATGACACTATCCTGCAAGAAGGCTATGGATTGGCAAAGTATGGAGAAGACAACATCAAGACTCAACTGAGTATGTAGAAGGAATGCCAATTTTTAGATTCATCCTTTCAAGAGGATGAAATCATCAAAGAGCATACTAATGCAATAAAGCTAGAATCTGAAGAAGATGAGCTGAAAGATAATGGATATCAAAAGGCACAGAGTGAAGAACCAATAGCCAATGATTTCTTGATGACACCCGACAACATGAAGAACTAGTATTCAATGGGCATTCAAGGACAAAAAGAGTTCATATGTGTCGAATACATGTTTTACTTAGACTCGTTCAAGTGTAGGCGAATTCATGTGGCTAGTGCAGAGGACATCCCATCAAAGGTATACCCATTGCAATCACTGGTATGGCAACACAAGTTGGCTTGTCATAAAGAAGATTTTGGAAAGTTCATTTTTGATCCTAGAGGAAAATAAGGATTTGTAATTAATGTAGTTAGGTAGTTTCCATTCCCGTATTGCTTTGTTTTGTTTTTTGCTTTCCTACTTTTCTTTTAAAATAAGCATTTAAACGTAGAGTCAGCGTCTTAGAAGCTTTAAATTCTTTAAATTTTGCCACAATAAATGCTTCCCCAGATCTTTGAGATCTCCAAGGTACCTTGCACTACATAATGTGTCCGCCTCACTATTTCCTGAAGATTGAGTAGGATTTGCTAACGGTCGCCTTAATTTAATGTTATTCAGGACTTGCTAGGCCCATAAATATTCCTTAGTAAATTTTAAAGTTTACAACTCTTAGGCATTCCTGTGAAATATCTTGCTCATTGTGATTGTTAATGCCTAGTGAATTATTTCAGCCAGCATATTTTTATCTTGAGCAAAGTTCATAGCAGAGTACCATACAAGAAATGTAGAGATGGCAGGAGCATCATCATCCCAATAAGGAACAAGGGCACTTGGATATCTAGACAGGTTACTGGCAAGTAGATCTTATGCTACAGCTCCTATGTAACCACTTAGAAGCTACCCAAGAATAAAAGCTCTTAGAGTCAGTCAGACCAGTGACCCATCCAATGTAAGGGACTATGCAGATGGGATCATGGACCTGATTCTGCAAAGAGTCAGTGGCAAGAACCTCAGAGAAGGAGTGCACTAGAGGTGTCTATAAAGAGCTAGGGCAAGACAATATGAAACATTCGAGATGATGATCTGGACCTCACAATTGGCTCAATTCATTGTTCTAGATGTGCACCCATGCCTAGATATAATTGAGTTATGTGCGGCCTTGCTCAACCCACAATCTTACACCATTCAGAAAGGCCCATTCATGCTGCAGATCACCCCTCAAGCTATTAGGGATATGCTTTCCCTACAATATGATGGTTCTTCCACCTTCCCCACCATTGATAGTATGCAAAGGATGTGGGCAAACGTCAATAATCAGACTAGGTTTTTGAGGTCTAAGTTGCAAATAGCCGATGGGAACGCAATGGTACCCATGCTCCCATCATCAAGGACTCAGTTCGCACCCACCAGCCAAGATGCACTATTGATGATGGCTCTCATCTTTGGCATGAAGGATGAGATGGTGGTATATGCTAAGTAGATGGCCATTCTCTTTAGGCTAAAAATAATTGACAAGACGTAGGAGTACCATCTTGATTTCTTTGAGCACATCACCTTCTCAATGGTCAAGCAGCTGACCCAATTCAGGTTGAAGGGGATATTTAGGAATTCCTCCTTTTTGTTCCATCTCATTTTACACTAGAACGCTGACCTCTTCTCCCAATTCATGAGTCTGAATTTATATGACCCAACTTTTGACCCCCAAAGAACCATCTCTGTGTCCGCATGGACACATATTTTATCAAAAACTAGTGACACATATGATTTTTTGGAATTATTCATCACCCCTATCCTCCATTACCTTAGCCTTGAGCCTATTATAAATAGGTTATTCCCAAGTGTCATGAACCTCCTGGTTATTTGTCCCATCCCATGTGATTACTATTTTGGGGCCCACCACATGATCATAAGGGTTCATGGATTTTGTGGGGAGTTAGTATTGCTACCAAACATTTTGACTCTTTAGTTAGCATTCTTGGAAATTACCAGGTAGGTATCAATGGTTGATAATGAATTCAATTCTGAAAAGAAGAAAAGGAGAATGTATAATCTCCCTTGGATGGCAGGCAATGTAAGCTTAGAGGCCAAAAAAGCTGAGACCATGTTGTTGAGGAAGCTAACCTCCCTGGGCTTCCTATTGATTGAAGACAAGTGGGTTTATGACCCAGATAATTACATAGCCTCCATAGTGAAGACAAATAAAATTGGAGCCAGGATTGTGCATGAAGGCCACCTTTTTTGGGAGAATAGGAAGAATCCTGCTGAAGATGCCCCTGGTCTCTATGTTGAGCTAACAGATTTTCCACCCCCATAGAATAGGCTGTGGGAGAACTTTTATGATAAATAGAGGGATTATGATCCCAAAGTCAGGAAGACCTCTGGCTTGAGAAGGACACTGAGGAACAACAGTTGGGACACAGAGAAAATTAAATCCTATTGGAAATATAGGCAAGAAATCTCCTAGACCACCCATACCTTCGAGGGCATAGACTCAGATGAAAGGTGGGAAGAAATTTGGTATGAATGGCATCCATCCTTTATTTCTAGCCCAAACATAAGCCAAATGCTGACACTTGGGGTAGAGTAGGAAGCAGCTGGAGTGGGACCAAGCCAACAACTACAGACTTCAGAGTAAGCTACAACTGCCATAAAACAACAAAGAAGTGTGGCGTCTTCACCACCAAAAACCTCCACATCATTGGGAGTAATTGAATTCCTTAATTCCCCACATGTTCCACTGGAAACAATAAAGATAGAAGGGATAAAAATGCAGCCAGAGGTCGAGACACCCAAAAATAGAAAAAGTGTGCAGTTCTAATTGGACCCAGAAGAGGAAGAAGAGCCTTCATAGCACCCAGTGCAGAACACTGTAACTTCTTCTCAGGTAGGAATTAATCCCCCTCCTCCCTCTCAATCTATTCCTCACCCTACCGATGTGGTGCCTCCACCCAGTTAGATGACACCTCCCACCACTACTGCCATTCCCCTTTCTCAATTCACCCCATCCTTGGTGCCTCAAGCCTTAACATTACCCTATTTATTCCCCTTCATTCCCAAAAAGATGCCCCTAAAACTCACCCCTAGCTAGCCAATGGCTCTCCAATATAGCCTACCACAAGGATTTCCCTTTGCAGGGGGACATATTACATCCCCTTCCACCTTCCAGACATAGGCTGATGCCGCTAGGAAGGCAAGAGAAGCCCGATTGGAGAAGAAGAGGATTAAGGAGAATAAAATGCTAGCTATTCCACATTTGAGGTCACAATTTAACCCCATCCAATAGCAATTTATGGTGACCCATTTGCACCCAATGTTGCCAAGCTGAGTAAACAAATGCAGCCAGAAGACTACACCATAAATGCAGTGGCCATTGACATGTCCCTGTTCAGGCCTCAAGATAGAGTAGAGCTGCTGAATGAATCCACTTATATGGTCATGAAAGATTACTTGAAGAAATCAAGGAGACTGAAGAAGATGAAGGCCAATTAGGCCTAGGATAAGGCAAACTATAATAGTTTGGCCAAACAAATAAACTAGAAAGACAACGAAATAGCTAGTCTACAAAAATAGTTGCAAGATATTGTTTCCCTCCAGACTCAATAGGTAATTCAAGCCCAAAATGATTCATTAAAGATAGAGATTGCACTTGTGAAGGATGTAGCTATAGCTCTAAGGTAGGAAAATGCAACATTGTAGAGCAGAGTTGAAGGACTCCAACTGTAGGTTACTCAATCATAGCAAGGGTTGCTGGAAGAACAGAACAAGGTTGTAGCTTTTCAAGCCTAGTTCCTGGTAGAGCAGTAGAGGGTGATGTAACTGGCAATCAAGCTGGCTAATAGACCCAGAGGAGGTAGAGTCTCACAGATAGTGAAGGATCTCTATGAGTTGGCATGGGCAAGGATCTCTTTAGAGATTATCTAGCTCAGGCCACTTTTCACCTTCCTACACAATGAATAACAACTATGTGAAAGGGTAGAAAATCTAGTATAGAGCACTCTGACCATGATATCTTAGAGAGTCACAAACTCTCATTCATTACTAGAGAAGCTCTATGTCAAAAGGGATGCAACATTGCTAGCCATAGGAATCCCAGATAGAATGGCCACCATAAAATGGGTCAATGAGGAGCTCAATCACAATGCTATAGCCAACAGTTATAGAAGCTGTCTCGATGTCGTGAAAGAAGGCATCGATGAGATGAGACACCACATTAAAGATTTGGTGAAACTAGGCCTACCTTCCCTATTTCTAGATGCAAAGATGGTCCTGATGGATGATCAACTTCAACCATTACTATTGGAAACAAACTGATCAGATAGTTTTCCAGAGCTTGCAGGATGATTCCTCAACCCCATAGATCAAAACTGTTCTGATTCTTATTTTTTGGCTAGAATCCAAGCTGAAAGCCATAGTTTAGATCCTACAAACCTTTTCACACAAGGATATTATAAACCTTGATCTGGCCTTCGTGGAACTATAGAGCAAGCAAGGATTATCTAACCATGAGTGGTATATCTACCAAACAACTCTTTTAAAGCTGTAAATTTTGAAATTTTGATCAAGCGGGAGTTAGGTTCTTTTTTAGCAGGCTCAAAAGTCCTAGAGGTCACCAATAACTATAGAATAATTTCCTACTCTACGTCATATTTATTTTATTTTTTGATTCAAGTGCTACAATTTTGGTTCCTACATATCCTTGGACATCGCGGCATAATTTTGAAGCAGAGGATGCATTCATTTTGCTAAGTATCGAAGTGCAGTGGAAGCTACAAGTGCCATCCTCAGAACATAGTTCCTTTTTCCCCCTTTTGTTCCTTTCATTTCAATTTTGGTCTAAGTATTAGATTCAAGTGGAAATGGCCATGTGTCAACCTCAGGGAGACGAAGATGGATAGTTGGCAACTTCTGAGGACCTCATTGTAGCTTTCGAGAGAACCATAGAATGCACCACGTGTCAGCATCCACGTATCATAAGAGGCACCCATGTTTTCTATTTTGAAAAAGACCTTTGATGAGCTAAGAAACAAAAAAAATGGAAAGCACCAGGTGGTAGTTGCAGAGGCCCTGAATTACCCTTTTGAAGAAGCAGTGGAAGCCACCATGTGTCGATTGCTGAGAGCCTTTGTTTCAATGCCTGGGTCCAATGCTTTCCATTCAATGAAGAAAGGCATCATTAATTTTGCTAAGTATCAAAGTATAGTGGAGGCTACCAAGTGCCACCTTTTATGTCCCTTTCTACTCCATCCCTAAAGAAAGTAGAAGGCACCACATACCCCCAGTAGGAGAAGCAGAAGATGCCACATATCTTCCCAGAAGTAACGGAGGTCGCCACGTATCAACTTTTGAGAGATCACCTTCGAACCTAATCACCAAATGAAGATTTTGGTGGGTCTCAGATGATATTTCAAAGTACTGATGAAGTGTCGAGTGTTAGCAAGTGAAGACTGCCACGTGCATCCATCCTTTCTTAAGGATTGCCAAGGCAAAGAATGTATTGAGTTATGTTTCAATAAAGCTGCAAAGTATCAAGGAAGCAGAATGCGATAGGTGTCAAAGTTGGAGTGTTCCTAAACAAAATATAAGGAAAGCAAAAGCAACCAAGTGTCATCCTCTAGTGCCTTTTAGATAACAGGAGGGAAAATTCATAAATTGACTAAGTGTCCTCTTCCATTTCAAAGTGCCCGTCTACCTGTTACAGCAAAAATGGGTGGAATTATATAGTCTTAGATTTTCTATAATTTTGATTAGTAATATCATTTTCTCTTGTCTTTATTTCTTGAAGTTATAAGGTTGATATAATCATGCATGTTTCTATGCCGTTTATGTGGCTAGATGAATTAAGGAAATTTAAGCTCCATGCCTTGGTTGGTGTTATCTGTGTCATTTACATAGTAGTCTATGCTGTAGATTTTCTAGTGTTGTGATTGGAAATGTTATTTTATTTTGTCTCATTTTTTAGAATGTGAAGCTCTACATAACTATGTGTGACTTCTGTGCCTCTTATGTGAGTAAAGGATTCTATTAATAAAATTGAACACTATGTCTTTGTTGACAATTCCTGTATCTCAATAAAAGACTCCCCAATTTTGAGCCTCTATTTCTGTTATTCCAATCTTTTACATTGATCATGCACTTGTCTTCTCTTAAATGTAATAGAATCCTATAATAGTCACTCTATGCTCAGGTTAGGATTAGGATTACACTCAGGCGCATTGCCATAGTTAGGTTTTAATTCCTACATTTTGTGTTTCTGTTTAGTCTCCTATCCCTTTTCCCCAACACCATAAAATAGAAGAGACCAAATTCTTTAAAACCTAGAGGTTGTTTCAAGTCACATTGTCCCACAAATTGAAACTTCCCATTGTTTATTGGCTAGGATCTAGCACAATTTTATGCCGTCAAAAAATACCATGAAGCTCATCCATATTTAGCTTTCCTAAATTCTTCATCTCCTCGATTGCCAAAACCTTTGCATCATATCTCATTGGTAGAGATATCAAAACCTTTTATACCACCATTGAATCTTCCAACGCTTCTCTAAGACCTTGAATCTGATTTATGATTTGATCAACTCGCAAAAGATAACTTGTTATATCTTCTTCTTCTTCCATCTTCAAACTTTCAAACTATGTTCTAAAAGTCTAAAGCTTAGCTTGCTGAACCTTTCCATCACCTTTGTAAATATTCTCAAGTTTCATGAGTAGATTTACATTACATAACTTTAACAAATTCAAATTCACATAAATCACAAAAAATAACATTTAAAGCTTTAACATTACATTCACTTGCCTTCTTTTCTACTGGAGTAATTACAGATGTCTGTGGCTCTTCATATTCCTCCACCACTGCTTGTCATATGTTGAATCCAAGGGTCATCAAATAAATATTCATTCTCATGCTCCAAAAATCATAATTCATCCCATCAAACAAAGGTGCCTTATTTGTAGAAAATCCTTCCTATGACCCAGCCATCGTGCTTTCCCGATCTACCTTCAAGCTGTAAAACTTTTCAAAAAAGAACCTGCTCTGATACCAATTGTTAAGAATGGGATATACTGAGAGGGGGGTGAATTAGTATATCATATATCTTATAAAACTTTCCCTTAACCAAATTCCACTTAATCAAACATTCAAGATATGTAATAAAACTCAAACAATAAACACCACACAAGATAGAGAGAGACACTAGATATAATGTGGAAAACCAATGTGGGAAAAACCAAAGAGAACAATCTTAAGTATATGAATGAGCACCAACCCAAACAATATTCACAAGCACCAAATTTTAGGAGCACTAACCCTTTTGTTGAGCATCAACCCAACAACTATTCATGAGCACCAACCCCTTTGTTGAGCACCAACCCACAGGAGCACCAACCCACAAGAGCACTAAACCCTTTGTTGAGCACCATCCCAAAAAAAATTCATGAGTACCAACCCACATGAGCACCAAACCCTTTTCTAAGCACTAACCATGCAACAATTTATGAGCACCAACCCCTTTGTGTATACCACACACCTATCTCTCAATGTTGCTATCTCAACAAATGATAGATCACTACAACATCTCTTTCCTCTCTCTCACCTTTGCTCTTATAAGATAGATATAACAAATACAAATCATATTCATCTCTCACAATTGCTCTTCTAAGCTAGATATTAGAATATCAAATCAACCTCTATCTCTCATTTTAAAAATGGCTTCTCAAGCCTTTATTTATAGCTTTCCAAATGACCTTTGGCCTTCCCCCTTTGTGACCCTTCAATCCTCATGGAAAATGGTGCCAAACTTGTATGACCCTTCATATCCTTGCCTTTGAAAAGTCATGTGGTGACCCTTCATGAGCAAAAATGTACTTCCCTCTTTTGTCCTTATCTTGGTGACTTTTCATATTCCTCAAAGTGTCCCTTCATGATAAATTACACCCTTCCTCTTTTGTCTTCACTTGGTGACTCTTGGAATTCCCCAAGATGACTCGTCATGGGAAAATGCATCCCATCCTTCTTTTGTCTTTACCCTGTGGCTCTTTGACTTCTCTATGGGCTCTTTTTTTTGTCTCATATGCAACCAAAAATATATTTGTTAATATTAAATAAATATTAACTCACATTAGCCAAGATATATCTATTACAAACATCATTAAATTCAATGGGGCCTTTATCACCAATAATGCTAGACCTTTGACATCAATGACAATATTTCTAACACTTGAACCATTATCCATGTATTGTCCTAGATGCAGGAAGAAGCATGCAATAAAGGAATGTCCTTTGGATAGAACAGAAGTATGTCTTGTCTGTGAATCTAAAGAACATGATACTCATGCTTGTTCTCTTCTTCCACTCATAAAAAATTAGCTCAAACAAACCAATACATCATCCACCACAAAAGAATTGAATTTTGTTTAGAGACAACCCAACTAAGGACAATTAATGCAAAGACAAACTCCTAATCCTTGGATGATTCCATGGGCAGCTCAAACAATACCAAAAAGTTGGTGATAGCCACCTTGGGCCCCTCAACCCACATGGCATCCTTAGGATTGGGCAAGTCAATCTTGGTATACTCAAGGATATCAACAACCTTGGGCTGGTCAAAGAAATTCTTATGCTTGGCCACAACCTAGATGGGGCCCTAGTAATTATGTGCAAAGGAAAACATAGCCAAATTAGAACCGACCAACCATAATGGGACCCCCAACACAAAATCCATAGGTTGAAAACATAGTTCAAACACAAATGCCAGCACAACCAGTAACAAACCCAAGAAATAAACAAATAACTCATGTATATGAAATAGAACTAGAAAAATCAGTTGATTTAAATACAATGGATTGCAAAAATATTCAAACCAGATCTGGCAAAATAGTTAGCAGTCCCCATATTATAATCATTGAAATGACAGAAGAAGATAAAACCCCTAGCATAGTTACACCTAAGGAAGATGACAAAGAAAGAGATAAGGAACCAGAAATCAATTATATTGAGAGTCCATTTCTAGAAAGACTTATAGAAACCATAGAACTTAAGGAATCTAAATTGGTGTAGGAACTAAGAAGATTGAATATTGAAATACCATTGTTACAAGAAATTAAGGATATTTTAGAGTTTAACAAGTTAATCAAATTGTTATGTTTTAAAAAACCTGGAAGAAAGAAGTAGAACCCCAAGACTATTCTGTTAGATGGGAAACTTGATGATTTATTAGCAAGAAAACTCCTACTACCCAAATATGGAGATCATGAAAGCCTTGTTATTTCTATTTCTATAGGGAATAAGGATATACATAATGTTTTGATTGATTTGGGTGAAGCTATCAATGTAATGATAGTGGATACTTTGAAAACATTACCATTACTAGGCATACAACCTACTAATACCATATTACAGATGGTAGATCAGTATATAGCAAAACCAGAAGGAGTTATTGAAGATGTGGTAGTAATGGTGGAATCATGGGAATATCTAGTCAATTTCCTTATCTTACAGCCAAAAGGTAAAACACTCAGTTATCCCATTATTTTGGGGAGACCATGGTTAGCTATAGTTGCTACCTTAATTGATTATAGGTCAGGTGATATTACTATTTCCAATGGTAAGAATTCTAAGAAAATTTCATTATATCCTTCTATATGACCTTTTATTGATAACCAAGATAAATTATGGGTTGATAATCCTAATATTAATGAGTAGAATTTGTCTTCTTTGGCTATGATAAAATGGTAGGATCATGCACAAGAAATAAAAGAGATGGTTAATCCTTCATTAAATGAACATCAATTGTCATTAGAACAAACAAGATTAGCTCTAGAACCTATAGAATCTATTTTGGAACCATCACATTTAGTTCTAAAACCACACTAATTCTTTACAAATAGAGATAATTTCACTTTGGATGAAGGATCTGTAGCTTCAGCTTTACAGATATCAGGAGATGATGAAGAATTTTTGGACAATAGCAATAATGAGGAATTCAACCTACAACAAGATAAGTATAATAACTCTTCCTATTGTTCTTTGTCTAGCATTTTATCTCAAGGAACTTTTAGAGATGTTGCTACATGTCATATGTTGTTACCCCATGTATGTGCACTAAACACCTTAATGGAATCCCTTCAATAAATCAGTTCATCATATCCTGGAACCAAACATGTTGAGATTCAACTAGGAAATTTTTTGAATATTAATAGTTGGTTAACAAATGATGAAGAAGCCAAACTATTTGATGTTCTGAAGGATCATACTAAAGCTTTTGCTTGGGACTATAGAGATATGAGGGGAATTCATCTAAGTATTTTCATCGATCACATTTATACTGAAAACATTAGACTAGTTAGGCAGCCTCAGAGAAGGATTAATCCAGCCTTAAGAGATATAGTCAAACAAGAAATTGAAAAACTATTACAAGTAGGTTTTATCTACCCTATTTCAGATAGCCAGTGCGTGTCTCCTCTTGTAATTGTCCCTAAAAACAATGGAAAATGGAGAATTTGTGTTGACTATAGGGAACTAAACAAAGCCACCTTGAGAGATTATTTTTCCTTACCATGCATAGATCAAGTCTTAGACAACCTTTCAAGTAAACAGTACTTTTCCTTCTTGAATGGATTTAATGGATATAATCAAATTAGAGTTGCTACTGAGGATCAGAACAAAACTACATATACTCATACATGGGGTACCTTTGCTTACAGGGTATTGCCATTTGGATTATGTAATGCTCCAGCAACCTTTCAAAGAGTTGTATTAGCAATTTTTGTAGACCTAACAAATGACTATGTAGAGGTATATATGGATGACTTTACTGTGCATGGAGATACATTTAATGATGCCTTAAAAATTTTGGATATAGTATTAACAAGATGTGAACAACATCACTTGTCTCTTAGTCATGAGAAATGTTTGTTGATGGTTAATGAAGGGATTATATTAAGACACCATATTTCAAAAAGAGGAATTCAAGTTGACCAAAACAAAATTAAGATTATTTTAGATTTGCCTATTCCTCAAACCCCCACAGATATCAAGTCATTTTTAGGGCATGCTGGATACTATAGGTGCTTTATTAAGGATTTTGGTAAAATCGTTGCCCCCATGTTTAAGTTGCTTGCCAAAGACTGTGAATTTCTTTGGGATGAATAGTGTCAACATGCTTTTGAAGAAATTAAAGAGAAATTAGTAACTACCCTAGTATTGCAAGGACCTAATTGGGAGAAACCTTTTCACATCCAAACTGATGCCTCAAATACTTCAATTGGTGCAATTTGGGGATAGAAAGATGAAGAAGTAAGAATGCATGTTAATTACTACCTAAGTAAAAATCTTACTCCCATTGAAAGAAATTACACTACCACTAAAAAAGAAATTTTGGCCATGATCTATGCAATAAATATATTTAGACATTACATTATAGGCTACAAAATATATGTACATATAGATCACTCAATAATTAAATATTTAATGAACAAACTAGTGGTTGGAGGTAGAATAATTAGATGGTATTACTTCTACAAGAATTTGATATTAAAATTGTTGAAAATCTAGGCAAATCTAATGTGTTAGCTGATTTCTTGTCAAGACTGACCACTACAGGGGAGCAAGATCCATTCAAGGACAAATTTCTAGATGAACAATTGTTTGTTATTTCAACTAATACACCATGGTTTGTTGACATGGCAAATTATCTTGCAATAGGGAATTTTCCTCTTCTTTCACTAAAAAACAAATTAAAAAGTTAATCAAAACTAGTGCACAATTCAAATGGTTAAATGGAATGCTATTTAAATGTGGTCCTAATTTGGTTTTACACAGGTGTGAGAGAGAAGATGAAATCTTTGACATCCTCCAGGCATGTCATGATGAACCAAGTGGAGGACACTATTTAGTGAAAAGAACATCTCACAAGATACTTGGCACTGGTTACCATTGGCCATCTTTGTACAAAGATGTGAAGAGATATATCAGATGGTGTGATCCTTGTCAAAGGATGAGATAACTAACCATTACCAATGAAACTCCTCTGTAACCACAAGTAGTGATTGAAACATTTGAGAGACGGGGATTGGATTTTGTTGGACCCTTTAATCCTCCTTCATAGGTAAAAGAACACATTCTTGTGTAAAATGATTATGTAACAAAATGGGTAAAAGTACAAGAATTAAAAAATGCCACTGAAGAAGCAATTACTAATTTCCTTTGGTACAAAATTATGGTAAAGTTTGGAGCACCAAGAAGCTTAGTTTCAGACCAAAGACCACAATTTATGTCCAACATGATCTAGGCCTTCACAATGTATTATCAGATCAATCATAGGAAGTCATCTCCCTATCACCTGCAAGAAAATGGACAAGTTAAAGTAACAAATAGAGAATTAGAAAACATCCTCACTAAAATAGTTGAAGTTGAAAGAAGAGATTAGGTAAAAAGACTAATTGAAGTTGTCTGGGCTTACAATACAACTTGTAAAACCACAACAGGATTTTCACCATATGTGTTAGTCTATGGAAAAAATCTCTTATTTCCTATTGAGTTTGAACTATAGACATTGAGGACAATAGCTAAGGTAGGAATTAAATTAGATGTAACTCAAAAGGAGTGAATCCTTCAACTCAATGAATTGGATGAATTTAGAATGGAAGCACTTCACCAGACAGAGATAATTTAAGATCAAAGGAAGCAATGGCATGATTCACATATCAAGGAAAGACAATTCAAAGTAGGAGACTAGGCATTGTTGTTTGATTCTAAGTACCAACAATTCAAAGGCAAATTAAGAACCAGATGGTTGGGACCTTATCAGATCAAATAGATATTTAACAATAGTTTTATCCAGCTACTTCCTATTTATGGCAATAGAAGAGTACTCTTGGTCAATGGACACATGCTAAAACTTTATAGGAAGCCTCCTACTAAGGATGAATTCTTGAAGCAGATTGAAGTAAACAAAGAATTTGATAATATGGAAGAACCTAGTTCTTCTAAAATGATCAAATAATCAGATGAAAAGATCCAAAATAAAGGGAAGAGGATGAAAACCAATAAATGGCGTTCTCTTCTCCAAAAAAAAAAACCAAGATCAATTGAAAACCAGTAATGGCAGTTGATCTTCTCAAATAAATGGCTAATTCAAATAAAACTTTTTATCTAACTATTTTCTAACCACCTTTTAGGAATGATGAGTCATCATGACAGAGCGATTACATCATCAAGGATGGTAATTATGTTTTTAAATTGTTAAAGGTTAGATTGAAAGTTTGCATGTGTGATTAGACTTGATTTAGAAAGATTAGTATGATGAGTCATTTATTATACATCATAGTTAAATGTGCAAAATTATGAGAAGGATATTGATGATGGAATGAGTTAGTGGATAGTCATGAAGAATCATTCTTGAACCAACAAAGTAAAAGTTAGCTACATAAAATTTTCAAAAGAGATACAATGAATTACCTCCATCAGTTTAGCAGCTGATTACAGTAGTTTTGTAGTTGAAATTGCTAAATTACATAGTTGAGTATAGTAATTCCACCACTGAATTCACCAAATTAGCAACCAAATCTACTAGTTTCATAGTCAAAATCATTAGTTCCATCGATAAGAGAAATAATCTTCAACTAACTTGTGTAATATTCAAGAAGCACGAATCATGGGAATCAAAAAGAAGTCAGAACCACAAAATGATACGTAGCTCCTTGCAGATGAAGAAGTAGAAACCATATTTCAACAGGCAGGTTGGTTAGAGTTTCTAAGGAAAATTTTCAAGTATAACAATGAACTGGTAAGAGAATTTGTTGTCAATTTATAACAATCAAGGACAAAAATTAGGAAGGTTGATATCCTTTTTCTGTGTATGTAATAAGTGAAATGTCTAGAATACCAATAGTGCATGTCTCAAACCCTATCAAGGGGACATTAAAATATGTGGTTGAAACCTTGTTGAAAGAAGGGGAAGCTGAACCCTAGTATATTTATAATATAAAGAAAATAATTAAAGGAGTGAAAAGGGCTAGCCTGCCCAAACCCTTTGATAGAGTAGCATTTTGGATAGTTAAGTATTTAACTTATGATGGACAATTTGGGATAGTAGGAAAAGAAGTCTTAAAAATCCTTATACACCTTAGATATGGTGCTAAAAAACCATAATATATAGTAAACCTTCTAGGTTTTCTTTTTTACTCCATCCATACAATGGCCCAGAGGTATTTTTGGGGTGTAGGAACAATCAGACATCATGGGTTAGTGAATTTAGTATGCCATCACAATTTCCTTTCAAAGAAAAATAGGAAAGAAATGTGGGACAAATTTATTGGCAAATTTGGGCAAAAACCTAGTATTTCTAGAAGAAAAATAGCAACTCCTCCTACCCCTTCAGTTCATTTGAAAAATGATACCATTGCTGAAGAAAATAAAAGATTAGGGGAAGAGGAAATACCACAAAGAAGAAAATATAAAATAAAAGTTAAAATTATAGACCTTACTATTCCTTCTCAAGACATTTCTTTTTCTACAGAAGCTACAGAAGAACTGATACCTGTCTCTAATAGTGACAGTTCACCTAGGCTTGAGCAAAAGGTGAACATCAGAAGAAGTTATAAAAGGAGACCTATGTCTACAAATTTTGAGGCTCCTCAAGAAAGATGTCATAAAAATTATAAAGAACATCAAGAGGAGATGAAAGAACAAGAAAGGTTAGAAACTGAAGCTACTGATATTTTGGGCAACATGGCCATGACCCTTCTTAGACCAAGTCAAATAGAAAAGGAAGAAGGAAATGAAAGATTGGAGGAACAAGCTTTCCAAGAAATGAGTGAGATAGCAACACCATCACATGTAGAAGATGAATAGGAATTGTGGAGAAGAAAAGGGAAATCCCCTATGGTGGAAGAGGAGTGCTTAATTCCCCAAGAAATTGAGAGAAAGAACAAAACCAATAGATTAAACAAGCTCTAGTTTTTTCTAGAGTAGAACTCATTATCAAAGAAAAAGATGAGGAATTGAACTTCCTCAAACTCAAATTAGAAAAGAAAGAAATGCTCCTTGAAGAATTAACAAACCAGTTCATAGCCAAGAATGAGGAATTAGTAGAGATTAAAAGGCAACTGATGGAGAATGAGGAAAAATGTACAATATAGACCTCTGTGTCAATAGTCTCTGCACAGACTGAATTGACTTATCTACCACTAAATTAGTTATGTGATGATACATGCAGAGAACTCAATGTAATCAAGGCATCCAATACAGACTTGAAGGAATGGGAAGATAAATTTTACAAGGAGAAAAATGATAAGTATAAATGTCTTGTGAAAATACAGATAGTTTGAATGTTGAGTGAGAAACTGCTTGCGTGAAGAAGACCTTCTCCTGTTTATAGCATGTTTTTAGAAGAACAATTCATTCACTGGCAGTTGGTAAGGATAGCATGTGGCCTTCTACATGAAATAAAAGATGAATCTGATTTCACGACTGCCTACACCTTAGCCAATACAAAACATAAAAATCTTTTTTGTGAATGTTACCTCTGCAGTTTATGCTAGAAAGAAATACAAGTTTTATGATCAATTTGTATGTAGGCGAAAGTTAGCTTAATGCATTTGTCTCTATTCTTCAAAATCAGATTGCATGGAAGGAAAGGGAGTCAAACCATTGTTCAAAAGATAGTTCATCTAGTCTCTATATGAGAATTCATTATGGTAACCCCCTTGCCTTTGCTACACATTTCCAATCCCATGCATTTAATGACAAATTTAGGGGACCTTCTCTTTTTAATTTACAGTAAAGCATGGATGTCTTCACCTCTTATGAGAAGGAAATTTTTGATAATATCTATGATGCATGTTCAAAAAGATGGGAATTTCTCCTGATAGCATTGAAAAGAAGGGAAGTAATATCCCTTTCAAATTTGATCTGGAGTCTAGAAAGGGAAAAATCTTTATGCACAATAGTTCCTCAAATTAATGAAACTCTCCTGTGCATATGGATGAGCATGTAGACAAGAACACCTCTACTTCTCACTCCCATATCTCCTTGGAAAAATAGAGAACTTCAAAACTCCACTCAAATTGAGGAATGGAAAAAGAAAGTGGAAGCAGGTTTAGGGTATAGTACCTCTAAATCTAAACATTATGATATTCAGTTCTAGCCATTTGATCTAAGCTATCAAATAGAATGCAGAATATACAATCCCAAATTTAAAGAGTAACATTTGTAAAGGGACTTACAAACAAGTAAGTATGGGGGAAATGATGAGGCTAGGATATGCCCGATTAATGTATAATAAATGACTTCATCTTACTCTCTTTCTCTATTAAGTTTGATTGCATTTTGTAACTTTTATTTTAATCTGAGATGAGTTAGGATGTAATTATACATATTTTGCTGATTATTATTCTAAAGTTAAAAAACCCTATAATTCCTAACAAGTGTGTTAGAAAATTCAAGTTTTGTAATAAAACAGGGCATCATCAGGCTAAAGAACAAATATGAAGTGGATTGCATGTTTTTGGAAGCATTGGAATCAATTCAGCTTAGTCCTGAAACTCCAAAATACTATTTCAAGATTGTCACATCTTTAGACTTAGCTCCAAAACTCTATATTTAGATCCATAATTATTTGAATTATCTCTGTAACTCCTACAGATAAGCTCTGGAACTTTCATGACTAGATATGGAACTGATAAGGATCTATTCCAAATGGCCGGTGATCTGTCAGGTCAATGATCCCATTAAATCAGGAGCAGCTTCCTAATTTATATACTTTTAGGTCCAAGATATTTATCACATAGCTGGACATCTAGCCACATCTTGATTTAGCATCTATTCTAGGCACAATTTAGTTCCATCATATCTATGAAATAGTTATAGCTATCAAAGCATCTATATATACAGACCTGAGAATTGAGGATGTAGTAGGAAAAATCATTGAATAATAGAGAGATAAGGATAGATTAATACATTTTTTAATACATAATATTTTATCAATGAAATAGCCATTTCTATTTTGAAAGCAAATTAAATTGTTCAATCTTGTTTCTAGGCGGAGCAAGGGCCACTCCTCCAAAGAACCAGGATCTTCATTTTTGGTCGGTATTTATATTTTATTAAAGAAAATAGGCAACTCTATTAAATTTATAAATGCTTCCAACTCCTTAAATTTAAAATTTGTTGTAAATTTATTCTTGTAGGCATCTTAGATTAAATTCTCATTTCTTTGCAATCATTTTCTAGCAATCTATTTTATTCTGCAAAAGTGTGTTTATTTCTAGAAATCTATTTCATTCTACAAATGAGTGTTTATTTCCAAGCAATCTATTTTATTCTACAAACATGTGTTTACTTCCAGAAAATTCATTTATGCAAATGTGTGCTTACTTTGAGCAATTTTCATAGTTTGATTCCAATAAGGTTTTGACCAAGAAGTTCTTAAGACATTAAAAATCCCCCAAAAACAAGTACCTACAATTAATTACTAAATTGCTATGATTCCTCTTGTTGCATATAGCTTTAGACACAACCCTAGTTAAATATG
The DNA here is from genome assembly GCA_037957365.1 of Torreya grandis. NCBI lineage: Eukaryota > Viridiplantae > Streptophyta > Pinopsida > Cupressales > Taxaceae > Torreya > Torreya grandis. The sequence goes on from JARHVA010001873.1 coordinate 1,814,295, forward strand.
ACATCAACAGAAAGTTGATTAAATGTAGGGAATAATGACACCCAACACATATTATAAAATAGTGGGTAGTGTTTGATCTTAATCCTCTTCTTCTACTTCAGCTTTTGGTTGTAATCCCCAAGGCTTACGATAGTGAGAGGAATATGAGTCCATCGATTCAGGTAATGGCCATATATAAAATATATTTGAAAAGTCTAGAAAAAGACATTAAAATATTTTATGTTGTTCAAATGTGATACTGGCACTGGCTATAGAGCTTGGACTTGGTGGACATTATGCTTCTTTTGGAGATGAGTAAACTTCCCTATCCAAGAGTGCCTGAAATAGGTTTTCACTCAAGGGCTTTTGTTATTTTTTATTTTTCCCTAACCAAAGATCACCTCAAAGAGGTTTTCACTTGAAGATCTTGATGTTTTATCTTTTATGTGACCAAAAAGGTTTGTCGACTCTCTAAAGTAGGCAACAGAGTCCAAGGAGAACTCAAAGCCTTGCTTATGATTGCCAATTAGCAATCAATCTCTGAGGCCCATATACTCAGTGATATATTCCTCATACTAAAATTAATTGAGGGGTATAATATAGTTTTTTTGTTTATATTATAAGGTCAAGATCACAAAGGTTGAGCAGATAATAGATTGTGATAGTCATAATAGAATTAGAGTTGAATAGATCTGTGTTAGCTAGCTCATTATAAGTGTTATAATGGGATGATGTGTTGCTAATGGGAGTTTTTTCATAATTAGATAAATTATAATCATTTTAAAAATACATGAGGTCACCCCTAGATGATATGAATTTTAAAACTTGACTAATAGTAGGTTTACCGACTGATAAGGGTTCTAGAATACATTATTCTTATGGCCCTTGGCCTTTTCTTGAATAGTCCAAACTATCCATAATGTCATTTAGGATAGGGCACTTGAGATTATGAAAATATTTGGCATGGCCATCATATTTTAACTAATATCCTTCAGTAAAGGCTTCCTTATCTTGATTTGGTGAAGTTGTTGGTATAATACCACTAGTGGTTTATACATGCTTTTCTTATTTTTCCAAATCATGTTGGGTCTAAAAGGGTCTTAATAAGGTTAGGTATACCATAATACTTAGGATATTTGGGTAATTTTATAGTATGAAAGGCACCTTTTATATGGTATGCAAAAATGACTACATCCTCAATAGTAAGCTAGTTTGTAAATGTTGATGTAAATGGATCACCTAAAGTGGAAACTAGTTCACTAAGGTTGATATAATTAGATTTGGGTCATTCAAGAACTATTTTTTTAATTATTCATTACAAATTTAGAACCAAGAAAATAGTTATAATTTTGAAATCTGGCCTTTAAATGTTTACAATATTGGCAGTGCTAAAGGTCAACATAAATGGTGACCTTTATTCAAGCATGGGGGAACATGAGGCATTGATGCAAGGTGTATGGGATAACTCATAATTCATGGATCCAAGGATGGATAATATTATATTATATGGTAATTTAATGTCCATGGCATGGCACATAGTATCATGGGATACATACCCAACAATGATTGGCAAACAAATAGTCCCAAAAGACTCCTTTTTGGCATTTTTGTATGCCTTGATCATGATTATCTTAGGTTTTATGTCCTTGGAGGTATATCCAAACTATTGTATGAACTTTAATGACACTATGTTAAGGCCAAACCATTATCTATAAGAACTTTATTGATTTTATGATGATCTATAATGACTTTAATGTACAGGGGGTTATTATGGCTTAGATAAAGGGAAGACATATCTTTCTGATCAAATATAATTTATTGGCTCAAAAATAAATGTCCTACGATTGTCTAAAATTAGTAAATGTTGATATATTTGGGAATAATGGACTTTTTAATGAATTCATTTTGTATGTAATCATAAATGCATCATGTCTATGAATTAATTCTAGATCAGATAAGATAAATCATACCTACAATTTCGATTGGGATACACTTGTTAAGTTGGAGCATGACCAATATGAGGATCTCCTAGACCTGATTAGGGGATCACTTGTATCACTTGTCACAACACATCATGATAGGAAGGGTTCTAAAGCCTACAATCTAACACAATCACACAAGCACCCTAATGGAGTCCTAATGTTTAAAATTTTCACTCTATTTTAATAACAAGAAAGAAAAATCTAATCTAGTGCACACCAAGCCTTATGGCACAAAGTGGGGGTTAGAAACAAATAAAATAACTAAACCAAACATGTATTAGAATACATATACTCACATCAATGTATACACAATCCTAAAACATTGAGAGAAGAATACAAATGCATTATCTATCTACTCTTACAAAGGAGAAACAAAGTTAGGAATACTTACCTTTGAATACGAACCCATGAAGCCTCAATATCTCCCTTGTCCAAGGTGTTTGGCAAGATATTATTGTGATATGTATGGATAACCAAAATAAATCAACTCTAGACTACATAATCTATCTAATCATCCAAAAGACTTCTCCATGAGACAAGATCCATATGTCCAAAGAAAGTATGGAACCCTAAGCTTTATGTTTTAAGTAGAATGGTCAAAAAGTAGATGTTCATTCAAACTTATTCACTAGTAATTATTCTCTTATTAAATGGTGGGAAATGAACTTGTATATATAGGAGGATCTTGCCCTAAATCCTTTCAGGGTTGTTGGCTGTACAAGGTTGACCCAGTTGACCCAGTGTGTTTTTGAAAATAATTCACTAGGTCTGTGCTAGGTCAGATGAAAGGCTAACAAACCAAGAAAGTGAAAAATACCACTAAACTATACTAGGTTGACCCAGTTGACCTAGTAAAGTTGATGGTCTATAAGGGTTTCAAGGTAAAAAAAGGAGGATGGAAAGTGGAAAAAGACTAGAGGAGGTAGGACTGAGAAGAATAAGATTAAGGTAAATGGTTTTAAGAGACAAGTGTGTAGATAGTGAGTGTAAAAAAGGACAATAATCTTATAAAGCACTGATGGTCTACCCATCCTTATATTAGTATACCCCTTAAGGCATGCACTCAAAGAGATTGAGACTTGATAGGTTACTACAAGATACAAAGTGTTAGTAATGAATAAAAGTGTAGACACCAAAATCATGTCTACTCCTTTGTCGTCTTCTCCCCCCCTTGGTCCCCTTAGTCCACTTCTACCCATTCCTAACCCTACAAACTTATTAATTTAAAATAATTATCTATTTTAAATTAATAATTCCCTCTCTCTCTCTCCTTGACACCTCACCACCCTTGGATACCTCTCCTTGGATGCCCTCCACTACCCCATGCCAAGTATTAATTGCTTAACCCCCATTTCATCCCTTCCACTATCCTCTCGTGCTCATTTAACCTACCTTCGACCATTTTCCCACGACCAGCTGACCTCGGTAGATGGAAGAATAGACAAAAGGATATTTTTATCCCTTTTTCCTATTCCTTGGATGCCAACGTCGGTCAATAGTCGGCTGATGTCGGTGGTATTATCAGCATCAGTTTCCTTCAAAACTGCATTCTACATCCAGAATGCAGATCTGGAATCCTTCAATCTTTCGATCATCCAACCTTCTAATCTTTTGACCTCTCTCACTCCCTCTCTCCCAAATGCATAGCAAGCATCACAGGGTACAAGTACTCTACATCAGTCACTCCACTCTACAATTAGTCTTCTACATCAGCAACATCAGCAATAGGTCTCCTACACTTCTTCTTCAGCAGGCAAGAGGTAAGTATTTTTCTTTTGTTTCATCTCAGTATTTCAGAGTGCTTTGATAATCAATCCCCATTTACTACTTCTAAGTGCTATGAACCAGACTCAGCTATCAACCAGACTAGACTTGACTTCTTCTTGGAAAGGATGAGAGGCCTTCCCCATGTCCTTATCCCTTTTTAGCCATACTCTCTACCCTGCAAACCCAACACAAACCCTGCACAGACTCTCAAACTACCACAGACCATTCTGTAGACCATTCTGTCGACCAGAAACCCATCCAGATTCTGTCCAAGACCATTGCCCTGACTGACGCTGGTTACCAGGCCCATTGTCCCCACTGACGTCGGCAGACTAACCGATGCCGGTGCCCTTTGACCAACTAACGCTGGTAGACTAATCAACGTCGGCGACTGTGGCAGACTGACAACAGACAAGAGGTACGCATTATTTGTATTTCTCTAGCTTAGTCTATTATTATTATCTTTATCTAACATTATTTTTTATCAACAAGTGGACTGACATCCCTTAAGGAAGTCTTTGCACTTCTGGGACCAAGCATATCGCTTGGCAGTCCACCTTACATCCATCTAATAATCTCCTTGTTTAAGTCTCTTTCTTCTGCAGGTGTCATCCTCCACAGCCAAAGAGGAGTCCCTACAACGTCTGGATAACGGTGCGTAGACCTCATCCGGGTATCATCTAACCCTAGACCATTTCTTTATTTTCTTACTTCCTTTGAATGTAGAAAAGAGAAAATAGTTTGAAACAAAAAGTTTGAAAATATTATGTGTATACATATTCCCCACTCGAAGCTCATCACGTGTCATGTAAGTGCAACACAAGATGGTGTTTTGAGATAGAACATGATAACACACAAAAATGATGCTAAGTAAAGTACAATAAATAACAAATAAGATAAATTAATGGAATCAATTGAAAAATACATACCTTTAACTTACCTTAGTGCCATAGATAAATATGTAGAGTACAAAAGATGTGAAGGTGTCCAATGTAGAGAACACTAGATGAACTTGTATAAGTTAGTGAAAAAAAATCCAAAAATAAAAAAAATGGAATATAAGCACATGGTAGCAGAGAAGAATCTCTATCATCATGAATCTAATGCATTTTATGGTTTTCAAAATGGATGAGTAAAAACAAATATAGAAGCAAAACAAGAAATTTGTAGGATATTAATTGAAATATTTGAATTTAGAAAAGTGTTTTAAAATAGGGGAAAAGATAAGTCATTTATGATTTTGACTTGTGAAGGAGAGAAAATAAATCTAGAGAGAAAACAAGTTAGGATAGTGAGGAGACGACATGCTAGATAGGGAGATGTCCAAAGGGAGCAATAGGTGCACAATAAATATGCAACTAAGAATCTAAAACCAATTTTTAAAATTTGTATTGAATTAAGTGAATTTTTAGTAGTTTTGAATTTTAAGCATTTATATATGTAAAAATGAGGCAACATTAGATTCTAGGGTTAACAAATAGGAATACAGGAAATGGGTTTTAAGGATTTAGGTAAAAAGTAAAAAAAATTGAACTTTTTTGAAAAATGTAAGGGTCTATAGGCAAAAAACATTAGGTCGATCTAGTCGACCCAGTATGCTAGAAAATAAGTAGAATCCATATTGCCAACCTAGTAGGTATGGGTTAACCCTATACATTATGTAGGTTGAAGGCCTAGTTTGGAGTTGTTAAGTGGTATGAAAGGTCCATAATGGAAACTCAACACTAGGAAGGGGAAGATAAGGGTATTGAGTTAGATTTTTGAGTTAACCAAGAAAAAAATGAGAAAATATTGGTCAAACTAGTTTGACCAAAGGGCTAGAATGATACGAAAAAGTGTGTAAAATGTTGAAATAGGGATAGAATGGCCTAAAATTACCAATTAAGTTCAATAAGGACTAAAAAGGCTAAAATTAACAAAAAAGTAATAAAATGAAGTAATTTTAGGCTTGTTTTTTCCTTAAAATGTAAAAAATAATGTATTAGAACTATTTATGACATGGAAGAATCGATACATCCTTTGTTATTTCTTGGGTACAAGGGCAACAAATATTTTGGAAACTTGTAGGTAGGACATGGTTACCAAATTTTTTATATAGGTTATTAGAAAGAGATAAGGCTAGACTAGTATCCATAGGTCTAGGCATGATAGCAAAGATGTGTTAGATCCCCCTCAGTGCTGACTTGTTAGTAATGTTACTTAGTTATTGGGAATGATTGACTAACACTTTAAGATGAGAGGTGGATAAGGTTATACTAGAGGTGGATATCATGTTATAGGATGTCCATGCCATCCTGGGGCTACCTATAATAGGAAAACAAGTGATCGAAGGGATACCAAATAATCTAGAGGAGAAGAGAGCCTTAGCCATGTGGGTTACATGTTTATAGATGATATTATCAAGTAGGAGAGTGAGTAAATTTGATTTCTATACATTATAGATTCTTAAAATCTAAAAGGTTATGATAATCCTTGTGACATAGTGGGTGTTATGTCACAAGTCAAATGACAAGGTACCGTCACTCATGGTAGCCTTGAGCAAGATGGTCTTAGAGGAGAGAGTGTTATATGACATAAGATCAGTCATCTAGGTCTAATTGGTATATGATATGTACAAGATGCTATTCAAAGGGAAGAGGACCATAGGACCAATTATATTATTGATAACTTGGATATATGAGAGGTTTCCAATTTACCATTTAGATGGGTTACCCCATGTGATTGATGATAGGTTATCTCAAGTATGAAGATGGAAAGAGGACCAAGTAGCATAGGACATGCCCAACATGCTAGTGATGTAGTTAGTGAGACATGCAGACATCATGTGGTATCCATATGAGCACATAATAGCAACATGGGTGAGTTGGGACATAGTTACACCAACTACAAAGAGGATATAGGTGATTGGACACTATTTCTATTGGAGAGAGCCACATCTAGTGGTATGAGTGTTAGGGAAGATGGGCCTACCTCATTCAATAACACCAATATTGATTCTTGATTAGTGAGCTTTATATGTGAGGGATCCATAGGGGAGGAGAGGACTAAGTCTGACACTAAGGCACTGTTGAGAGAAACCATGGATTGGTCAAGCATGATGAGGAGCTTACTAGGAGGAAAGGGATGTGGAGGAAAAGATACCAGATGTACCACTACGATCTGTACATCAAGATGAGCATTATTTATTAAGGATATGGCATTGACAAAGGTAGGAGGCAAAGGAGAGAGTGGAGACTATTACCATCCCAAATGACCCTCTAGGTGATCTAGAGGAGATGACAAAGAGACCACTTAGATGCAAATTGAGACTAACATGAGCCATGAAAGTTAGGTTTGAGCTAACGAGGTGACCTATAGAGAAGGTTATAGGAGGGTACATAAATGGGGAGACCCTTTTGGATCAATTATTGAGTCGATCTTTTTATCTCATCATTCTCCAAAATTGATCTACGATACATATGACTATTAGGCAATGGTGACCTTGGGATCAAATTGATAGAATATTTTACCTCATAATGTAGTGGAACCCCTGTGGGTGACTTGAATAAGTCATCATATTCTCCTATAATTTTTCCCATCTACTTTTGTTCTTGTGTTGATTATGTATTCAAGACTACAACATCAGACTTCTTGGATTTCTGTGGTTTGACTACCATGAGAATAAATTGTTGTCTTTTGTACCAATCTCTTACATTGCCTGGCACTAATTAGGGAGATATATGTGGGAGGTGGTACCTCTAGTACCCTATAGCACTATGTTCCAAGAGTGAGGGTGATTCTTTAGGTTCATGATTCATAGATGCTATGTCGATCATACATGAATGGCTAACTAAGGAGTACATCAAAAACATCTAGATTGACCACATCACATAGGACTTCATCTTGGAAAAGTTTTATTGTATATAAAGAAGACACTGATGGGTGACATAGAGGTCTCTCCCTGGGCTCAACCATCTAATACTATATGGCTTTGAGTGAGGCTTCATGGATAAATTTAGACTTTTCAAAACTTTAGTAGAGATTAAATTCTTTTGACTCCCATTATCAAGATTTAAATGGAAAGGCTTACCTTTTACCCATAATTTGGAGTGGAATAATCTTTCCTTGTCATCTAGCCTTTCATTGTAGGTCTATGATGAAGTGATGATGGTGTCAAGATCTGTATCTATAGTCTCTTCTTTTTCCTCTTTGACTATAGGTTGTGTATGAGAAAGAGTAGTAGATGTCGAGTATTGTGACTCAAAAAGTAGTGACTTGATGGCTCAACATTGTTATTTGGAGTGAGTTCCAATTTTGTGGTAAACACACCATTTTATAGCCTTCCACTTCTAGGGTTTCTTATCTTGAAACTCTTTTTTCTTCCAATTTTGGCCTCATGTTTGACTTTCTTTGTCATTTTTCCATTTTGAGGGTTGACTCTTCGTATTCTTTCTACCATGCTTCTACTCAATATTCACTACAAACTTGTATGCCTCAATGACGGTTTCCAAATTGAAGAGTTCCATTTCCCATCATATGTACCATTGTATTCCACCATGATATTTGAGAGTCTTATGTTTCTCGCTTTCTTGGATGCCCAATCTTGTAGACAAGAAATGAAAAATGTCTATGTGATCTTGAATAGTTTGGTCTCTACCTTGGCAAAGTTGTTTCCACTATATGTATAGATCATCATATGCTCCAATGGGATAGTATTCTTCCTTTACCACTTCTATGAAATCATTCTAGGTAGGTTTCACCTCAATGCCAATGTCATCTATATTGAACCTCTTTTTGTACACTTCCCACCAATTTTTCATGGGCAATGATGCTTTCAAAATAGCAAAAGTTATCTTTTCTCCATCGATGAATTTATTTACAGAGAAGCAGGAATACAATTGTTCTAAAAAAAATTTAATGCATCATCATTGATTATACCTTCAAATGTAGGAATATCAAAATTTACCTGAACCTTGAAGGGTGTTGGGGAACTGAAAGGATGGTCTATGGATGAGGAGCCAGGAAGTGCAAATGAGGAGCCAAATTTTCCCATTAGAAGTTGTTAGAAAATTTGGTAAAATTATTGTAGCATCTATGTTTGTTTCCATTGGAGGGATTCATTAAAAATTTCATTGAAAGTATTAGATGTCTTAGTGTCGTTTGTCATTTGAAGTCATTTAGAGCAATTAGGTGGATAGTTTGGAAGCTTTGTTCTTTTCCACCCAAGCTTCTTATAGCTTGACCTCATCCTTAGGATCATACACTCTCAAAACAAACCACTCTATTACCATTGATCTAAAAATCAAAATTTTTGGTTAACAAATATTTCAAGAGCACAAAAATAACACATTAACAATGAATTCTTTGAGAATAGATGTTTTATTAATCAAGATCACAATACAACTATATGCTTATCCTTGGGAAGAGATGTCTCATTTCCATTTTGGGTTAAATATTCATTTATACACATTTCAAAATTAGGGGAAGGATGTTTAAGGTCACCAATCTCAAGTAATATGAATTGGTTTAACTTCCATGATTTAAAATAATACAAAATTTGAGGAATGACTACTTTTAGAAACATACTTATTTTAGACTAAACTACTAAAATTTAAATTTGGGGTACTTCCATTAGGTTTTTAGGGGTGAAAATTAATTAATAAAATATCCATGCCATCTCACCCAATTATTGTCATTCTTAGCTTTCCAACAGTTCAAACAGTGAGTCAATTGGAGCTATGGTGCAAAAGTTATGGCTCCCAGAAGTTCCATCATCAGTTGGGGTGGAACCATCACTAGAATTATCACCTGATTTATCGCCCGGATCATCCATCCCTCCTTGAGAAGCAATGGTCCCCATTGAATCAATGTTCCTCATCAAGTGTGGTATTTGTGTCTTCATTTGATTCTATGTGAGCCACTCACCTTGGTGGCTAAGCTAGCTCCTTTTGACCACCCGATAAAGCAGAATAGAGCATCCTCTTATTGTCTTCATCTAGGTGTCCACAATTTGATCCTCCTCCACTGTAGTAAAACTTTGTGGATCAAGATTGTCAATGTCCAGTTGTTCTGATATGATTGAAGTGTCTAACATAGGTGGATGATATGGTTTGAAGAGCTCCACATTGAATATTGGATGCAGACCAAGGTAGGCTGGTTGGTTCACCTCAAAAGCATTTTATCCAACTTTTATGGTGATTAGGTAGGGACCATATCATATAGGCCAATTTTTTTTGTGTGGGCCTACAAGTCATTCCTTTTGAAGCCTCAACCAAACCTTGTCACCCATAATAAAATGGTGTGTGATACTATGTTTATCATGGCATTGCTTATACTTCTAATTCATCTTCTCCAAGATGTCATAAAATTGTTGTTGGATGTGTTGCATTTGTTTAATGAACTTTTTTGCTTTTGCTACCTTAGATTTTCCATGAGGTGTGTATTCCATGGTAGGAAATGGAACAACTATATCAATTGGTGTCAAGGGTTGGAACCTGAAGCATACTTGGAATGGACTGTGCTTTTTCAAGCTATGTAGGGCCTGATTGTAGCCATGTTGTATGAAAAGAATCCCCTCATCATATGCGCATGGATGTTTGGAGTGATAAATATGAATCATGTAAATAATCAAGTCGTTCACCACCTCTGTCTGACCATCAATTTATGGATGGAATGATGTGGACTTCATCAGCTTGGTATCCATCATCTTCCATAAAGTGGACCAAAAGATGCTCAGGAACCTATTGTCTCGATCTGAGATATTGGACTTGAGGAGACCAAAATGGAGCCATACATAAATAAAATATAGTTGAGCAGTTTATTTAATAGATATATTTTTTTTACAAGCAATCATGATAGCCATTTTAAAAAAAAAATCAACTATAACAAAAATACAGTCCTTGCCATGTTTTGAAGTGGGCAAACCTGAGGTTAAATCCATTGAGATAGATTCCCAAGGCCTGGTTGGTTTTGGTAATGGCATATACAATCCTTGATTCTTATTTGTTGGATTGGCTATCACACATGGGGTGCAAGATTTGAGATACCTTTCTACATCCTTTCACATATGGGGCCAGTAGAAGTGTTTCTAAAGAATTTCTAATGTATTTTCTACACTAAAGTGTCTAGCTGTCCTAATAAAATGTGCTTCCCATATCATCTTATATTGCTCTGTAGTTGGAACACAGATGTGCCCCACATGATAGAGGACATTATCTTGCAAATAGAAATAAAAAACATGTTTACCTTTTTAAAGCACCTGATATGTATCAACAAAAGCAAGATCTGCTTCAGACAAAGAACCCTAAGTGGTAGTATCATGTCCACACAGGTCAAGAACTATTGTGAGTGCAATAATTGGTGGGTGGCTCAGATAATCTATATCTGTATTTGATCTCTCCTTTTTGTGTTCGATTATAAGATGGAATTTTTGAATATATGTGACCCACTTTTGGTGCCTCTCATTTCATAGTTTGCTCTATGTTTGGATGAATTCCAATGGTCTATGGTTAGTGTGGATGATCATCTCTTTCCCTAAGATGCAATGTTTCCATTATTTGTAGGCTTACACAATGGCATAGAGATCCTTATCATATGTTAGATATTTCTTGACCATGTCAGTGAAAGTTTCACTATGACATGCAATAGGATGGCCATGTTGCATGATGATAGCTCCCATAACATATTTAGATGCATCTGTCATCAACTCAAAAGGTTGATGAAAATCTATAAATGCAAGAATAGGGGCTGAGTAAAGTCTATTATTAAAATTCTCAAATGCCTTTGTTGTATTTCACCCCACTAAAATGTAGTTTATCTCCTCCTTTAGTCACTTGGGTTAGTGACCAAGCAACATGTGAAAATCCAAGAAAAAACTTGTGATAGAAATTTATAAGACCTGAGAAGCAATGAAGTTCTATGAGGGTCCTTGGTGTATGCCATTCTTTAATTACTTGAATCTTTTCTAAATCAACATGGACCCCTTCTTCATTCATAACGTACCTAATGTACTAAACTATTGTCATCCCAAATGTGCATTTATTGAGATTTTCATACAGCTTGTGCTCCCAAAGAGTCTGAAGCACCTTACAAACATGTTGTAGATGTTCCTCCCATGTTCTACTGTAGATGAGTATGTCATCTAGGTAGACAACCATGAATGATTTAGTGAAGGGTCACATGATCTCATCCATCATCCTCATGAAGGTTGCATGTGTGTTACTTAAGCTAAAAGGCAAAACCAACCATTAAAAGAGCCCTTCCTTAGATTTGAATGCAGTCTTCCAGACATCAATGGGATTGATGGGAATTTGGTGATAGCTAGATTTGAAATCAATTTTGGTGAATAACTTCATACCATGGAGTTAGTCTAATAGGTCATCAATCTTAGGGAGAGGGTAGTGATTATTCACAATGATTTTATTCAGGGGTTGATAGTCAATGTAAACCTCCATGTTCCATCTATCTTTGGTGCCAAGACAATTGGGCTACCATAGGGTGAAGAGCTTGGCCTAATGTGACCCTTTTGGATTAATTCTTGAATCTATCTTTTTATTTGATCATTCTCCAAAATTGATCTATGATAGATAGGACTATCAGGCAAAGGTGATGCTAAGATCAAATTGATAGAATGTTTTACCTATCAATGCAATGGAACTCTTATGGGTGACTTGAATAAGCCATCATATTCTATTATGATTTGTCCCGTCTTCTTTTGTTGTTGTGTTGATTATGTAGTCAAGATTGTAATATTATACTTCATGGATTTCTATCGTTTAACCACCATGAAAATGAATTTCTTTGTCTTTTCTACCAATCTCTTACATTACATGGCACTAATAAGGGAGATAGATGTGGGAAGTGGTACCCCTGGTACCCTGTAGTGCCATGTTCCAAGAGTGAGGGTGATTCTTTAGATTCATGATTCATAGATGCCATTTCGATCATACATGAATGGCTGACCAAGGAGTACATCATAAACATCTAGATTGATCACATCACACAAGACCTCATCTTGGAGAGTTTTTATTGCATATGAAAGAAGAAACTTATGGGTGACACAGAGGTCTCTCCCTAGGCTCAACCATCTAATACTATATGGCTTTGGGTGAGGCTTCACGAATAGATTTATATTTTCATAAATTTAGTAGATATTAAATTCTTTTGACTCCCACTATCAAGAATGAAATTCAAAAGCTTACCTTTTATCAATAATTTGGAGTGGAACAATCTTTCCTTGTCATCTAGCCTTTTCTCACAGGTCTATGATGAAGTGATGATTGTATCAAGCTCAGCATCTACAATCTCTTCTTCATCCTCTTTGATTATAGGTTATGTATGAGATAGCGTAGTAGATGTTGAGTATTATGACTCAAAAAGTAGTGACTTGATGGCTGGACATTCTTATTTGGAGTGAGTTCTATATTTGTGGTAATCACACCATTTTATAGCCTTCCCCTTTTGGGGTTTCTTATCTTGAAACTCCTTTTGCTTCCAATTTTGGCCTCTATTTGACCTTCCTTATCATTTTTAAAATTTTAGGGTTGACTCTTCATATTTATTTTGCCATGCTTCTACTCAATCTTCAATACAAATTTATATGCCTCACCAAGGGTTTCCAAATTGAAGAGTTCTATTTCCCCCCATATGTACCATTGTAGTCCACCATGATATTTGAGTGTCTTATGTTTCTAACTTTATTGGATGCCAAATCTTGTAGATAAAGAATGAAAAATGTCTATGTAATCTTGAACAGATTGGTCTTTACCTTGGAAAAGTTGTTGCCACTATATGTATAGATCATCATATGTTCCAATCGGATAATATTCTTCCTTTACCACTTCTATGAAATCATCCAAGGTAGGTTCCACCTCAAGGCCAATGTCATCTATGTTGAACATCTTTTTGTACACTTCCCACAAATTTTTCATGGGCAATGATGCTTTCAAAATAGCAAAAGTGATCTTTTCTCCATCGATGAACTTATTACAAAGAAGTAGGAAGACAATTGATCCAACCAATTTTCTACTGCATTAGCATTGATTTTGCCTTCAAATGTAGGAATATCAAAATATACCTAAACCTTGAAGGGTGTTGGGGCACTGAAATGATGGTCCATGGATGAGGATCTAGGAAGTGCAGATGAGGAGCCATAATTTCCCATCAAAAGTTATTGGAGAATTTGGGAAAATTGTTGCTACATCTATGCTTGTTGCCATTGGAGGGCTTAATTCACCATTTCATTGAAATGAGAAGATGTCTTAGTGTCATCCACCATTTGAAGTCATTTATAGTGAATAGGTGGATATTTTGGAAGCTCTATTGTTTTCCACCTAATCTTCTTGTAGCCTGAGTTCATCCTTATGATCATACATTCTCAAGACAAACTACTTTGATACCACTAATCCAAAACTTAGAAGTTTTTCCTGATGAATATTTTAAGAACATAAAAATAATGCATTAATATTTAATTCTCTGAGAAGATATGTTTTATTACTCAAGATCACAATACAACTATATGTTTATCTCTAGGAAGAGATGTCTCATTTCCATTTCAGGTTACATCTTCATTTATACATATTTTGAAAGTAGTGGGAAGATGTGGAAGGTCACAAATCTCATGGGAGATGAAGTGGTTTGACTTCCATGATTTAAAACATTACATAATTTAAGGAATTACTATTTTTATAAACTTACTATTTTTAGATTGTACTACTAAAATTAGAATTTGGGGCACTTCCATTGGGTTTCCAACGGTTCAAACATTGTGTCAATTGGAGCTACGGTGCAAAAGTTATGGCTCCCAAAAGTTCTATCATCAATTGGGGTGGAACATCACCCGAATTGTCACCTACATTATTTCCCATATTATTCCTCCCTCCTTGAGAAGAAATGGTCCCCATTACATCAATGTTCCTCATCAAGTGAGGTAGTTGTGTCTTCATTTGATTCTCTATGATCCACTCACTTTGGTGGCTAAGCTAGCCCCTTTTGACCACTTGATAAAACATAATAGAGTGTTCTCATGTTGTCTTCATCCAGGTGTCCACAATCTGATCCTCCTCCACTAGAGTAAAACTTTGTGGATCAAGCTCATCAATGTCCAATTTTTCTTTTATGACTAAAGTGTCCAATAGAGGTGGATGATATGGTTTAAGGAGTTTCACATTGAATATTGGATGCAGACCAAGGTAGGCTAATATGTTCAACTCAAAAGCATTTTATCCAACTTTTATGGTGATGGTGTAGGGACCATATCTTAGAGGCCAAATTTTTCTTTGTGGGCCTACAAGTCATTCCTTCTGAAGCTACAACCAAACCTTGTCACCCACAAAAAAATGGTGTGAAATCCTATGTTTGTCATGGCATTGCTTGTACTTATAATTCATCTTCTCCAAAATGTCATGAACTTGCTACTGGATGTGTTGCATTTGTTCAATGAATTTTGTTGCTATTACTGCCTTATATCTTTCATGAGGTGTGTATTCCATGGTAGAGAATGGAATAGCTATATCAATTAGTGCCATGGGTTAGAACTTGAAGCATACTTGAAATGGATTTTGCTTGGTTAGGCTATATAAGGCCTGATTGTATCCATGTTTTATGAAAAAAACCCCCTCATCCCATATGCATGGATGTTTGGAGTGATACATCCAAATCATGTGAAAAATCAAGTGGTTCACCACCTCTGTCTGACTATCAATTTTTGGATGGAAGGCTATGGACTTCATCAGCTTGGTATCCATTATCTTTGATAGAGTGGACCAAATTATGCTTATAAACCTACTATATCAATCTGAGACAATGGACTTGGGGAGACCAAAATGGAGCCATATATGACTAAAATATAGTTGAGCAGTTTCTTCAGTAGATATATTTTTCTTACAAGCAATCATAATAGCCATTTTTGAAAAATGATCAACTATAAAAAAAAATACAGTCCTTTCCATGTTTTGAAGTGAGAAAACCAAGAGAAAATCCATTGAGATAGATTCCCAAGCTTGGTTGGTTATGGCAATGGTGTGTACAATCTTTAATTCTTATTTTTTGGCTTGGATATCACACATGGGGTGAAATATTTGAGATACCTTTCCACATCCTTTCACATATGGGGCCAATAGAAGCATTTCTAAAGAACTGCTAATGTCATTTCTACACCAAAGTGTCTAGCTATCCTACTAAAATATGTTTCCCATATCATCTTTTATTGCTTTGCAGTTGGAACATAGATGTGCCCCATTTGATAGAGGACATTATCTTGCAAATAGAAATCAGAAACACATTTTCCTTTTTGAAGTACCTAATTTTCATCAGCAAAGGTAGGATCTAGTTCATACAGAGCACCCCAAGTGGTAGTCTCATGTGCACACATGTCAAGAACTATTGTGAGTGTAGTAATTGGTGGGTGGCTCAGACAATCTATAGCTGTATTTGAGCTCCATTTTTTGTGTTTGATTATCAGATAGAATTTCTAAAGATATGTGGCCCACTTTTGGTGCCTCTCATTCCATATTTTCTTCTATGTCTAGATGAATTAAAATAGTCTATGGTCAATGTGGATGACCATCTCTTTCCCCAAGATGTAGTGTTTTCATTATTTATAGGCTTGCATAATGGCATAGTGCTCCTTATCATATGTTGCATATTTCTTGACCATATCAATGAAAGTTTCACTATGATATGCAACAAGATGGCCATGTTTCATGATGACAACTCCCATAACATATTCATATGTATCTGTTATCAACTCAAAAGGTTGATGCAAATCTGGCAAGGCAAAAATAGAGGCTAAGTGAAGTCTATTCTTCAAATTCTCAAGTGCCCTTTATTATATTTCACCACATTGAAATGTAGCTTTAGCTCTTCCTTTAGTCAATTGTGTTAGTGACCAAGCAACATGTGAAAATCCAAGAACAAACTTATGATAGAAATTTGGAAGACCCAAGAAGCTGTAAAGTTCTATGAGGGTACTTGGTGTAGGCCATTCTCGAATAACCCAAATATTTTTTGGATCAACATGGACCCCTTCTTCATTCACAACATACCCAAGGTAGTAAATTATTGTCATCCTGAATGTGCATTTGTTTATATTTACATAAAACTAGTGCTCTGGAAGAGTTTGAAGCACATTATAAACATGTTGTAGATTTTCCTCCCATGTTTTACTATAGATGAGTATGTCATCTAGGTAGACAACCATGAATGAGTTGGTGAAGGGTCATAAGATGTCATCCATCATCCTCATGAAGGTTATAGGTGTGTTAGTTAAGCCAAAAGGCATAACCAACCATTTGAAGAGCCCCTCCTTAGATTTGAATGTAGTCTTCAAGACATTGGTGGGATCAATGGGAATTTGGTGATAGCCAGATTTGAGATCAAATTTGGTGAAGAACTTTGCACCATAGAGTTGGTCTAGTAGGTCATAAATAATGGGGAGAGGGTAGTGAATCTTCATAGTGATTTTATTTAGGGCTTGATAGCCAATGCAAAGCCTCTATATTCCATATTTCTTTGGTGTTAGGACAATTGGGCTACCACAAGGTGAAAATCTTGGCCTAATGTGACCCTTTTGGATCAATTCTTTAATCTATCTTTTTATCTCATCATTCTCCAAAACTAATCTATGATACATAGGATTGTTAGGCAAAGGTGACCCTGGGATCAAATCAAAAGAATTTTTTACTTGAAAATGTAGTGGAACTCATGTGGGTGACTTGAATAAGTCATAATATTCTCCTATGATTTGTCCCATCTATTTTTGTTGTTATTTTGATTGTGTAGTTAGGATTGAAACATTGGCCTTCTTAGATTTCTATGGTTTGACCACCATGAGAACAAATTGCTTTATCTTTTCTACCAATCTCTTACATTCCTTAGCATTGATCAGGGAGATAAATGTTGGAGGTGGTACCTTTGGTACCCTGTAGCACTATGCTCCATGAGTGAGGGTGATTCTTCAGGTTTATGATACATAGATGTCATGTTAATCATACATGAACGGATGACCAAGGAGTACATCACAAACATATATATTGACCACATCACACAAGACTTCATCTTGGAAAGGTTTTATTGCATATGAAACAATACACTAATGGGTGATATGGAGGTCTCTCCCTATGCTCAACCATCCAATACTATATGGCTTTGGGTAAGGCTTCATGGATAGATTCAGACTTTTCACAGCTTTGGTAGAGATTAAATTCTTTTGACTCCCACTATCAAGAAATAAATGTGAAGGCTTACCTTTTACACATAATTTGGAGTGGAATAATCTTTCCTTGTCATCTGGCCTTTCCTCACAGGTCTATGTTGAAGCAATGATGGTGTCGAGCTCAGCATCTACAATCTCTTCTTCATCCTCTTTAACTATAGGTTGTGTATGAGACAGAGCAGTAGATGTCGAGTATTGTGACTCAGAAAGCAATGACTTGATGGCTCAACATTCTTCTTTGGAGTGAGTTCCAATTGTGTGGTAATCATACCATTTTATAGCCTTCCCCTTCTACGGTTTCTTATCTTGAAACTCTTTTTTCTTCCAATTTTGGCCTCATGTTTGACCTTCCTTGTCATTTTCCATTTTGAGTGTTGACTCTTCTATTATTTTTTATATGTTTCTACTCGATCTTTATTGAAAACTTGTATGCCTCACCAAGGGTTTCCAAATCAAAGAGTTCCATTTTCCCCTATATGTACCATTGTAGTCCACCATGATGTTTGAGAGTCTTATATTTCTCACTTTCTTGGATGCCCATTCTTGTAGAGAAAGAACTAAAAATGTCTGTGTAATCTTGAATAGATTGGTCCTTACCTTAGTGAAGTTGTTGCCACCATATGTATAGATCATCATATGCTCCTATGGGATAGTATTCTTCCTTTACCACTTCCATGAAATCTTCCTAGGTAGGTTCCACCTCAATGCTAATGTCATCTGTAATGAACCTCTTTTTGTATACTTCCCACCAATTTTTCATGGGAAATGATGCTTTCAAAAGAGAAAAAGTGATATTTTCTCCATCGATGAACTTATTTATAGAGAATTGAAAAGATAATTGATCCAACTAATTTTTTAATACATCAGCATTGATTTTGCCTTAAAATATAGGAATATAAAAATTTCCCTGAACTTTGAAGGGTGTTGGGGTACTAAAAGGATGATCCATGGATGAGGAGCCAGGAAGTGCATATGAGGAGCCAGAATTTCCCATTAAAATTTGTTGGAGAATTTGGGAAAATTCTTGTAGCATCTATGTTTGTTTCCATTAGAGGGCTCCATTCACCATTTCATTGAAATGATCAAATGTCTCAGTGTCATCTGTCATTTGAAGTTGTTAGAAGTGAATAGGTTGACATTTTGGAAGCTCTATTGTTTTCCACCTAAATTTCTTATAGCCTAACCTCATCCTCAAGGTCATATACTCTCAAGACAAACTGCTTTGATACCACTAATCCAAAACTAAAAATTTTTGGTTGAAAAATATTTCAAGAACACAAAAATAACACAGTATTAATGAATTCTATGAGAAGAGATGATTTATTACTCAAGATCATAATACAAATATATGTTTATCTCTAAGAAGAGATGTCTCATTTGCATTTCAGGTTTGTTATCCCCAAAAATAGACTTCTCATTTTTGGGGACAACATGTGAACTATTTTGGTTCAACAAACCAAAATAATTTCTTCCCTTCTCAAAATTTGTTTTGAGCATTCAAATTCCTCATTTTTCAAGCTTATTAGAAATCTACAGACTCTATAGGCTTAAATCTATAGACTCTATAGGCTTGAATCTATGGACTCTACAGGCTTGAATCTACGGACTCTGCAAGAAGAAAATCTGTGGACTCTGTAGGCCAAGTTTAACGAGCTTCACAGGTTGATTTCTACATAATTTTTAGGAAAGAATCAAGCTCTCAACACTTAGGTGATTTCAAAGTTGGTTCAATGACAAGGCTCAACCAAAAGAGTTCATTGGCAAGCTTCTAAGCAAGGATTGAAAAATTGAACCGTTGAACCTTGAACCATTTTGGTTCAATGGGTTCAATGGGTTCAAAGGTTCAACATCAGAAACAAGAGTTAAGCACATTTTTCAAGGTTCAAAGTTCAATCACTTTAAGGTTCAACAGCTTCAAAACACTTACCAAAAATAAGAAGGCTTGAATCATTGAACTGTTGAACCATTGAACCACTTTGGTTCAAAGGTTCAACGGGTTCAATGGTTCAATAGGTTTAATGACCAAATAGTTCAACATGTTTGGTTCAAAGAGATCAAAAGGACTTAGCCAAATAAATAGAAAGAACTGATTAAATCATTGAACCTTGAACCAAAGGGTTCAACGGGTTCATAGGTTCAAAGGTTCAAACTAGTACAATGAAGATCAAAGAGCTTAGAAAGAACAAGAAAGTGATGGACTAATGGTTCAATAGGTTCAAAGGCTTCTACACATGTTTTTGATGCTTAAACCATTGAACCGTTGAACCATTGAACCACTTTGGTTCAAAAGGTTCAATGGGTTCAATGAGACTTGTTTCAAAGAATCTTGGTTCAAGCGGTCAATAGAAACAAGGGAATGAACCATTGAACCATTAAACCAAAGCTAGTTCAATCAATCAGTTCAAGCGATAAGTTCAAAGGAGTGCCCCAAGCATCAAAGACATAAGTGCCCTTGTAGAGGGAATTTTTGTGGCAAAAGTGACCAAGGAAGGAAACAAAAACTCAACATAACTAGCGGATGCTACCAAGTGTCATCTTCTGAGCCTAATTTCACTTTGTTTCTAAGAGGAGCAGATGCTACCATGTGTCACAATTTGAGATTAACATAAAATTGACTAAGGCAAATTTTCAAGGGACAAACAACCCTTGCAGAGGACACTCAAAAGCTGAAATGAACCATTACAAAAACTTGAAAGGCTAATTTGGAGCTCAAACATCCCTTGTGAAGGGTAGAAAGGGGGAAAATGGACCAATTCAAAGGCCAAAAGAGCAAGGGTATTTCCTTTAAAAAAGTTTCCTTAGCAAAACAGACAAAGTGAATTCCTTTGAGAAAATGAACAAAGCAATGGACAAAGCAAAATCCTCTAGATAATTTGTCTAAAGGAATTTGCCTAAAAAACAAAGCAAAGCCCCATGAAAAGATAAGGTATGGAATAATTCTCAAGGCCCTGAAGGGTAGGTCCCCTCTGAGAAAAGATCAAATGAAAAAGCTAAAGGAATTGCCGAGGAAAGTGACATGCCCACAGACATCAAAGTCGCAACAATGAAATAGCCATTTATCCTTGCAAGTTTTAAGCACAGACCCAAATGCATTCGAGTACTTTAAGGCCAAGACCAAAACTAAGAACTACTGAGAGGAGTGTAAAGAGTAGGAATGACTAGAAACATTTGCGCATCAAATATGTTTCTACAAGTAGACTACCAGGTGGATATTGAAAGATGCAAACTTTCAATAGCGTGACCCATTTCTCTACATTGAGAAAAGCAAATGGGTAAATGCCCCTAAATTCTAGCATGTCTTCTTAACAAAATTCAATGCAACATGATGTGTTACTATTCCCAAGTCCTTGAAGAGGCTATATAAGGGACTCTCTTGTTATTGTGGGTCGCTCTCTCTCTGATTGTAAGAAACAAAACTCTGCCCATATTGAAAGGCATTACTGAGACTTTGAGCTCAGATTGTTAATCATATTTTGTTATTGGAATAAGAAAGCAAGTGACTTTTTAGAATTTGTGATTTGATATCTTTGTTGTTAAGTAAACTGTTCTTATGTCTTTTTCCTTAATATATTTTATATTCCTTTCATTCAATAAGCAAAATTAGTGAAAGTAGTCAAGAATGTGTCAAAAAGCCAACTGTGGAGAGACTTTGTGCCCCCATAATTGCCTTTAGTGTGTTTTCTTTTTATTTCTATGTAAAGGACCTCGGGATGACTTTGTGCCCTCATTGTCCTTCATATCTCACTCTTGCACAATTGAGGTGGAGACTTTATGCTACATCTCAATCTACTAGTTACTACGTCCTTGTTTACATTTTGAAATTACTACCAGGAGTATTCTTGTGGTTTGCTAAATAGTACTTCTGAAAGAAGAGGAGTGCTTTCTATCATTTCCCTTGTAATTTTTCCTTTGATTTACACACATCATCTCTGAAGAAAGAGAGATGGATGGTTTATCCTACCCTTGAGTATTATTTTATGTTTATATATATATATATACATATATATATATATACATATATATATACATATATATATATACATATATATATACATATATATATACATATATATATATATATATATGAAACCTCCCCTTGATGAGAGGAGAGATTAGTCTCCTTTTGATGTGGTAAACCTGCACATTTGGACAAAAAATCTTCCTAATTTGGATGATCAGACTTATTTTGTTTATCAGTATGCCGATTGACAAAATATTCAACCAATAGTTTTGGTGACTCCCCTGGGGATATAGTTATGTGCATTCTAAAACCTCAAGTTTTAGATGAAATCAGTCTCTACCATTTTCCATTATACACTCCATTCCATTTCTATGTTTTACCCATTATTATTATAACCTTAACATTCACCTCCACAATAGCTAAGAAAGAGTGTGCATTTTAAAGTCTCAAGCTTCAAACTAAAGCAAGGTTAATTCTTTTCCATTTTTGTTTCACAATCTGGCAGATTTAAGGTATACACAAAGCCAAAGGGCTAAAGGTATTGTTGACCCTGTATTCGAGTTGGTACAAAAAAGTAATTTTGATTTGTTTTGTTCACCATCTCACCTCCAATGAACCAAGAGCTTTCCTCCTACTAAAGTCAGATCTCCATTGCCAAATGAAGTATCCACTTTTGTTGTTGATAAAGCTTTGCCAATAATTACCCCTCTGAGATTTGTTATTCCTCCTTTTCATAGTAATATAATGGCAATTCAAGGCCCCTAGGGTAATTCTTTTGGTCCTCTAAATCTTACTCCACCTCTATATGAGCTTCCACATAGTTCAAAGAAGAATTTCCCCAAATTCTATGGTGATGGGAAAGTTCATCCTGATGAACACATTACATCCTTCAGCATAGCCTGTGGCATAATTGGAGTAGAATTTGAAGATGTAGTAGTCAGGCTATTTGTAGAAACATTACAAGGTGCTATTGTGGATTGGTTTTGTCATCTACAATCTCAGTCAGTAACTGATTGGAATACCCTCAAAGCTAAGTTTGAAGCCAGATTCAAACCTATAGAAGATGCACATGCATTTCTGGCTCAACTTACACAGATGAAGAAAGAACCTCATGAACCAATGAGGGACTTCATAGCCAAGTTTGAAAAACTAAGGAATAGAATTCATGTAATTGCTTGACCTACAACTGAGAATCTCAAATGATTCTTCATTAATTCTCAGTTACCTGAAGTAAGTTTTCTTTTGAGATGTGCTGATCAAATAGATCTTGTCGCAGCTCAACATTTGGCCATTGAGGTAGAAGATGATCTCATCTTAGCAGGGAAGATAAGAAGAGATCCAAATATAAATAGACCTTCATCATATTCCAAATATTTATCTACAGGCACCACAAATCTAATGGTGTAGAAGTTGGAAAATGAGTTGCTTGCTCTAAAAAATTAAATGGCACAAGGAATGTCTTCTGCTCCTTCATACAGAGATATGCCAAGAAGAACATTTCCAAATCAGTCATATTAGGGTAATGCTACCAAGAATCAAGGGCAACAAAATAATCTTCCTCCCCCACAAGGGAAACTTTTCTTAGAAGCTCCTCCAACCAATTCAGTAATGGGATATCTTGAAGCAAAATCAGAGTTCTCTTTCCAGCCTAAATTGAATCAAGAAAATGATGTTGATCTCCTTGTAGAAAATCAAGAAGAATTATCTAGTGACTCACACATTGGTTTCCTAAACTACCAGGATGAACCCAAAAGAAAAGGAGAAGATTTTGATGGATCATATGCAGTGTTTACCAAGTCCAAGAACCAATCAGTCTAACAAGCTGATAAAGGGAAGATAGAGGAGCAACCTCAACTAGAAATTAAAATTGCTAAGCGTGGAACCACTATGCCTTTCTAGTCAAAGGATCTGGTGATCACCCAAAAGATAAGTACATCAATTTCACCTTCACCTTCTACTTTAATTTTGCAAACCAGCCCTCCTCCCATCTCTCCTAAAACTCAGAAGGTTGAAATACCTTCCTCTGTACCTAGCTCAATTCAGCCATTTGACATAATTGTTAAGCATAGAATATACTGAGAGGGGAGGGGGTGAATCAGTATATTATATATCTTATAAATATTTTCTTTTATCAAATTCCACTTAATCAAATATTCAAGATATGCAATAAAACTCAAATAATAAACATCACACAAGATAGAGAGAGACACTAGATATAACATGGAAACCCAATGTGGGAAAACCACAGAGAATCAATCTCAAATATATTCATGAGAACAAACCCACAAGAGCACCATACCCCTTTGCCGAGTACAAACCTCAGCTATAATTTGTGATCACCAACCAAGCACCTATTCGTGAGCACCAACCCACAGGAGCACTAACCCCTTTTCTAAGCACCAACCCAACAACAATTCATGAGCACCAACCCATAGGAGCACCAACCCCTTTGTGTATACCACACACCTATCTCTTAATGTTGCTATCTCAACAAATTATAGATCAATACAACATCTCCTTCCTCTCTCTCTTTGCTCTTCTAAGCTAGATATAAGAAATACAAATCATATTCATCTCTCACAATTGCTCTTTTAAGCTAGATATTACAATATCAAATCAACCTCTCACATCCACACTACAAATTGCTACTCAAGTCTTTATTTATAGCTTTCCAAATGACCTTTTACCTTCCCCCTTTGTGACCTTTCAATCCTCATGGAAAATGGTGCCAATCTTGGATGACCCTTCATATCTAAGCATTTGAAAAGTCATGTGGTGACCCTTCATGACCAAAAACATCTTTCCCACTTTTATGCTTATCTTTGGTGAATTTTCATATTCCTTAAAGTGTCCCTTCATGAGAAATGCACCCTTTACTCTTTTTTCCTCACTTGGTGACTCTTGGTATTCCCCAAGATGACTCTTCATGGGAAAATGTGTCCCATCCTTCTTTTGTCTTTATATTGTGGCTCTTCGACTTCTCCACGGGCCTTCTTTTGTCTCATATGCAACCAAAAATATATTTGATAATATTAAATAAATATTAACTCATATTAGCCAAGATATATTTATTACAAACAACATTAAATACAATGAGGCCTTTATCACCAATAATGCTAAACCTTTGACATCAATGACAATATTTCCAACAATCTCCTCCTTTGTCATTGATGGCAACCTCAATCCTAAAATTGCCAAATCCTGTCACCTATACATACTATCATCTAAAAACATATAGTAACTCCCCCTTACTGTAGCAACCTATATCTATTCTCTGTACCTATTTTCTGCACCTGTACCTATACCTATTATTCTCCCCCTTTGACATCAATGGCAAAGGGCCTACTTGGAGCTAACACTTAGCTCCCCCTCACTTGATCTTGAACATCAATGGCAAGAAGTAATAGAAATTATTCCCAACTCCTCTCGCCGATCTTTGAATGTATCCTTTGATTGTGCCTTTGAGAAGATATCTGACAATACATACACATTGTTCCCTATCCTTTGAGCATCTACAATCAACTCCTTTGAATATTTTCTTCTAATCTCACAACCTTCAACATGAAACCTTAATGTGTATCCTTGATCACAAATTTGACTAACACTCAATAGATTATGCTTAAAACCTTTTACATACAAAACATTTTTAGTCTTAGTTATACCATAATCCAAACTCAAAGTACCTTTATTGGCTATCTTGGTAGTGGTTTTATCTTTGAACCTCACTGTATGACCATTGATCTTCTTTAAAGTAATGAACTTACTTTTATCACCTGTCATATGCCTTGAACATCTGCTATCAACGAACCATGGCTGATCTTTATCTCTCACATGTAGAGCTGTCTGCACCATCATTGAATCTTCATGTTTCTTTTGCCATGAACATGTCTGAACCTTCTTCTTGATGAATGGAGCTTTGAAACTCTGATCCTTCTTCATTGAATCTACATGAGTATTCTTTTCCTTCTTTATGAAACTGTTAGCTCTTTTTCAACATTCTAATTTCTTATGACCATAATCATTTGAAACACTGCATATGCAAGAATCATTCTAATAGCCTTAAACCATAATACTGATGCAAAAATTTTCTTCAAAAAAATTATTCCATCAAAAGATATACAAAATAATCTGCCAACTCACCTTCTTTTCATGCAACATAACCAAGACCCAAAAGCATCCACCATGCTTCAATTTTTCTTAAAAGTGTCTCCCTGAAGCCTGGAAAACCCAATATAAATTAGTGGATGCTACCAAGTATTGTCTTTCAAGCCTCATTTCACTTTGTTTCTAAGAGCAGTAGATGTTGCCACATGTCACAATTTGAGATTCACATAGAAGTGACTAAGGCAAATTTCCAAGGGACAAACAGCCTCTGTAGAGGACACTCAGAAGCTGAAATGAATCATTGCAAAAACTTGAAAGGCTAATTTGGAGCTCAAAAAACCCTTGTAAAGGGTAGAAACGGGGCAAATGGACTAATTCAAAGGCCAAAAGAGAAAAGGGATTTCCTTCAAAAAAGTTCCCCCAACAAAATAAACAAAGTGAATTGCTTTGAGAAAATGAACAAAGCAAAGGACAAAGCGAAATCCTCCAGAAAATTTGTCTAAAGGAATTCACCCAAAAAAAAAAGCAAAGCCCCACAGAAAGACAAGGCAAGGAATATTTCCTTTGGACAAATTACCCGAGGGAATTCCTTCAGACATTTTGTCTAAAGGAAACAAAGGATAAAGCCCACCAGAAGAAAGAAGCTCAAACGCCATCTGAAGACTACCCGAAGGGTAGATACACTCATGGGAGGCTCTTCCCAACCCAAAGCAGGCTGATTCTCAAAGCCCTAAAGGGTACGTCCCCTCTAGGAAAAGATCAAATGACAAAGCTAAAGGAATTGCTGAGGAAAGTGACGTGCTCGTGGATGTCAAAGTCATAACAATGAAATAGCCGTTGATCCTTTCAAGTTTTAAGCATGGACCCGAATGCATTCAAAGGCTTTAAGGCCAAGACCAAAAGGAATAACTACTGAGAGGAGCGTAAAGAGTAGGAATGACAAAAAACATTTATGCATCAAATATGTTTCTAGAAGTAGACTGCCAGGTGGATATTGAAAGATGTAAACTTTCAATAGCGTGATCCATTTCTCTGTATTAAGAAAATTAAATTGGTAATGCCCCTAAATTCTAGCATGTCTTCTTAACAAAATTCAATGCAACATGATGTGTTACTATTCCCAAGTCCTTCTTGAGGCTATATAAGGGACTCTCTTGTTATTGTGGGTTGTTCTCTCTCTGATTGTAAGAAACAAAACTCTGCGCAAATTGAAAGGCATTACTAAGACTTTGAGCTCAGATTGTTGATCATTTTTTATTATTGAAATAAGAAAGCAAGTGACTTTTTAGACTTTGTGTTGTGATATCTTTGTTGTTGAGGAAACTATTCTTATGTCTTTTCCCTTAATATATTTTATGTTCCTTTAATTCAATAAGCATATTTAGTGAAAGTAGTCAAGAAGGTGTCCTAAAGCCAACTATGGAGAGACTTTGTGCCCCCACAATTGCCTTTAGTGTGTTTTCTTTTTGTTTCTATGTAAAGGACCTTGGGATGACTTTGTGCCCTCATTGTCCTTCATATCTCACTCTTGCACAATTGAGGTGGAGACTTTGTGCTACATCTCAATCTACTAGCTACTACGTCCTTGTTTACATTTTCCAATTACTACCAAAAGTATTATTGTGGTTTGATAAATAGTAATTCTCAAAGAAGAGGAGTGATTTCTATCATTTCCCTTGAGATTTTTCCTTTGATTTGCATGCATCATCTCTGAAGAAAGAGAGATAGATGGTTTATCCTACCCCTGAGTATTATTTTATGTTTATATATATATATATATATATATATATATATATATATATATATATATATATATATATATATATATATATATATATATATATATATAACATATCTATAGGGAACCTCCCCTTCATGAGAGGAGAGATTTGTCCCCTTTTGATGTGGTAAACCTACACATTTGGCCAACCAATCTTCCTACATTGGATGATCAGACCTATTTTGTTTATCAGTATGTTGATCGATAAAATATTCAACCAACAGGGTTACATATTCATTTATACACATTTTGAAAGGAGGGGGAGTATGTGTAAGGTCACCAATCTTGAGGGAGATGAATTGGTTCAACTTCCACAATTTAAAATAATATAGAATTTGAAGAATTACTATTTTTAAAAACTTACTAATTTTAGACTACACTATTAAATTTAAAATTTGGGGCACTTCCATTGGGTTTTCATGGGTCAAAATTCTTTGAGAAAAGATTCATGCCATCTCACCACATTTTCCTCATTCTTAGCTTTCCAATGATTCAAATGACAAGTCAATTGGATTATGGTGTAAAATTTATGGCTCCCAAAAGTTATATCATCAATTAGGGTGGAACTATCACCTGAATTGTCACCTGAATCATTCCTCCCTTTTTGAGAAAAAATGGTCCCCATTACATCAATGTTACTCATCAAGAGTGGCAGTTGTGTCTTCATTTGATTCTCTATGAGCCACTCACCTTGGTGGATAAGTTGGCCCCTTTTGACCACCCAAAAAAGCGGAATAGAGTGTCCTCTTGTTGTCTTCATCTAGATGTCCATAATCTAATCCTCCTCCACTAGAGTAAAACTCTATGGATAAAGCTCATCAATGTCTAGTTGTTCTACTATGACTAAATTATCTAATAGAGGTGGATGATAAGGTTTGAGGAGATCCACATTGAATATTGGATGCAGACCAAGGTAGGCTGGTAGGTTCAACTCAAAAGTATTTTTTCCAAATTTTATGGTGATGGTGTAGGGACCATATCGTAGAGGCTGAATTTTTCTATGTGGGCCTACAAGTTGTTCCTTTTGAAGCTGCAACCAAATATTATCACCCATAGCAAAATGGTGTGCAATCCTATATTTGTCATGGCATTACTTATACTTTTGATTCATCTTCTCCAAGATGTCATGAACTTGCTACTAGATATGTTGTATTTATTCAATGAATTTTGTTGCTTTTGCTACCTCAGATCTTACATGAGGTATGTATTCCATGGTATATAATGGAATAACTATATCAATTAGTGCCATGGGTTGGAACCTAAAGCATGCTTGGAATGGACTATGCTTGGTCAAGCTGTGCAGGGCCCGATTGTATCCATGTTGTATGAAAATAAGTTCCTTATCCCATGTATGTGAATGTTTAGAGTGAAACATCTGAATCATGTGAACAATCAAGTAGTTCACCACCTCTGTCTAACCATTAGTTTGTGTATGGATGGCTGTGGACTTCATCAGATTAGTATCCATCATCTTCCATAGAGTGAACTAGAAGATGCTTAGGAACCTAATGTCTCAATCTGAGATAATGGACATGGAGAGACCAAAATGGAGCCATACATGACTAAAATATAGTTGAGTAGTTTCTTCAAAAGATATATTTTTATTACTAGCAATCAAGATAGCCATTTTAAAAAAATGATCAACTACAACAAAAATAAAGTCCTTTCCATGTTTTGAAGTGGGAAAACCTGAGATAAAATCCATTGAGACAGATTCCCCAGGCTTGGTTTGAGATACCTTTCCACATTATTTCACATATCGGGCCATTAGAAGTGTTTCTAAAGAACTGTCAATGTCTTTTCTACACCAAAGTGTCTAGCTATCCTATTGAAATGTGCTTCCCATATCATCTTCTATTTCTCTATAGTTGGAACATAGATGTGACCCATATGACAAAGGGCATTATCTTGCACATAGAAATTAGAAACATGTTTACCCTTTTGAAGCACTTGATATGTATCAGTAATGTCAGGGTCTACTTCATATAGAGCACCCCAAGTGGTAGTCTCATGTCTACATAGGTCAAGAACTATTGTGAGTGCAGTAATTGGTGGGTAGCTTAGATAATCTACAGTTGTGTTTAAGCTCCCCTTTTTGTGTTTGATTATCAAATGGAATTACTGAAGATATGTGGCCCACTTTTGGTGCCTCTCATTTCATAGTTTACTCTATGTCTAGATGAATTCTAATAGTCTATGGTCAGTGTGGATGACCATCTCTTTCCCCAAGATGTAGTGTTTCCATTGTTTGTAGGCTTGCATAATGGCATAGAGCTCCTTATCATATGTTAGATATTTCTTGATTATATCAGTGAAAGTTTCACTATGATATGCAATAGGATGGCCATATTTCATGATGATAGCTCCCATAGCATATTCAGATGCATCTGTCATTAACTAAAAAGGTTGATGCAAATCTGACAAGGCAAAATAGGGGTTGAGCAAAGTCTATTATTTAAATTCTCAAATGACCTTTGTTTTATTTCACCCCACTAAAATGTAGCTTTAGCTCCTCCTTTAGTCACTTGGGTTAGTGACCAAGCAACATGTGAAAATATAAGAACAAACCTATGATAGAAATTTTTAAGACCCAAGATGCTACAAAGTTTTGTGAGTGTCCTTTGTGCAGACTATTCTCAAATAACCTGAATCTTTTTTAGATCAACATGGACCCCTTCTTCATTCACAATGTACCCAATGTATTAAATTTTTGTCATCTGTAATATGCATTTATTGAGATTTTCATACAACTTGTGCTCCTAAAGAGTTTGAAGTACCTTACAAACATGTTGCAGATGTTACTCCCATGTTCTACTATAGATGAGTATGTCATCTAGGTAGAAAACAATGAATGAGTTAGTGAAGGGTTACATAATGTCATCTATCATCCTCATGAAGGTTGCAGGTGTGTTATTTAAGCCAAAAGGAATAACCAACCATTTGAAGAGCCCCTCCTTAGATTTAAATGTAGTCTTCCAAGCATCAATTGGATCAATGGGAATTTGGTGATAGCTAGATTTGAGATCAACTTTGGTTAAGTTTTTGGCCCCATGGAGTTGGTCTAGTAGGTCATCATTCTTAGGGAGAGGGTAGAGATTCTTCATAGTGATTTTATTTAGGGTTTGATAGTCAATGTAAAGACTCCATGTTCTATATTTTTTCAGTGCTAGGATAATTTGGCTGCCACAGGGTGAATATATTGGCTTTAATTATCTTTTTATCTCATCATTCTCCAAAATTGATCTATGATACATAGGACTATTAGGCAAAGGTGACCCTAGGATCAAATTGATAGACTATTTTACTGACAATATAATGAAACTCCAATGGGTGACTTGAATAAGTCATCATATTCTCCTATAATTTATCCCATCTACTTTTATTATTGAGTTGATTGTGTAGTTAGGACTGCAACATCAGCCTTCTTGGATTTCTGTGGTTTGGCCACCATGAGAATGAATTGCTTTGTTTTTTCTACCAATCTCTTACATTGCTTGACACTGATCAGGGAGACAGATGTGGGAGGTGGTACCTCTAGTACCCTATAGCACCATGTTCCAAGATTGAGGGTGATTATTCAAGTTTGTGATTCATAGATGCTATGTTGATCATACATTAATAGTTAACCAAGGATTACATCACAAACATTTAGATTGATGACATGACACAAGACTTCATATTGGAAAGGTTTTATTGAATATGAAGAAAGGCACTGATGGGTGACACAGAGGTCTCTCCCTAGGCTCAACCATCTAATACTATATGGCTTTAGGTGAGGCTTCATGGAATGATTCATACTTTTCAAAACTTTAGTAGAGATTAAATTATTTTGACTCCCACTATCAAGAATGAAATGGAAAGGCATACCTTTTACCCACAATTTAGAGTGGAATAATCTTTCCTTGTCATCTAGCCTTTCTTCAAGGGTCTGTGATGAAGTGATGATGGTTTTAGGATCAACATCTAAAATCTCTTCTTCATCCTCTTTGATTGGAGGTTGTGTATGAGATAGAGTAGTAGATGTCAAGTATTGTGACTTAGAAAGTAGTGACTTGATGGCTTGACATTCTTCTTTGGAGTGAGTTCTAATTTTGTGGTAATCACACCACTTTCTAGCCTTCCCTTTCTGGGGTTTCTTATCTTGAAACTCCTTTTGCTTCTAATTTTGGCCTCATGTTTGACCTTCCTTGTCATTTTTCCATTTTTAGGGTTGACTCTTCATATTCTTTCTACCATGCTTCTGCTCAATCTTCACTACAAACTTGTATGCCTCACTGAGGGTTTCCAAATTGAAGAGTTCCATTTGCCTTAGTTATACCATTGTACTCTACCACGATATTTGAGAGTCTTATATTTCTCACTTTCTTGGATGCCCAATCTTGTCGACAAAGAATAAAAAATGTTTATGTAATTTTGAACAAATTGATCCTTACCTTGGTGAAGTTATTGCCACTATATGTATATATCATCATATGCTCCAGTGGGATAGTATTCTTCCTTTACTGCTTCCATGAAATCATCCCAAGTAGGTTCTACCTCAAGGCCAATGTAATATGTACTAAACCTCTTTTTGTAAACTTCCCACCAATTTTTCAATGGCAATGATGTTTTTAAAAGAACAAAAGTGATCTTTTCTCCATTGGTGCACTTATTAATAGAGAAGGAGGAAGACAGTTGATCCAACCAATTTTTTACTGCATCAACATTGATTTTGCCTTCAAATGTAGGAATATAAAAATTTACCTAAACTTTGAAAGGTGTTGGGGTACTGAAAGGATGGTCTATGGATGAGGAGGTAGGAAGTGAAGATGAAGAGCCAAAATTTTGCATCAAAGGTTATTGGAGAATTTGGGAAAATTGTTATAACATCTGTGCTTATTACCATTGGTGGGATTCATTCACCATTTTATTAAAAGGATTAGATGTCTCATTGTTGTATACTATTTGAAGCCATTTGGAGTGAATAGGTGGATAGTTTGGAAGCTATGTTGTTTTTTAGCCAAGCTTCTTGTAGCCTGACCTTGTCCTCAGAATAATACACTCTCAAGACAAACCACTCTAATACCACTAATCTACAACTCTTAAGTTTTGGTTGAAAAATATTTCAAGAACATAAAAATAATATAGTAATAATTAATTTTTTGAGAAGAGATGTTTTATTACTCAAGATCACAATATAACTATATGCTTATCTCTTGGAAGAGATATCTCATTTCCATTTCAGGTTACATCTTCATTTATACACATTTTTAAAGCAGGTGGAGGATGTGGAATGTCACCAATCTCAAAGGAGATAAATTTTTTCAACTTATATGATTTAAAACAATACAAAATTTGAGGAGCTACTATTTTTGGAAACTTACTATTTTTAGACTGCATTACTAAAATTGAAATTTGGGGCACTTCTATTAAGTTTTTAAGGGTCAAACTTCATCAATCAGAGCTCCATTCCATTTCACCATGTTATCCTCATTCTCAGTATTCCAACAATTCAAATGGTGAGTTAATTATAGGTACGATGCAAACGTTATGGCTCCCAGAAGTTCCATCATCAATTGGGGTGGAACCATCACCCGAATTATCACCTACATTATTGCTCGGATCATTCCTCCCTCCTTGAGAAGCAATGGTCCCCATTGCATTAGTGTTTCTCATCAAGTGTGGTAGTTGTGTCTTAATTTTATTCTCTATGAGCCATTCACATTGGTGGCTAAACTGGCCCCTTTTGACCACCCAATAAAGTGGAATAGAGCATCCTCTTATTATCTTCATCTAGGTGTCCACAATCTGATCCTCCTCCACTAGAGCAAAACTCTATGGATAAGGCTCATCAATGTCTAGTTGTTCTGCTATGATTGAAGTGTTAAATAGAGGTGGATGATATGGTTTTAGGATTTTCACATTAAATATTGGATGCAGACCAAGGTAGGTTGGTAGGTTTAACTTAAAAGTATTTTTTCCAACTTTTTTGGTGATGGTGTAGGGACCATATTGTAGAGGAATTTTTTTTTTGTGTGGGCCTACAAGTCATTCCTTATGAAGCCACAACAAAACCTTGTCACCCACATCAAAATGGTGTGAAATCCTATGTTTGTCACAGTGTTTCTTATACTTCTGATTCATCTTATCTAAGATGTCATGAACTTGTTACTAGAAGTGTTACATTTATTCAATGAACTTTGTTGCTTTTACTACCTTAGATGTTCCATGAGGTGTGTATTTAATGGTAGAAAATGGAATAAATATATCAATTGGTGCCATGGGTTGGAACCTCAAGCATACTTGGAATGGACTATGCTTGGTCAATCCATGCAAGGCATGATTATATCCATGTTCTATGAAAATAAGCCCCTCATCCCATGTGCATGGATGTTTGGAGTGATACATTTGAATCATTTGAAAAATCAAGTGGTTCACCACCTCTATCTGACTATCAGTTTGTGGATGGAAGGCTATGGACTTTATCATCTTGGTATCTATCATCTTCCATAGAGTGGACCAAAATATGCTTAGGAACTTGCTATCTCGATCTGAGACAATGGATTTGGGGAGGCCAAAATGGAGCCATACATGACTAAAATATAGTTGAGCAATTTCTTTAGTCGATATATTTTTATTATAATAAATCATGATATCCATTTTTGAAAAATGATCAACTACAATAAAAATACAATCCTTTCCATGTTTTAAAGTGGACAAACCTGAGTGAAATTTCATTGAGATAGATTCCCAAGGCATAGATAGTTCTATCAATGGCATGTATAATCCTTGATTCTTATTTATTAACTTAGATATCGCACATGGGGTGTAATATTTGAGATACATTTCCACATACTTTCACATATGGGGCTAGTAGAAGTGTTTCTAAAGAACTACCAATGTCTTTTCTACACAAAAGTGTCTAGCTATCATACTAAATTGTGTTTCCCATATCATCTTTTATTGCTCTGTAGTTGGAACACAGATGTGCCCCATTTGACAAAGGACATTACCTTACAAAAAGAAATAAAAAACATGTTTAACTATTTGAAGCACCTGATATGAATTAGTAAAGGCAGGATCTGCTTCATAGAGAGTACCCCAAGTGGAAGTCTCATGTTCACACAGGTCAAGAACTATTGTGAGTGTAGTAATTGGTGGGTGGCTTAGATAATCTACAGCTTTATTTGAGCTCCCCTTTTTGTATTTGATTATCAGATGGAATTATTTAAGATATGCGGCCCACTTTTGATGCCTCTCATTTCCTAGTTTTCTCTATGTCTGGATGAATTCCAATGGTTTGTGGTCAATGTGGATGACCATCTCTTTCCCCAAGATGTAGTGTTTCCATTGTTTTTAGGCTTGCATAATGGCATAGATTTCCTTATCATATGTCAGATATTTCTTGAATATATCAATGAAATTTTCACTATGGTATGCAATAGGATGACCATGTTGCATGATGACAACTCCCATAGCATATTCAAATGCATATATCATCAACTCAAAAGGTTGATGTGAATTTAACAAGGAAAGAATAGAGGCTAAGCAAAGACTATTCTTCAAATTCTCAAATGCACTTTATTAAATTTCACCCCACTGAAATGTAGCTTTAGCTCCTCATTTAGTCACTTGGGTTAGTGACCAAGTAACATGTGAAAATCGAAGAACAAACCTATGATAGAAATTTGCAAGACCCAAGAAGCTGTGAAGTTCTATGAGGGTCCTTGGTATGGGCCATTCTTGAATAACCTAAATCTTTTTTGGATCAACATGGACCCCTTCTTCATTCATAATGTGTTGTCCCCAAAAATAGACTTCTCATTTTTTGGAACAACATGTGAACTATTTTGGTTCAACAGACCAAAATAATCTCTTCCCTTCTCAAAATTTGTTCTGAGCATTCAAATTCCTCATTTTTCAAGCTTCTAAAAAATCTACAGACTCTGTAGGTTGAATCTACGGACTTTGTAGGCCAAGTTCTATGGGCCTCATAGGTTGATTTCTATGGACTCTATAGGAAAGAAGCAAGCTCTCAACACTTAGGTGATTTCAAAGTTGGTTCAATGACAAGGTTTAACCAAAAGAGTTCATCGGCAAGCTTCTAAGCAAGGATTGAACCATTGAACCTTGAACCATTTTATTTCAATGGGTTCAATGGGTTCAAAGGTTCAACATCAGCAACAAAAGTTACGTGCATTTATCAAGGTTCAAAGTTTAACCACTTCAAGGTTCAACAGCTTCAAAACACTTATCAAAGAGAAGAAGGATTGAACCATTGAACCATTGAACCACTTTGGTTTAAAAGGTTCAACAGGTTCAATGGTTCAACAAGTTTAATGACTAAATGGTTCAATGCATTTGGTTCAAAAAGATTAAAAGGACTTAGCTAAATAAAAAGATTAAACTGATTGAATTGTTGAACCTTGAACCAAAGGGTTCAACGAGTTCACAAGTTCAAAGGTTCAACCAGTGCGATGAAGATCAAAGAGCTTAGAAAGAACAAGGAAGTGATGGACTAATGGTTCAATAGGTTTAAAGGATTCTATAGGCAGGTTCAATCAAAAGAACAAGTTTTTGACACTTAGTCATTTTAGGACAGGTTCAAGGTTCAAAAGGTTCAACAGGTTCAAGGTTCAATGGGTTCAACAAGGCTTGTTTCAAAGAATCTTAGTTCAAGCGGTCAATAAAAACAAGGGAATGAACCATTGAACCAAATTTGGTTCAATCGGTCAGTTTAAGAGACAAGTTAAAAGGAGTGCCCCAAGCATTAAAAACACAAATGCCCTTGCGGAGCGAATTTCCATGGCAAAAGTGACTAAGGAAGGAAACAAAAACCTGATAGAACTCAGTAGATGCTACCAAGTGTCATATTTTGAGCCTCATTTCACTTTGTTTCTAAGAGTAGTGGATACTACTGCATGTCCTCTATAATTTAAGTAGAACACGCCAACTAGCATCATCCGCATGAATCTAAAATGAATCACACATGGTTCTATAGTGTTTCCAACATGCAGCAGAAGCTGTCAAGTGTCATCTTCTTTAAGACACTCAAAAGGCATCCAAAGCTTCTACAAGTTCAATGGATGCTGCCATGTGTCCTTACATGTTTCACAGTAGATGTTTCCATGTGTCACAATTTGAGATTCGCATAAAATTGACTAAGGCAAATTTCCAGGGGACAAACAACCCTTTCGGAGGACACTCAGAAGCCGAAGTGAATCATTACAAAAACCTAAAAGGCTAATTTGGAGTTAAAATAGCCCTTGTAGAGGGTGGGAAGGGGGAAAATGGACCAATTCAAAGGCCAAAAGAGTAAAGGGATTTCCTTCAGAAAAGTTCCCTTGGCAAAAGTGACAAAGAGACAATTCCTTCAGATAAATTGTCTGAAAGAATTCCTTCAGACTTTTTCCTTCGAAAGAAAAGTCTAAAGAAACTAAAAACCTACAATGCTACCATGTGTCCTTCATCAAAGTCACAATAGAACATGCCACATGTCTCTCATAAAATGTAGTGAAAGCTGCCAAGTGTCATCTTTCACAGGATTCTCAAAAGAGACACAGAAGCTTCCACATGTCCTAATTTAAATTCGTAGAGAGAAATAAATGTCTACACCCATGATTTTGAGTTTCTAATAGGTTTCAAAGCCTCTATTAATAAGAATCTCTCAGAGTCCCATGGAAGTTGTCATGTGTCTTTTCCTATTTAGTAGCAGAATGTGCCATGCGTTAATTGCTAAAGATCAGTAGAAAGTGACTAAGGAACAGAGCATCGAATTGAATTTAAGACCCGATTAAAATAAATAGAAAAGGAGGAATGATGAAGAATGACCAGAAACATTCATGCATCAAATATATTTCTAGAAGTAGATCACCAGATGGACATTGAAAGATGAAAATGTTTAATGGCGTGACCCATTTCTCTACATTAAGAAAAGCAAATGGGTAAATGCCCTAAATTTCAGCATGTCTTCTTAACAAAATTCGATGAAACATGATGTGTTACTATTCATAAGTCCTTATTGAAGAGGCTATATAAGGGAATCTCTTTTATTGTTTTAGGGATATCTCTCTCTGATTATCAAAATAAAACTCTACCAAAATTGAAAGGCATTACTGAGACTTTGATCTCATATTGTTGATCATATTTTGTTATTGGAATAAGAAAGCAAGTGACTTTTCAGACTTTGTGCTATGATATATTTGTTGTTGGAGAAAATGTTCTTATGCCTTTTTCCTTAATATATTTTATATTCCTTTAATTCAATAAGCAGAATTAGTGAAAGTAGTCAGGAAGGTGTCCTGAAGTCAACTATGGAGAGACTTTGTGCCCCCACAATTGCCTTTAGTGTGTTTTGTTTTTGTTTTTGTGTAAAGGACCTTGAGATGACTTTGTGCCCTCATTGTCCTTTGTATCTCACTCTTGTGCAATTGAGGTGGAGCCTTTGTGTTACATCTCAATCTGCTGGTTACTACATCCTTGGTTACATTTTGCAATTACTATCAGGAAGATTCTTATGGTTTATTGAATAGTACTTATGAAAGAAGAGGAGTGCTTTTTGTCATTTCCCTTGAGATTTTTCCTTTGATTTGCATGCATCATCTCTAAAAAAAGAGAGATGTATGGTTTATCCTACCCTTGAGTATTATTTTCTGTTTATATATATATATATATATATATATATATATATAGCATATCTATAGGGAACCTCCCCTTGATGAGAGGAGAGATTAGTCCCATTTTTATGTGGTAAACCTACACATTTGGATGACCAATATTCCTACTTTGGATGATTAGACCTATTTTTTTTATTAGTACGTTGATCGACAAAATATTCTACCAACAATTTTTGGCGACTCCGCTGGAGATATAGTTATGTGCATTCTGAAACCTCAAGTTTCAGATGGAATCAATCTCTACCATTATCCATTATAGACTCCATTTCATTTCTATGTTTTACCTATTATTATTATAACCTTACCATTCACCTCCACACTAATTGGGAAAGAATGCGCAGTTTAAAGACTCAAGCTTCAAACTAAATCAAGGTCAATTCTTTTCCATTTTTGTTTTACAATCTGGTAGATTCAAGGTATACATGAAGCCAAAGGGCTAAAGGTATTGTTGACCCTATATTTGAGTTGGTACAACAAAGTAGTTTTGATCTATTTCCTTCAACATCTCATCTCTAATGATCCAAGAGCTTTCCTCCTATTAAAGTCAAATCTCCATTGCCAAACAAAGTATCCACTTCTGCTATTGATAAAGCTTTGCCAATAATTACTCTTCTAAGATTTGTTATTCCTCCTTTTAATATTTATATAATGGAAACTTAAGGCCCCTGGAGTAATTATTTTGGTCTTCTCAATCTTACTCCACCTCTACATGAGCTTCCACGTAGTTTAAGGAAGAATTTCCCTAAATTCTATGGTGATCAGAAAGTTCATCCTGATGAACACATTGCATCCTTTAGCATAACCTGTGGCATAATTAGAGTAGAATTTGAAGATGTAGCAATTAGGCTATTTGTAGAAACATTACAAAGTGTTGCTATAGATTGGTTTTATCATCTACAAGCTCGATTAATAATTGATTGGAATACCATCAAAGCTAAGTTTGAAGCCAGATTCAAACCAACAGAAGATGCACATGCACTTTTGGCTCAACTTACACAGATGAAGAAAGAACCTCATGAACCAATGAGGGACTTCATAGCCAAGTTTGACAAATTGAGGAATAAAATTCCTATAATTGCTTGACCTATAGCTAAGAATCTTAAATGCTTCATTAATTCTCAGTTACCTGAAGTAAGTTTTCTTTTGAGATGTGATGGTCAAATAGATCTTGTTGCAGCTCAACATTGAGCCATTAAGGTAGAAGATGATCTTATCTTAGTAGGAAAGATAAGAAGAGACCCAAATAGAAATAGACACTCATCATCTTCTGAATATTCATCTATAGGTGCCATAGATCCAATGGTGAAGAAGTTGGCAAATGAGTTACTTGCTCTCAAAAAGTAAATGGCACAAGGTATGTCTTCTGCTCCTTCATATAGAGATATGCCAAGAAGGACATTTCCAAATCAGTTATATTAGGGAAATGCTGCCAGGAATCAAGGGAAACAAAATCGTCTTCCTCCCCCATAAGGTAAACTTTCCCTAGAAGCTCCTCCAACCAATTTAGCAATGGGATATCTTGAATTAGAATCAGATTTCTCTTTCTAGTATGAATTGAATCAAGAAAATGACACTGATCTCCTTGTATAAAATCAAGAAGAATCAACTAGCGACTCCCACATTGGTTTCCTAAACTACTAAGATGAACCTAGAAGCAAAGGAGAAGCTTTTGATGGATCATATGCAGTATATAG
The DNA here is from genome assembly GCA_037957365.1 of Torreya grandis. Classification (NCBI taxonomy): domain Eukaryota; kingdom Viridiplantae; phylum Streptophyta; class Pinopsida; order Cupressales; family Taxaceae; genus Torreya; species Torreya grandis. The sequence goes on from JARHVA010001873.1 coordinate 1,854,408, forward strand.
TAGGTCTAAGAACCAATCATTCTAGCAAGCTGATAAAGGGAAGATAGAGGAGCAACCTCAACTAGCAATTACAATTGCTAAGTGTTGAACCACTCTGCCTTTCTAGTCAAAGGATCTAGTGATCACCCAAAAGTTAAGTACATCAATTTCACCTTCACCTTCTACTTCAATTTCACAAACCAGCCCTCCTCCTATCCCTCATAAAACCCAAAAGGTTGAAATACCTTCCTCTATTCCTAATCAAATTCAGCCATTTGATATAATTGATCATGTCAAAAAGACCAAAATACAAATGTCTGAATTTGAATATTTGTAGTCCAATCCTGATTGATTGGATAAGTTGGTCCAATGTGTCAAGAACCAAACCATCCCTGTAGAACAAGAAGCTAAAAAGGTAACACCTAATTCCCTAAAGAACATGCCCATTATGAATAATCTTGTCATTACTCCTCCAGATGCCCCTGGGAAAATAGAACCTTTTTATATTTCCCTGTTAATAAATGGTGACAAGCTAAGTAATTGTATTATAGACTCAGGTGCATCTGACAATGTCATGCCTGATAAAGTAGCTAAATCTCTTGGCCTCACACTGACCAAGACATTTGGGAGATGCTTCTCCATTGAAAACAAGCAAGTACCATTGCTGGGGAAAATCAAAGATGCCTAATTTGCATTTGCAGCCTTTCCAGACAAGAGAATCAAGATGACTATCTTGGTGGCTAACACTTCAGCATCTTATGGTATCCTACTTGGATGAAATTTCTATAAGAATGTGGGAGGAGAATTGAGCATGGATCTATCTAAAGCAAGAATCCCTATCAAAGCCGTAATGAAGAGATTGCTCCCTAAAAAAGAGGCAAAATTTGTGGTCACCCAAACATCAGCCCCTGAAGCTCAAATTCTTTTTAAATCCTCAAGTATGGGTAACTACTTTCTATCTATAGATGAAGTGCATGAAACATCTGATAAAATTCTTGAAAGTGTCAACCCAGAAATCAGTTCAACTAGAATAGCAGAAAAACTAGTAGGTTGTAATACAAATGAAGAAGGATCTTCCTTCTCTAATGAAGGAAAATCCAAAGAAAAATCAGTGTCTAATGAAGTATGGACTCTAAAATTTGATGGCAGCTGCTCCTCTACTGGTTCAAGAGCTAGGATTGTGTTGATATCTTCTCAAGGAGATATGTTTCCTTCATCTTACAAATTAAAATTTAGCAACACTAACAATACAACTAAATATGAATCTCTGCTGCTTGGATTGAAGGCTACTCAAGACAAAGGCATCAAGTTTTTTCATGCCAAAGGGGATGCTAAATTAGTGGTTTATTAGGTGAGAAACTTATACCAAACCAAGAATGAAAGATTATGCCACTATCACAACCTGATTTGGGACTAAATTGAAAGCTTTGATGCTTTCAATATTTTTTCCATACCCAGGAAATCTAATGACAGAGTTGATGCACTTACTATTTTAGGAACTCTCTTAGTTCCTCACTCAAATTTCAAAGAAAACAAGTATACTATTGAGCTAGTCTATAGACCAAGTGTTCCTGACAATGCTGATCATTGGCAAGTATTCAATGATGATCATCAAATCATTGCCTTCCTAGAATGAAAAGACAATTTCGAATAACTATGTTTTGAAAGTAGTGAATCTCAGAAGTATGAATCAACCTCTGAATCTAGTTCAAATATAAATGAAGAATTTTTACAGCTAAAAGGAAATAAAATTCCTAAAGGCCTGGTTTCTCTTCAGGAACTATTTGACAAGCATGTTAGATTCATCAAACAATAGTAAACAAATTCAAGCTTCTCTCAGGGATTTGATCAAGTAAATCTGACTACTAAAGAAAATCCCAAGATGGTTAACATTGGTAAGTGCTACACCTCTAAAGAAAGATTCAAGTTCACCACTTTACTCTGTCAATACATGGATGCCTTAGCATATTCTTATGATGATCTGAAGCCTCTCAGACCTGATGAAATCTACCATGACATTCCTCTCAAGGCTAACTCAATGCCCTATAAGCAAAAATCTAGACAGTACAATCCAAAAATATCAGGTAATATTCTGTCTGAGATATAAAAAATGTTAAATGCTAGAATCATCTTTCCAATCCATCATTCCACATGGATTACAATCATAGTGCCTATAAGGAAGAAGAGTGGTGAAATTTACATTTGTGTAGATTTTAGGAATCTAAATTAGTCATCTTTGAAAGATAATTACCCTTTGCCAATCATGGATTAAGTGCTTCAAACAGTGACAAGTTCAGAGATGTTATCAATGCTAGATGGCTTCTCAGGATATAATCAAGTTGAAGTTGGTGAAGCAAACCAACACAATACTACATTCACCACACCTTGGGGTACATTTGCATATAGAAGAATGACTTTTGGCTTGATAAATTCTGGTGCTACCTTTTAGAGAGAAATGGACCTGACTTTCAAAGATGAGATGGGTAAAATCATAGTGGTATACCTTGATGAATTGACTATCTTTTCAAAGCATCGTTCTAATCATGTACGCCACTTACAACAAGTATTGGAGCACTACCACTAGAATGGTATTTCCTTGAACCCTAAGAAGTCTATTTTTAGAGTAATAGAAGGAAAACTCCTCAGACACATTGTGTCTAAAGAAGGAATAAATATTGACTCAGACAAAGTCAAGTCTATTAAAGAGCTTAATTTGCCTACAAATAAAAATGCTTCTCACTCTTTCTTCAAAAAGGTGAATTTTTTACGGAGGTTCATCCCTGAATTTGTTGAGAAGACTAGACACATTGTGAACATGATGAAAGGAAAGACCACCTTTAGCTGGACTAAAGAAGGCAAGTTAGCATTTTAGGATATCAAGACTACCATTTCCCATGCCCCTACCTTGGTTTGCCTAGATTATAACAAATATTTCATCATATATAGCTATGCTTCTGAACACACGCTTTCAGCAATTCTTGTTCAATAGAACAAAGAAGGTATAAAATCTCCCATTTCTTTCATGGGTTGCCCTCTCAAAACCCATTAGATGAAGTATTCAAACATAGAGAAGCATGCTTATGCAGTGGTTAAAGCATTCAAATATTTCTGCTTCTATATCCTGAATTCACACACTATTGCCTTAGTTCTTGACGCTACAGTCAAGTCTATATTAACTCAGCAAGATTTTTGCACAAAAAGAGGTAATTGGATTACAAAGATCTAAGAGTTTGATCTAAACATCAAGCCAACAAATCTAGTTAGGATAAAAGGCCTATGCCAATTAATTACTGACAACAAGCCAGAAGATACACAACATGAAGAAGCTGAAGTGGAAGATACAACAACAGTCCTTTTTGTCTCCACTACCAATGAGTGGTATTCAAGTATTGCTCATTTCCTTACTTATGGTGAATGTCCTGCTCATTTGTCTTATAAAGAAAGGAGGACTATCAAGTTGAAAGCTACCAATTTTGTCCTTTGGGATAATGGCTTGTATAAGAGAAGCATAGATGGAGTATTCCTTTACTATGTAGACAAAGAGAAACAAAGCCAACTTTTGAAATCTTTCCATAATCTAGCCTGTGGAGGACATTTTTCGGCCTCTGTAACTACTCACAAGATTCTGCAAGCCAGGTATTACTGGTCAACTCTTTTCAAAGATGCATATAAGTGGGTGAGAAAATGTGAACTCTGCCAGTAATTTATTGGAAGACCCAAGTTTGTTGCCTTTCCTCTCAAGCTAGTGATCATTGAAGAACCATTCCAAAAATGGGGAATTGATTTTATTAGGACTATAAACCCATCTCAAGTGCTAGACATGATTATGTCATTATAGCAACTGACTATTTCACCAAGTGGGTAGAAGCAATCCCAACTAAGCATACTACTTCAGAAGTTGTATGCAATTTCTTCAAGGAAAATATCATTTCTAGGTTTAGAGTTCTAACCAAAATTGTTACTGACAATGCAGTTTGTTTCACCTCCCAAGAGATTACACAATTTTGTCTCCATTATGGAATTACACTCTCTCACTCTTCTAATTATTTTTCATAAGGGAATGGATAAGTTGAATCAAGCAATAAGAACCTGGTAACTATCATCAAGAAGCTAGCAGATGATAATGAAAGGACATGGCATAAAGCATTGATTGATGCTCTATGGGTAGACAAAATCACACCAAAGAGGGAAATTGGTATGTCTCCTTTTCAACTTGTTTATGGTATCAATGCTGAGATACCAATCACCTTAAAATTGCCAACCTTGAAATTGGCAAAGGCAATTGAAGATCAGACATATGAAAGCTCTTTTGATAAGAGAATCATGTGCCTAACTAATCTAGATGAACAGAGAACCATGGTGGTAGACTGAATTGCTACTCATCAAAGTCTAGTAAATAAACTCTTTGACTAGAAGGCCAAAAATCATGATTTCTAGATTGGGGATCAAGTCCTGCTGTGGGACAAAAGGAGAAAACAAAAAGGGATGCATGGAAAGTTTGAATCCCTTTGGAGAGGCCCATTTATAATTCATCAACACAATGGTGAAAATACATTTTTGCTGAAATATCAAGATGATACACTCCTTTCTCTACCTCATAGTGGGTAGCATCTGAAACACTTCAACTCTTGAAGTATCAGATCGTTTCATTTGTACATATGTATATTTGTATAGTTTTTAATTCTATTTTATTTTGTTTGTTTCCATTTTTTGATGCCTTCCATTTTTGGGTGACATGACTCCATAGCCAAATGGTACACATGAAGACACTAGAGATTCTAGATTCTACTCCCTTTAATTCTTTTTTATAATTGATAGAAGTTCCCCAACTGGAGCCAGCTGTTGTCCCCAAAAATAGACTTCTCATTTTTTGGGACAACATGTGAACTATTTTAGTTCAATAGATAAAAATAATCTCTTCCCTTCTCAAAATTTGTTCTAAGCATTCAAATTCCTCATTTTTCAAGCTTCTCAAAAATCTACGTACTCTGCAGGGCAAGTTCTACAGGCTTCACAGGTTGATTTGTATGGACTCTATAGGAAAAAATCAAGCTCTCAACACTTAGGTGATTTCAAAGTTGGTTCAATGACAAGGTTCAACCAAAAGAGTTCATCAACAAGCTTCTAAGCAAGGATTGAACCATTAAACCATTGAACCTTGAACCATTTTGGTTTAATGGGTTCAATGGGTTCAAAGGTTTAACATCAGTAGCAAGAGTTAAGCGCATTTGTCAAGGTTCAAAGTTCAACCGCATCAAGGTTCAATGGCTTCAAAACACTTATAAAAGAGAAGAAGGCTTGAACCATTGAACCACTTTGGTTTAACAGGTTTAATGACCAAATGGTTTAACGCATTTGGTTCAAAAGATCAAAAGGACTTAGCCAAATAAAAATAATGAACTGATTGAACCATTGAACCTTGAACCAAAGGGTTCAATGAGTTCATAGGTTCAAAGTTTCAACCAGTGTGATGAAGATCAAAGAGCTTAGAAAGAAAAAGGAAGTGACGGACTAATGGTTCAATAGGTTTAAAGGCTTCTACAGGTAGGCTCAATCAAAAGAACAAGTTTCTGACACTTAGTCATTTTCAGGACAAGTTCAAGGTTCAACAGGTTCAAGGTTCAACAAAGCTTATTTCAAAGAATCCTAGTTCAAGTAGTAAATAGAAACAAGGGAATGAACCATTGAACCATTGAACCAAAGTTGGTTTAATCAGTTGGTTCAAGTGATAAGTTTAAAGGAGTGCTCCAAGTGTCAAAGACACAAGTGCCCTTGCAGAGGGAATTTTTGTGGCAAAAGTGACTAAGGAAGGAAACAAAAACATAATAGAACTTAGTGGATGCTGCCAAGTGTCATCTTTTGAGCCTCATTTCACTTTATTTCTAAGAGCAGTGGATGATACCATGTGTCCTCTATAAGTTAAGTGGAACATGCTAAGTCGCATCATCTACATGAATCTAAAATGAATCCCACATGGTTCTATAGTGTTTCCAAAATGTAGTGGAAACCACCAAGTGTCATCTTTTTCAAGACACTCAAAAGGCATCTAAAGCTTCTACAAGTTCAACAGATGCTGCCATGTGTCCTTACCTATTTCACAGTGGATGTTTCCACGTGTCACAATTTGAGATTCGCATAAAATTGACGAAGGCAAATTTCCAAGGGACAAACATCCCTTTCAGAGGACACTTAGAAGTTGAAGTGAACCATTTGAAAAACTTGAAAGGCTAATTTGGAGCTTTAAAAACCCTTACGGAGGGTTGGAAGGGGGAAAATGGACCAATTCAAAGGCCAAAAGAGCAAAGGGATTTCCTTCAAAAAAGTTCCCCTGGTAAAAGTGATAAAGAGACAATTCCTTCAAATAAATTTTCTAAAAGAATTCCTTCAGACTTTTTCCACTAAAAGAAAAGTTTGAAGAAACTAAAAACCCACAATGCTACCACATGTCCTTCATCAAATTCATAGCGGAACATGCCACATGACTCTCATAAAATTTAGTAGAAGCTACCAAGTGTCATCTTCTACAAGTTTCTCAAAAGAGACATGGAAGCTACCACATGTCTTGATTAAACTCCGTAGAGAGCGACAAGTGTCTGCACCCATGATTTTGAGTTTCTAATAGGTTTCAAAGCCTCTATTAATAAGCATCTCTTAGAGTCTCACAAAATTTTCCATGTGTCTTCACCTATTTAGCAGCAAAATGTGCCATGCATCAATTGCTAAAAATCAGTAGAAAGTGATTAAGGAACAGAGCATCGAATTGAATCTAGGACCCAATTCAAATAACCAAAAAAGGAGGAATAATGCAGAAGGACCAAAAAAATTTATGCATCAGATATGTTTCTAGAAGCAGATCACTAGATGGACATTAAAAGATGCAAACGTTCAATGGTGTGACCCATTTCTCTGCATTAAGAAAAGTAAACGGGTAAATGACCCTAAATTCCAACATGTCTTCTTAACAAAATTTGATGTAACATGATGTGTTACTATTCCCAAGTCCTTCTTGAAGAGGCTATATAAGGGACTCTCTTTTATTTTTTTAGCGATATCTATCTCTGATTATCAAAAACAAAACTCTACCCAAATTGAAAGGCATTACTGAGACTTTGAGCTCAAATTGTTGATCATATTTTGTTATTGGAATAAGAAAGCAAGTGACTTTTCAGAATTTGTGTTGTGATATCTTTGTTGTTGGGGAAACTGTTCTTATGTCTTTTTCCTTAATATATTTTTTGTTCCTTTAATTCAATGAGCAAAATTAGTGTAAGTAGTCAGGAAGGTGTCTTGAAGTCAACTGTGGAGAGACTTTGTGCCCCCAAAATTGCCTTTAGTGTGTTTTATTTTTTGTTTTTGTGTAAAGGACCTTGGGATGACTTTGTGCCCTCATTTTCCTTCATATCTCACTCTTGCGCAATTGAAGTGGAGACTTTGTGCTACATCTCAATCTCTGGTTACTACTTCCTTGGTTACATTTTACAATTACTATCAAGAAGATTCTTGTGGTTTGCTGAATAGTACTTCTGAAAGAGGAGGAATGCTTTTTGTTATTTCCCTTAAGATCTCTCCTTTGATTTGCATGCATCATCTCTAAAAAAAGAGAGATGGATGGTTTATTCTACCCTTGAGTATTATTTTCTATATATATATATATATATATATATATATATATATATATATATATATATATATATATATATATATATATATATATATTATATATAACATATCTATAGGGATCCTCCCCTTGATGAGAGGAGAGATTAGTCCCCTTTTGATGTGGTAAACCTACACATTTGGATGATCAATCTTCCTACTTTGGATAATTAGACCTATTTTATTTATAAGTATGTTGATCGACAAAATATTCAACCAACACAATGTACCCAAGGTACTAAATTGTTGGCATCCCAAATGAGTATTTGTCAAGATTTACATACAACTTGTACTCCCAAAGAGTTTGGAGAACCTTATGAATATGTTGTAGATGTTCCTCCCATGTTCTAATATAGATGAGTATGTCATCTAGGTAGACAACTATCCATGAGTTGGTGAAGGGTCACATGATGTCATCCATCATAATCATGAAGGTTGCAGGTGTATTAGTTAAGCCAAAAGGCATAACCAACCATTCAAAGAACCCCTCAGATTTGAATGCAGTCTTCCAAACATCGATGGGATCAATGGTAATTTGGTGATATCTAGATTTGAGATCAATTTTTGTGAATAACTTCACACCATGGACTTGGTCCAGCAGGTCATCAATCCTAGGGAGAGGGTAGTAATTCTTCACAGTGACTTTTTTTTAGACTTGATAGTCAATGAAAATCCTCCATGTTCCATATTTATTTGGTGTCAAGATAATTGGGCTACCATATGGTGAAGAACTTGGCCTAATTTGACCCTTTAAGATCAATTCTTGAATTTATTTTTTATCTCATCATCCTCCAAAACTGATATGCTATACATAGTACTGTGAGGAAAAGGAGACCCTGGGATCAAATCGATAGAATGTTTTACCTAACAATGTAGTGGAACTCCTATGGGTGAAATGAATAGGTCATCATATTCTCCTATGATTTGTCCCATCTACTTTTATTATTGTGTTGATTGTGTAGTCAGGTCTGCAACATCAACCTTCTTGGATTTATGTGGTTTGATCACCATGTGAATGAATTAATTTGTCTTTTCTACTTATCTCTTACATTTCTTGGCACTAATTAGAGAGATAGATGTGGGAGGTGGTACCTTTGGTACCCTATAGCATCGTGTTCCAAGAGTGAGGGTGATTCTTCAGGTTCATGATTCATAGATGTTATGTGAATCATATATGAATGGCTGACTAAGAAGTACATCACAAACATTTAGATTGACCACATCACATAAGAATTCATCTTGGAAAGGTTTTATTACATATGAAAGAAGACACTGATGGGTGACATGAAGGTCTCTCCCTAGACTCAACCATCTAATATTGTATGGCTTTGGGTGAGGCTTCATGGATAGTTTCATACTATTCAAAACTTTAGCATAGATTAAATTCTTTTGACTCCCACTATTAAGGATCAAATGCAAAGGCTTACCTTTTACCCATAATTTGGAGTGGAACAATCTTTCTTTGTCATCTGGCCTTTCCTCATAGGTCTATGATGAAGAAACGATGGTATCGGGCTCAACATCTACAATCTCTTCTTAGTCCTCTTTGACTATAGGTTGTGTATGAGATAGACTAGTAGATGTTGAGTATTATGTCTAAGAAAATACTGACTTGATGGATTGACATTCTTCTTTGGCATGAGTTCTAGTTTTGTGTTAATCACACCATTTTCCAGCCTTCACCTTCTGGGGTTTCTTATCTTGAAACTCTTTTTTCTTCTAATTTTGGCCTTGTGTTTAACCTTATCATTTTTCCATTTTGAGGGTTGAATCTTCATATTCTTTCTACCGTGTTTTTTCTTGATCTTCACTGTAAACTTGTATGCCTCACCAAGGGTTTCCAAACTAAAGAGTTCCATTTCCCCCCATATGTACTATTGTAGTCCACCATAATGTTTGAAAGTCTTATATTTCTCACTTTCTTGGATGCCCAATCTTGTAGACAAAGAATGAAAAATGTGTGTGTAATCTTGAATAGATTGGTCCTTACCTAGGCAAAGTTATTGCCACTATATGTAAAGATCATCATATGCTCTAATGGGATAGTATTCTTCCTTGACTACTTCCATGAAATCATCCTAGGTAGGTTCTACCTCAAGGCCAATGTCATCTATACTGAACCTCTTTTTTTACACTTCCCACCAATTTTTCATTGGCAATGATGCTTTCAAAAGATCAAAAGTGATCTTTTCTCCATTGGTGAACTTATTTACAGAGTAGGAAGACAATTGATCTAACTAATTTTCTACTACATCAGCATTGATTTTTCTTTCAAATGTAGGAATATCAAAATTTACCTAAACCTTGAAGGATGTTGGAGCATTGAAAGGATGGTCCATGGATGAGGAGCTAGGAAGTGTAGATGAGGAGCTAAAATTTCTAATCAAAATTTATAGAATTTGGGTAAATTATTACAACACCTATGTTTGTTGCCATTGGAGGGATTCATTCACCATTTCATTGAAAGGATCAAATGTCTCGCAGTCATCCACCATTTGAAGTCATTTGGAGTGAATAGGTGGATAGTTTGGAAGCTCTGTTGTTTTCCACCCAAGCTTCTTGTAGCCTGACCTCATCCTCAAGATCATACACTCTCAAGATAAACTAGTCTGATACCACTGATCCAAAATTGATAAGTTTTAGTTGACACATATTTTAAGAACACAAAAATAACATAGTAATAATAAATTCTCTAAGAAGAGATGTTTTATTACTCAAGATCATAATACAACTATATGTTTATCTCTGGGAAGAGATGTCTCATTTCCATTTCAAGTTACATCTTCATTTATACACATTTTTGAATTAAGGGGAGGATGTGGAAGGTCATTAATCTCAAGGGAGATGAATTGGTTCAACTTCCATGATTTAAAACAATACATAATTTAAGGAATTACTATTTTTAGATTGCACTACTAAAATTAAAATTTGGGGCACTTTCAGTGGATTTTCAAGGGTCAAACTTCATCAAGCGGAGTTCCATGCCATCTCACCATGTTCTCTTCATGCTTAACTTTCCAACAATTCAAATAGCAAGTCAATTTGAGATATGTTCAAAATTTATGTATCCTGAAAGTTCTATCATCAATTGGAGTGGAACCATCACTTGAATTATCACATGAATTATTTCCGGAATCATTCCTCCCTCCTTGAGAAGCAATGGTCCCCATTGCATCAATTTTCCTCATCAGGTGTGGTAGTTGTGTCTTCATTTGATTCTATGTGAGCCACTCACCTTGGTGGCTAAGATGGCCCCTTTTGACCACTCGATAAAGTAGAATAGAGCTTCCTCTTGTTGTCTTCATCCAAGTGTCCACAATTTGATCCTCCTCCATTGGAGAAAACATTTGTGGATCAAGCTCGTGTATGTCTAATTGTTCTGCTATGACTGAAGTGTTCAACAGAGGTGGATGATATGGTTTGAGGAGATCCATATTGAATATTGGATGCAGAACAAGGTAGGCTGGTAGGTTTAACTCAAAAGCATTTTCTCCAAAATTTTTGCTGATGGTGTAGTGACCATATTATAGAGGCCAAAATTTTCTATGTGGGCCTACAATTTGTTCCCTCTGAAGCCACAACCAAACCTTGTCACCCATAATAAAATGGTGTGCAATCCTATGTTTATCATGACATTGCTTATACTTTTTATTCATATTCTCCAAGATGCCATGAACTTACTACTAGATGTGTTGTATTTATTCAATGAACTTTGTTGCTTTTGCTACCTCAAATCTTCTATGAGGTGTGTATTCCATGGTAGAGAATGGAATAGCTATATCAATTAGTGCCATGGGTTGGAACCCAAAGCATACCTTGAATGGACTATGCTTGGTCGAGCTATGCAGGGTCTGATTGTATCCATGTTGTATGAAAAGAAGCCCCTCATCCCATGTGCATGGATTTTTGGAGTGATACATCTGAATTATGTGAATAATCAAGTGGTTCACCACCTCTATTTGACCATCAATTTATGGATGGAAGGCTATGGACTTCATTATCTTGGTATCCATCATCTTCCATAGAGTGGACCAAAATATGCTTAGGGACCTACTATCTCAACCTGAGCTAATGGACTTGGGGAGACCAAAATGGAGCCATACATGACTAAAATATAGTTGAGTAGTTTCTTCAGTAGATATATTTTTCTTACAAGCAATCATGATAGCTATATTATAAAAATGATCAACTAAAAAAAAATATAGTCCTTGCCATGTTTTGAAGTGGGCAAATCTAAGATAAAATCCATTGAGATAGATTCACAAGGCCTAGTTGGTTCTAGAAATGGCGTGCACAAACCTTGCTTCTTATTTGTTGGATTGGCTATCACACATGGGGTGAAAAATTTGAGATACTTTTCCACATATTTTTGCATATGGGGCTGGTAGAAGTGTTTCTGAAGAACTACCATTGTCTTTTCTACAACAAAGTGTCTAACTATCCTACTAAAATGTGCAACCCATATCATCTTCAGTTGCTTTACTGTTGGAACATAGATGTGCCCCATATGATAGAGGACATTATATTGCAAATAGAAATTAGAAACATGTTTACCTTTATGAATCACTTAATATGTATTATCAAAGGTAGGATCTACTTCATACATAGCATCCCAAGTGGTAGTATCATGTCTGCATAGGTCAAGAACTATTGTGAGTGTAGTAATTGGTAGGTGGCTTAGACAATCTATAATTGTATTTGAGCTCCCATTTTTGTGTTTGATTATCAGATGGAATTGTTGAATATATGTGGCCCACTTTTGGTGCCTCTCTTTTCATAGGTTTCTCTATTTTTGGATGAATTATAATGGTCTATGGTCAGTGTGGATGACCATCTCTTTCCCCAAGATGTAGTTTTTCCATTATTTACAAGCTTGCACAATGGCATAAAGCTAATTATCATATGTCAGATATTTTTTTACTATATCAGAGAAAGTTTCACTATGATATGCAATAAGATGGCCATGTTGCATGATGACACATCCCATAGCATATTCAAATGCATCTATCATCAACACAAAAGGTTGATGCAAATCTGGCAAGGCAAGGGGCTGAGCAAAGTATATTCTTCAAATTATCAAATTACCTTTGTTGTATTTCACCCCACTAAAATGTAGCTTTAGCTCTTCCTTTAGTCACTTGGGTTAGTGACCAAGCAACATGTGAAAATCCAAGAACAAACCTATGATATAAATTTGCAAGACCCAAGAAGTTGTGAAGTTCTGTGAGGGTCCTCAGTGTAGGCCTTTCTTGAATAACCTAGATCTTTTATAGATCAACATGGACCCCTTCTTCATTCACAACCTACCCAAGGTACTGAATTATTGTCATCCTAAATGCACATTTGTCAAGATTTACATACAACTTGTGCTTCTGAAGAGTTTGAATCACCTTACAAAAATGTTGTAGATATTTTTTCCATGTTCTACTATAGATGAGTATGTCATCTAGGTAGAAAACCATGAATGAGTTGGTGAAGGGTCGTAGGATGTCATCCATCATCCTCATGAAGGTTTTAGGTGTGTTAGTTAAGCCAAAAGTCATAATAAACCATTCAAATAGCCCCTCCTTAGATTTGAATGTAGTCTTCCAGACATCAGTGGAATCAATGGGAATTTTGTGATATCAAAATTTGAGATCAATTTTGGTGAATAACTTCACACCACAGAGTTGTTCTAGTAGGTCATCAATCCTAGGGAGAGGGTAGTGATTCTTCATAGTGGTTTTATTCATGGCTCGATAGTCAATGCAAAGCCTCCATGTTCCATCTTTCTTTGGTTCCAAGACAATTAGGCTACCAAAAGGTGAAGAGCTTGGCTTGATGTGACCTTTTTGGATCAATTCTTGAATTTGTCTTTTTATCTCATCAATCTCTAAAATTGGCATGTGATACATAGGACTATTAGGCAAAGGTGACCCTAGGATGAAATCGATAGAATGTTTTACCTGATAATGTAGTGGAACTCCTGTGGGTGACTTGAATAAGTCATCATATTCTCTTGTGATTTGTCCCATCTGATTTTGTTTTTGTGTTGATTGTGTAGTCTAGACTACAACATCATCCTTCTTGGATTTTGGTGGTTTGACCACCATGAGAGTGAATTGCTTTGTCTTTTCTAACAATCTTTAAAATTTCTTGACACTACTTAGGGAGACATATGTGGGAGGTAACACCATGTTCCAAGAGTGAGGGTGATTCTTCAGGTTAATGATTAATAGATGCCATGTCAATCATACATGAATGACTAAACAAGGAGTACATCACAAACATCTAGACTGACCACATCACACAAGACTTCATCTGGGAAAGATTTTATTGCATATGAAAGAAGACACTGATGGGTGAATGGAGGTCTCTCTTTTGGCTCAACCATCTAATACTATATGGCTTTGCGTGAGGCATCATGGATAGATTCAGACTTTTCATAACTTTAGCAGAGATTAAATTCTTTTGAATCCCACTATCAATAATGAAATGCAAAAGATTACCTTTTACCCATAATTTGGAGTGGAAGAATCTTTCCTTGTCATCTGGATTTTCCTCATTGGTCTATGATGAAGTGATGATGGTGTCGGTCTCAACATCTACAATCTCTTCTCCATCCTCTTCGACTATAGGTTGTGTATGAGATAGAGTAGTAGATGTCAAGTATTTTGACTTAGAAAGTAGTGACTTGATGGCTCAACATTATTCTTTGGAGTGAGATCTAGTTTTGTGGTAATCACACCATTTTCTAGCCTTCCTATTTTGGGGTTTCTTATCTTGAAAATCCTTTTGCTTCTAATTTTGGCCTCTTGTTTGAATCCTTGTAATTTTTCCATTTTGAGAGTTGAGTCTTCATATTCTTTCTACCATGCTTCTACTCAATCTTCACTACAAATTTGTATGCCTCATCGAGGGTTTCCAAATTGAAGAGTTCCATTTCCCTCAGTATGTACCATTTTAGTCCACAATTAATATTGAGAGTCTTATTTTTTTCACTTTCTTGGATGCCCAATCTTGTAGATAAAGAATTAAAATTGTCTATGTAATCTTGAACAGATTGGTCTTTACCTTGGCAAAGTTGTTGCCACTATATGTATAGATCATCATATACTCTAATGGGATAGTATTCTTCCTTTACCGCTTCCATAAAATCATCCCAGGTAGGTTCCACCTCAAGGCCAATGTCATCTATAATGAACCTCTTTTTGTACACTTCCCACCAATGAATTAATGCTTTAAAAAGAGCAAAAGTGATCTTTTCTTCATCGATGAACTTATTTACAGTGAAGTAGGAAGACAATTGATCCAACCAATTTTATACTACAACAACATTGTTTTTACCTTCAAATGTAGGTATATCAAAATTTACCTAAACCTTGAAGGGTGTTGGGGCATCGAAAGGATGGTCCATGGATGAGGAACTAGGAAGTGAAGATGAGGAGCCATAATTTCTCATCAAAAGTTACTAGAGAATTTAGGTAAATTATTGTAGCATATATGCTTGTTTCCATTGGAGGCCTTCATTCACCATTTCATTGAAAGGATCAGATGTCTCGGTATTTTCCTCCATTTGAAATTATTTGGAGTGAATAGGTGGATAGTTCGGAAGCTCTATTGTTTTCCAACCAAGCTTCTTGTAACCTGAACTCATCATCGAGATCATACACTCTCAAGACAAATTGCTCTGATACCACTGATCCAAAACTCAAAATTTTTAGTTGACAAATATTTTAATAACACAAAAATAACACAATAATAATGAATTATCTGAGAAGATATGTTTTATTACTCAAGATCACAATATAATTATATGCTTATCTCTGAGAAGAGATGTCTCATTTCCATTTTAGGTTACATCTTCATTTATACACATTTTGAAATTAGGGGGAGGATGTAGAAGGTCACCAATCTCAAGGGAAATGAATTGGTTTGACTTCCACAATTTAAAACAATACAAAATTTGAGGAATTACTATTTTTAAAAACTTACTATTTTTAGACTGCACTACTAATATTGAAATTTAGGGAACTTCCATTGGGTTTTTAGGTTAAAACTTAATAAAATAGAGATACATGACATCTCACCACATTATTATCATTCTTATCTTTCCAACGATTCAAATGGTGAGTCAATTGGAGATACAAGGCAAAAGTTATGGCTCCTAAAAGTTCTATCATCAATTTGAGTGGAACCATCACCTGAATTGTCACCTAAATTTTTACCCAAATCATTCCTCCCTCCTTGAGAAGCAATGGTCCCCATTACATTAATATTAATCATCAGGTGTGGTAGTTATGTCTTCATTTGATTCTATATGAGCCACTCACCTTGGTGGCTAAGCTGACCCCTTTTGACCACTCGATAAAGTGGAATAGAGCATCCTCTTATTGTCTTCATCCAAGTGTCCAAAATCTAATCCTCCTCTACTGGAGCAAAACTCTATGGATCAATCTCATCAATGTGTACTTGTTCTTCTATGATTAAAGTGTCTAATAGAGGTGGATGATATGGTTTGAGGAGCTCCACATGCAATATTGGATGAAGACCAAGGTAGGTTGGTAGGTTCAACTCAAAAACATTTTCTCCAACTTTTCTAGTGATGGTGTAGGGACCATATCATAGAGGCATAATTTTTTTATGTGGGCCTATAATTCATTCCTTCTAAATCCACAACCAAACCTTGTCACCCACAACAAAATGGTGTGCAATCTTATGTTTATCGTGACATTGCTTATACTTCAGATTCATCTTCTCCAAGATGTCATGAACTTTTTACTAGATGTGTTGCATTTATTCAATGAACTTTGTTGCTTTTACTACCTCAAATCTTCCATCAAGTGTGTATTCCATGGTAGAAAATGAAACAGCTATATTAATTGGTGCCATGGATTGGAACCTCAAGAATACTTAGAATGGACTATGCTTGGTCAAGCTATGTAGGGCCCAATTGTATCCATGTTGTATTAAAAGAAGCCCCTCATCCCATGTGCATAGATGTTTAGAGTGATAAATATGAATCATGTGAAAAATTAATTGGTTCACCACCTCTATCTGACTATCAGTTTGTGGATGGAAGGATATAACTTTATCATCTTGGTATCCATCATCTTGCATAGAGTGGACCAAAAGATGCTCAGGAACCTACTATCTCGATCTGAGAGAATGGACTTGGGGAGACCAAAATGGAGCCATACATGACTGAAATATAGTTTAGCAATTTCTTTAGTAGATATATTTTTCTTACAAGAAATCATGATAGCCATTTTTGAAAAATGATTGACTACAACAAAAATACAGTCGTTGACATGTTTTGAAGTGGGCAAACCTGAGAGAAAATCCATTGAGATAGATTCCCAAGGCTTAGTTGGTTCTAGTGATGGTGTATACAATCCTTGCTTCTTATTTTTTGGCTTGGATATTACACATGGGGTGAAATATTTGAGATGTTTTTCCATATCCTTTCACATATGGGGCTAGTAGAAGTGTTTCTGGAGAACTACCAATGTCTTTTCTACACCAAAGTGTCTAGTTTTCCTATTGAAATGTGCTTTCCATATCATCTTCTATTGCTCTATAGTTAGAACATAGATGTGCCCCATATGATAAAGGACATTATCTTGAAAATATAAATTACAAACATGGTTTCATTTTTGAATCACTTGATATGTATCATCAAAGGCAAGATATGCTTCATACAAAGCACCCCAAGTGGTAGTCTCATGTCCTTATAGGTCAAGAACTATTGTGAGTGTAGTAATTGGTGGGTGGATAAGATAATCTATAGCTATATTTGAGTTCCACATTTTATGTTTGATTATCAAATGGAATTCTTGAATATATGTTGCCCACATTTGGTGCCTCTCATTTTGTAGTTTTCTCTATGTCTGGATGAATGCCAATGGTATATGGCCAGTGTGGATGACCATCTCTTTCCCTAAGATGTAGTCTTTCCATTGTTTGTAGGCTTACACAATAGCATAGAGCTCCTTATCATATGTTAGATATTTCTTTACTATATCATTGAAAGTTTCACTGTGATATGCAATAGGATGTCCATGTTGTATGATGATAGCTCCCATAACATATATAGATGCTTTTGTCATCAACTCAAAAGGTTGATGAAAATTTGGCAAGGCAAGAATAGGGGCTGAGTAAAGTCTGTTCTTCAAATTCTCAAATTCCTTTTATTGTATTTCACCCCACTAAAATGTATCTTTAGCTCCTCCTTTAGTCACTTGGGTTAGTGACCAAGTAACATGTGAAAATCCAAGAACAAACCTGCGATAAAATTTTTCAAGACCCAAGAAGCTATGAAGTTCTTTGAGGGTCCTTGGTGTAGGCCATTCTCAAATAACCCAAATCTTTTTTGGATCAAAATGGACTCCTTCTTCAATCACAATGTACCCAAGGTACTAAATTTTTGACATCCCGAATGTGCATTTGTCAAGATTTACATACAACTTGTGCTCTGGAAGAGTTTGAATCACCTTACGAACATGTTGCAGATGTTCCTCCCATGTTCTACTATAGATGAGTATGTCATCTAGGTAGATAACCATGAATGAGTTGGTGAAGGTTCACAGGATGTTATCCATCATCTTCATGAAGGTTATAGGTGTGTTAGTTAAGCCAAAAATAATAACCAACCATTTGAGGAGCCCCTCCTTAGATTTGAAAGCAGTCTTCTAGACATTGGTGGGATTGATGGGAATTTGGTGATAGCCAAATTTGATATCAATTTTGGTGAATAAATTCACACCATGGAGTTGGTCCAGTAGGTCAACAATCTTGGGGAGAGGGTAGAGATTCTTCACAATGATTTTATTCAAGGCATGATAGTCAATGCAAAGCCTCCATGTTTCATCTCTCTTTGGTGCCAAAAGAATTGGGCTGCCATAGGGTGAAGATATTGGCCTGATGTGAACCTTTTGAATCAATTCTCGAATCTATCTTTTTATCTCATCATTCTCCAAAACTATTCTTTGATACATAGGATTGTTAGGCAAAGGTGACCCTAAGATCAAATCAATAGAATGTTTTGCTTGAAAATGCAGTGGAACTCCTATGGGTAACATGAATAAGTCATCATATTCTCCTATGATTTGTCCCATCTACTTTTGTTGTTGTGTTGATTGTGTAGTCAGAACTGCAACATCAACCTTCTTGGATTTATATGGTTTGATCACCATGAGAATGAATTAATTTGTATTTTATACTTATCTCTTACATTGCTTGGCACTAATCAGGGAGACACATGTGGGAGGTGGTACCTCTAGTACCCTATAACGCCATGTTCCAAGAGTGAGGGTGATTCTTTAGGTTCGTGATTCATAGATGCCATGTGAATCATATATGAATGGCTGACCAAGGAGTACATCACAAACATTTAGATTGACCAGATCACACAAGACTTCATCTTGAAAAGGTTTTATTGCATATGAAAGAAGACACTGATGGGTGACACGAAGGTCTCTCCCTGGGCTCAACCATCCAATACTATATGGCTTTGGGTGAGGCTTCATGGATAGTTTCAGACTTTTCACAACTTTAGGAGAGATTAAATTATTTTGACTCCCACTATCAAGAATGAAATGGAAAGGCTTACTTTTTACCCATAATTTGGAGTGGAAAAATCTTGCCTTGTCATCTAGCCTTTCCTCATAGGTCTATGATGAAGTAACGATGGTATTAGGCTCAACATCTACAATCTATTTTTCATCCTCTTCAACTGTAGGTTGTGTATGAGATAGAGTAGTAGATGTCAAGTATTGTGACTCAAAAATTAGTTACTTGATAGCTTGACATTCTTCTTTGGAGTGAGTTCCAGTTTTATGTTAATCACACCATTTTCCAGCCTTCCCCTTCTGGGGTTTCTTATCTTGAAAATCCTTTTGCTTCCAATTTTGGCCTTGTGTTTGGCCTTCCTTATCATTTTTATATTTTGAGGGTTAACTCTTTGTATTCTTTTTGCCATGCTTCTACTCAATTTTCACTATAGAATTGTATGCCTGACTGAGGGTTTCCAAATTGAAGAGTTACATTTCCCCCCATATGAACCATTGTAGTCCACCATGATATTTTAGAGCCTTATTTTTTAAACTTTTATGGATGCCCAATCTTGTACACAAAGAATGAAAAATGTTTATGTAATATTAAACATATTGGTCCTTACCTTGGCAAAGTTGTTGCCACTATATGTATAGATCATCATACACTCTAATGTGATAGTATTCTTCCTTTACCACTTCCATGAAATGATCCTAGGTAGGTTCCACCTCAAGGCCAATTTCATATATATTGAACCTTTTTCTTTACACTTACCACAAATTTTTTATAGGTAATGATGCTTTCAAAAGAGCAAAAATGATCTTTTATCCATCGATGAACTTATTTATAGAGAAGTAGGAAGACAATTGATCCAACCAATTTTCTATTGCATCAACATTGATTTTACCTTCAAATATATGAATATTAAAATTTACTTAAACCTTGAAGGGTGTTGGGGCATTGAAAGGATGGTTCATGGATGAGGAGTGAGGAAGTGTAGATGAGGATCCAAAATTTCCCATCAGAAGTTGATGGAGAATATGGGTGAATTGTTATAACATCTTTGCTTATTGCCATTGGAGGGCTTCATTCACCATTTCATTGAAAGGATCAGATGTCATGGTGTCATCTTCCATTTGAAGTCATTTAGAGAAAATAAGTGGATAGTTTGGAAGCTCCATTGTTTTCCACCCAAGCTTCTTGTAGCCTAACCTCATATTCAGGATCATACACTCTCAAGACAAATTGCTCTGATACCACTGATCCAAAACATAGAAGTTTTGGTTGAAAAATATTTCAAGAACACAAAAATAATATAGTAACAATGAATTCTCTAAGAAGAGATGTTTTATTACTCAAGATCACAATACAATTATATGCTTATCTCTGAGAAGAGATGTCTCATTTCCATTTTAGGTTACATCTTCATTTATACACATTTTGAAAGTAGGGGGAGGATGTGAAAGGTCACCAATCTCAAGGGAGATTAATTTTTTTAACTTACACGATTTAAAATAATACAAAATTCAAGGAATTACTATTTTTAGACTACACTACTAAAATTAATATTTGGGGCACTTCCATTGTGTTTTTGGTGGTCAAAAGTCATCAATAAAATCTCCATGCCATCTCACCACTTTCTCCTTGTTATTATATTTCCAAAGGTTCAAATGGTGAGTCAATTGGAGCTATGGTGAAAAAGTTATGGTTCCTAAAAGTTCTATCATCAATTAGGGTGGAACCATTAACCAAATTATCACCTAAATTGTTTCCCAGATCATTCCTCCCTCTTTGAGAAGTAATCATTCCCATTGCATCAATGTTCCTCATCAAGTATGGATGTTGTGTCTTCATTTGATTCTCTGTGAGCCACTCACCTTGGTGGCTAAGCTGGCACCTTTTGACCACCTAATAAAGCAGAATAGAGCATCCTCTTGTTATCTTCATCTAGGTGTCCACAATTTGATCCTCCTCCACTAGAGTAAAACTCTATAGATCAAGCTCATCAATGTCTAGTTGTTCTTCTATGACTGAAGTTTCTAATAAAGGTGGATGATATGGTTTGAGGAGCTCCACATTAAATATGGGATGTAGACCAAGGTAGGCTGGTATGTTAAACTCAAAAGCATTTTCTCCAAATTTTTTGGTGATGGTGTAGGGACCATATCACAGACGCTAAATTTTTATATGTGGGCCTACAAGTCATTCCTTATAAAGCCACAACCAAACCTTGTTAGCCACAATAAATGGGTGTGCAATCCTATGTCTATCATGGCATTGCTTGTACTTCTAATTCATCTTCTCCAAGATGTCATGAACTTTTTGCTGGATGTGTTGTATTTATTCAATGAACTTTGTTACTTTTCCTACCTCATATCTTCCATGAGGTGTGTATTCCTTAGTAGAGAATGGAACAACTATATCAATTGGTGTCATGGGTTGGAACCCGAAGCATACTTGGAATGGATTATGTTTGGTTGAGTTGTGCAGGGCCCAATTGTATTCATTTTGTATGAAAATAATACCCTCATCCTGAATGTGCATTTATCAAGATTTGGGTGGGATCGATGGGAATCTGGTGATATCCATATTTGAGACTAATTTTGGTGAATAACTTCACACCATGGAGTTGGTCCAGTAGGTCATTAATCCTAGGGAAAGGGTAGCAATTCTTCATAGTGATTTTATTCAAGGCTTGATAGTCAGTGCAAAGCCTCTATGTTCCATCTTTCTTTGGTGCTATAACAATTGGGCTGCCACAAGGTGAAGATATTGGTCTGATGTGACCCTTTTGGATCAATTATTGAATCTATCTTTTTATCTCATCATTCTCCAAAACTGATCTATGATACATAAGACTATTAGGCAAAGGTGACCCTAGGATCAAGTTGATAGAATGTTTTACCGAACAATGCAGTGGAACTCCTATGGGTGACTTGAATAAGTCATCATATTCTCTTATGATTTTTCCCATTTGGTTTAGTTGTTGTGTTGATTGTGTAGTTAAGACTGCAACAAGTTTCTATGGTTTTACCACCATGAGAATGACTTACTTTATCTTTTCTACTAATCTCTTACATTGTTTGGCACTAATTAGGAAGATAGATATGGGAGGTGGTAGCCCTGGTGCCCTATAACACCATGTTTCAAGAGTGAGGGTGATTCTTTAGGTTCATGATTCATAGATGTCATGTCAATCATACATGAACAACTGACTAAGGAGTATATCACAAATGTCTACATTGACCACATCACACAAAACCTCATCTTGGAAAGGTTTTATTGCATATGAAAGAAGACACTAATGGGTGACACAAAGGTCTCTCCCTAGGCTCAACCATTAAGTACTATATGGCTTTAGGTGAGGCTTCATGGATAGATTTAGAATTTTCACAACTTTAGCAGAGATTAAATTCTTTTGACTCCCACTATCAAGAATGAAATGCAAAGGCTTACCTTTTACCCATAATTTAGAGTGGGACAATATTTTCTTATCATCTAGCCTTTCCTCACGAGTCTGTGATAAAGTGATGATGGTGTCAAGCTCAACATCTATAATCTCTTCTTCATCCTCTTCAACTGTAGGTTGTGTATGAGATAGAGTAGTAGATGTCAAGTATTGTGACTCAAAAAGTAGTGATTTGATGGCTTGACATTCTTCTTTGGAGTGAGTTCCAATTTTGTGGTAATCACACCATTTTCTAGCCTTCCCTTTTTAGGGATTCTTATCTTGAAACTCCTTTTACTTCTAATTTTGGCCTCATTTTTGACCTTCCTTGTCATTTTTCCATTTGAGGGTTAACTCTTTGTATCATTTCTACCATGCTTTTGCTTAATCTTCACTGCAAACTTGTATGCCTCATCGAGGGTTTCCAAATTAAAGAGTTTCATTTCACCCCATATGTACCATTGTAGGGCACCATGATATTTGAGAGTCATATGTTTCTCACTTTTTTGGATGATCAATCTTGTAGATAAAGAATGAAAAATGTCTATGTAATCTTGAAATGATTGGTCCTTACCTTGGTGAAGTTGTTACCACTATATGTATAGATCATCATATGATCCAATGGGATAGTATTCTTCCTTTATGGCTTCCATGAAATCATCCCAAGTAGGTTCCACCTCAAGGCCAATGTCATTTGTATTGAAACTCTTTTTGTACACTTCCCACCAATTTTTCATGGGCAATGATGCTTTCAAAAGAGCAAAAGTGATCTTTCCTCTATGAGTGAACTTATTTATAGAGAAGTAGGAAGACAATTGATCCAAAAAAATTTCTACTTTTCAGCATTTATTTTGCCTTCAAATGTAAGAATATAAAAATGTACCTAAACCTTGAAAGGTGTTTGGGCAATGAAAGGATGGTTAATGGAGGAGGAGCTAGGAAGTGCAAATGAGGAGCCATAATTTCCCATCGAAAGTTGTTGGAGAATTTGGGAAAATTGTTTTAACATATATGATTGTTGTCATTGGAGGGCTTCATTCACCATTTCATTGAAAGGATCAGATGTATTAGTGTCATCCACCATTTGAAGTCATTTGGAGTGAATAAGTAGATAGTTTGGAAGATCTATTGTTTTCCACCCAAGCTTCTTGTAGCCTGACCTCATCCTCAGGATCATACACTCTCAAGACAAAATGCTTTGATACCAATGATCTAAAACATATAAGTTTTGGTTGACAAATATTTCAAGAACACAAAAATAACACATTAACAATGAATTCTCTAAGAAGATATGTTTTATTACTCAAGATTGCAATACAATTATAGGCTTATCTCTGGGAAGAGATATCTCATTTCCATTTTGGTTACATCTTCATTTATACACATTTTAAAAGTAAGGAGAGGATTTGGAAGGTCACCAATATTGAGGGAGATGAATTGGTTTGACTTCCATGATTTAAAACAATACAAAATTTAAGGAACTACTATTTTTAGAAACTTACTATTTTTAAACTGCACTACTAAAATTGAAATTTAGAGATTTTACATTGGGTTTTTGGGGGGTCAAAATTTATTTAAATAATCTCATTTCCATCTCACCACGTTATCCTCATTATTATCTTTCCAACAATTCAAACAAGGTCAAAGTTAAGATATCACTTTTATTTTACCTAATAGTAGGATAACAGATAGATAGGATAATAGTAAGAGTATAGAGTCAACTAGGTTAACATAATAGTAAAAACTAGGGAAAATAGAGTTTGATAAGAGTAAAAATTTGATTAGGTTGACCTAGTGTTGAAAATAGGGTCTGAAATTTGAAAAAATAGGGATATAGAGTCGATAGGGTTAACTTAGTTCCATAATCTAGATATAAAATAGGAAGAAAATATATAAAGTCAACAGGAATATTGTGTCTACAGGGTTGACCCAATATTGTAGGTAGGGTTAACAGATATTTTGTAAGAGACTATGTCAAACATAATGATTGTGTACTGAAACAAGAAAAAAAAATTAATTACTTTTGAAATCAAGAATTGAAATAAAAATCATAATCAATTGGTTAAATTTTGATGATCCAATTGAGGTGCACAACATAAAATCTTGTACCAACATTATCTAATGCAAGATTTTACAATACAGCATACAATTGAGCAAATAACAAGCAATCAAATTAGAAAGTAAATGCTAACATAGTGGTCATCCTAAATGTTGTTATATTATTAGAGTATGATTTTAAGTGTGATAATAATTTGGTTGTATATAAGGAACTATAAAAATGGATGATTTTGGGATGTTTAGGATAAAAGGGATATATGTTGGCAATAGTACTGGCTTGGTATGGGGGCCTACCCTGTCACTTCACACACCCCAAAGATAAGGGTGTCAGTTGATTACCCAATATATACCATTAACCATGTGTTTATACTTGGCCATAAAACCAAGTAGTCTTCCCCCTTGGTGATTAAATCCAAGTAGTTAGTGTAGACACCTAAGAGTGGCCATTAATTACCAAGCTTTAGACTAATTTCTATCAAACATCACAATTTGGCCTAAAACACTAAACTGCATTAAACAGTTTAAATTTGTCATATAAAAGTACCAATTTTGGCCAAAGTATCACTAAATAGGGTAATGCATTTTATGAAAGTGTTATTTCTTCCCAAATCATTTCGAGCTAAAATGCTAAAAATGCAATTTAATGCTCTAAACCACTAAATTCCCCAAATTTGGAAGCACATGACAAATGCATGCATTATTTTGTGTTAACAACATCCTAAATGGGATATTGGTCCATACACAATTAACATTAAACTCTAATTCCACTCTGGTCAAATTTTAACCTAATAATACAACATTTAAACTAGTTTGATTAATTTGTGCACCAATTTTCTAAAGATTGCACTAAATTTTTTAAATCATGCGTAGGCAAGTTAAATCAAATTATGAGCCTAATTAATAATTACATGAACTTGTTGAATATTTATTTATGGAAATTGATTGTGAATAACTACATCAATTATTGACATTATTCTATGGGGTGGCATCCATAAGCCATAAGTGCCACAAATATCTGATTAAGCCCTCCCATGCCTCTTTAATGCCTCTCTATCCCAAATATTTATGAGGGAATTTACTGATTTTAGCCTCTAAAATTGAATGTATTCTTAGGCACACATCTTCATCTTGATATGGATGGTTCAGGTTCATTTTAATCAAATGGAAAAATCTATAAATAGAAGGCTTCAAACTCATAATTTAAAGCTCTCTCAAGCCAAAGTTATCATGCTCAAATGATTTCAAAAGTGATTTTGATATAGTGTAATTATTCTAATTTGTTGAGTCAAAGATTCAAAATACAAAGCCACAAAGCCAATGATTCCAAGAGGAGGTGGAGAATACCCAAGGATCCATTGATGAAGTCCTTTGAAACACAAGCTGAGAAATCCAACCAATGAATCTTTTGGAGGAATCAAATAAGGTGAGAAAACTTTATTATTTATTTTCATTCTATTTGTGTCTTCATTTAGTTTATTCACTACGATCTCCCTAAAATTAAGACATGGAATTTGTATGCTTTGTTAGTCTATTTTTGTCAATTTGATTTCATTTTGAGACTAACACTTGATCTAACCTCCCATTCATTGTCAAATTCCTAGCATCACAAATAGTATGCCTGGTGGGACTGCACCCCATAAATTTGCTTAAATGACAACTAAAATCATATAATAATAAATTTCATATAGAATCTTGAATTTTAAGGGCAAAGTGGATGAAAAAATTGAGTAATGAGCCATTTTATGGAAGTAGTGATTTTGTTACTGTGGACTTATAATTTTATCCTCTGAGAGGACCACAAAACTACAACTAACACAATCAAAGTTTTATCACATAGTCATGAGTTTTCTCTATGAAAATCATATATTTAATTTATAGATAAAAATATTTCAAGTGACATAGAGGTGATATTACCATATCATGAATCTATATTCATAATATTGCAATACCACAACCCTGTAGTTACAGTTTTCTCAAAATCGTAACTTAGTGAGTTGTAAGATTGCATGACCATTAGCAGTTTTTTGACTTAACCACTAGCAGTCACACTAAAAATTTTGGTTAAAATACAAAACCACAACTTGTGAAATCATGTTTTTGAATTATGAGTTATGGTTTTGCACTATGGAGTTATAAGTTTACAGTGGACAAACTCAGAAGCTAGTAAGCCATCTTCTAGAGCTTGGTTTAGGGTCATACAGACTCCATTTTTTATAATTAATTTTTTTAAACCATGTTTTTTCTCTTAAATATTTATAAAATGCTATTATTTTAGCTTTAAGTCTCATATATCTTTCCCAAAATCTTTAAATAGGAGTTTGAACCTTTTTAATGTTTCTAATCGTCATTGCTTGGTTTCATTAAATTGTGTTTTCTTTGTATAATCCTTGCCTTGTAGGTTTTATTGATATTTTTTATAATCATTTCCTAACCTAACATGTTGATATTTTTTGGTTTTCCCCTCATATTGATAGGTGGTTGAAGATGGTCTTAGTCAATTGGCATTGATTATCACAACTGATATTAGTTGTTTTCAAACATCATTTGCTAACCAACAAATAAAATTCAAAGGGGCTATAATATAATGCAGGTTGAAAGGTTGATTTGAATACCAATTTTCATTTTTATGAATTATCACACATCTATTTTTGGGATTTTAAAATAATTAGTCAAATTTTAAATATTTCAATTTGGATCTAAAATGAACTTGCCAACTCTTACACATTTGGACTTAAGTGTTTAAAAGGAAATTGGTTGTATTTTTTGATTAATTTGTGTTTATGCAAGTTCTTTAAAAATTGGATATGAATATTAATCCAAAAATTTCAATTGATGCATAACAAAGAACCTAATCAAGTCTAAACTTGTTTCAAACTTTCTCACATCATCTTTTTTGTATCTAAAAAGCACTTAGTTCATTTTTATGCCTTAGATGTTTTTTCAAGTTTTTATAAGTTTCTAATCAAAGCCAAGAGGCCAAACTTCAAAATACATTTAATTATGGTGCTTTAAATTAAACTTAACATCATATTATTTTACATGATTTTGAGTAAGTCCATTTTCATGAAATTTATTTGTTGATTATTTGTTTAACAAAAAGGAATTTGTGTGTGTATGCTCTCCCCCCATCCCCTTTAGGGAAATTGTGGGATCAAAAATTCCATCTTCATCGCAAACTTTTGCCTTAGTCCAAAGTTTTAAAAGGGATGTTGTCAAGGCTCTCCCCAAGACCCATAAGGCTTAGGTGATCTAGAAACAACCATAAATCCCTTTTACTTAGTTTCTAATTTACGCATCTTGGCTAATAAAGGGGAATTAATTACCTCCCATAAGTTATATAGGAAATATTTGACCCAAGGCTTTATCTCCTAGCATTATCTTTAACCCCTCTTCATGGGAGGGGGTATATAAATTTGGATCCCCTCACTGGGATGGTGGTTTGAGGGGTTCAACCATCTTCATTAGTAGAGGTTAAGCTCAGGATGTATGAGATTTTTGGACATTTCATTGCACTAAGAAAGTGATAGATTTAAAGGTTGTGAAAAGGACTAGAAATTTTCACAACAATCCAATTGACAAGGACATAATTAATGTTTTGTTTCTCTTGTGTGCATACATGAAAGTATGTATACATGAGATCAATCTAGATGATCGAAAACCAATTAGTTTTAGTCAACCCCACTTTCCCATACCTTGATAGGATTTAGGATGAATACTTAGTTATATTTTGTCATTTTATTACTTAGCGTGTTAAAAACTAAGTTTTTTTGTTTATACCATGTTTTGAATGAGTTTTTTATCCACATTACTTTATTATTTGAGGAGGAATTATGCCATCCATTTGACATCTTGATTTTAACTTAACAAACATTTATGTCAAAACATTGAGTTAGGCACTCGATTGAGATGGGTAATGTTATGTTTCCCAAATCATTCTAAGTCTTGTGCCTTTGAAGTCTTTGAAACATCAACCATTGTTTACATCTTTTAGGAATGATAATGTCGTTATGGTTCCCAAATTATTTTAAAAGACTTATCTTGTCTTGCATCCCAATCATCATTGTTTAAAACCAATCACATGTGCCTTATTGTATATTTATTTTAGCATTGTTACACCATTCAATCTTGTATAGCTTGTTTGATCATCAAAATCCTAGTCTTCAAACATTGAGTTTTCAATTAACTTTTAAAAGTTCAGATCCAACCATTTATTGATTTTTGTTTAGGCCTCAATTCATAGGGGATGATACATAGATCTTTCTCTTTTGGGTTGCATAAATTAGGTTAATTGATTACCCAAATTTGAAAAGTATTGTTTTTTAATTTAGATATAATCCTCATCATTATTTGTGCCTTTATTTGGGATAACATATCCTTTCTCCAAGTACCTTTTATTTTGTGCCTTATACTAGCTGATCATGTTTATGTTTGATTATGTGTGCTGGGTTTATGTCAAAGTTGTTCCAAATTTGTGAGATTCGATCAAATCATATCATTCATTTATTTCAAGTCTAGTTTTTGACATATTTTGGCCAAAATTCCTATCACAACCTGTTTGAGCCTAGCTTTTGACTCTATGTTTGAATAAAAGACCTAACAACTCTTTTCACTTTCATAGATTAGACATTGTTTAGATCACTTTGGCCTAGACTTTTGACATGCTAGTTTTTATTTAGATGCTTGAACTTTTGTGTGTATGGAATTTGATGTTATACATTTTGATGTTAGACTATTTCATGCCAAATCTTAGCACATACCATTTTGGAAATATAGCTCCACTATCAAACCATTTTGGAGATGCAACTCCACCCCTTTTTGACTAAGATAGATCACATTTAAAACCCTTTATATTTTTAAACATTATTTTGTTAGATTTTTTATAAATATAAGCCTCTTTATTTTAGAGATTTCATCATTGATGTAGATATGTCTAGCTACACTTATAGTGGAGTCATGTACAATTCAACTTATGATAGAATGGCTGAATAAATTGACTATAATCATCACCTCTTTGAAGAAGAAGTGCTTTGTGAGGAGGACTTTATTGAAGACCCAATTATAGATAATGTTATTTGGGAGATGGATCCATACCCTACTAAAAATAATCAATATAGGGAACAAAAGGAATAATTGACTTACAATCCAACCCAAGACCCTGATTGAGATGATATGGTTTATGAAGAAGACTTTGATGCTTTGGCTTGGGTAGTTAATCACTCTCCATAACACCCCTAACTTGTCCTTCTAGGACCTCATCCTTTGGCTTGTGTGAGCTACCAAGCTCCACAACATCCAAGGAATACCATTTATATTCTAGGATCATGTCCCTTAGCTTATGTGAGTAATCAAGATACATGAAACCCTATCATTTTTATTCCACAAACACATCCTTTGGTTAATATGAGAAATCAAGATCCATGATTCCCTACCAATTCTATTCTAGGACCACTTCCTTTAGCTTTTGTGATCAATCAAGCTCCATGATGCCCTACCATTTCTATTCTAGGACCACATCCTTTAGTTTGTGTGAGAAATCAAGTTCCACGATGCCCTACCATTTCTATCCTAGGATCATGTCCTTTGGATTGTGAAAGTAGTCAAGCTCCACAATGCCCACCCACTATCTAACCACTAACCATTATTCATTTATTTCTAATCATTCCCCACTTTAAAAAACCTCAACCAATCCAATTCCAATCTCAACTAGTCTAATTTTGACCTCAACTAGTCCCATCAATACCCCAACCAAGATAATTAATAAATCAACCAAGACAATCATTCAAAAACCAAAATGTGTTCAAAACTCATGTTTCATAACCAATTATAAACCCAGACCAAGAAAACCAGCCAATCTAAGATTTTTTTGGACAAACCATTTTCAATAAGTCAACCTATGATGAATCACCTTTTAATCATATCTCTATTTTTTAATACCCTCCCCTTAACATGTTAGTCACTAAGGAGTTATATCTTAACCTTTATCCCATTGTTGAGGAGTCCCACTTTGATGAACTAGTTTTTGTGTAGCCCATTATGTCATCATAGGTCGTTATTCATCCAATACCAAACATTAAACAAGACATCATTTTAATAAAGTACCCATCAGATAAAGAATTAGAGTTAGAGTTAGGTTCTATCATTAAACCAACATCAAATTTAGAATAAGAATTAAAATCAACATTAGTCTCAATATTAGATTTAGAGTCTATTAATTCTCAATCATATTCATAAATGAAATACATTTATGGTTGTTACAAAATTGGTTACACATGCCTTGTAGACTAGTTTGAATACAATTGTGATCCTTCCATGGTTTTTGAGGATGAGTACTTCAGCTTCAACATGAGTTTTCCTAGTATCTTCTATGAAGATTGTGGTACCTCATCTCATTCCATTACCACCAACCAACATATCAATTTTATTGGCATTCAACCTCTCATAAGTGTTGATTGGGATCAAAAAAATTACATATTATTGAACTACATCCATGGTAACATATAATTTGAAGAATAATAAGGAGGCCAAGACCAAAATCATGTAGAAGAATAAAAATCTCCTAGTGAAATCTTTTCATAGATGATAGGGGATAATCAAAGTTCACACTTATCATATTTTAGTGAAATATTTTTGAAGGTGCCAAAATATAATCAAAGTCAAAAGTCAATGTTCCTTAGTGAAACCTTCTTGGAGGCACTATGGAATAAACAAGAAAACTTCATTGGTAGAAACCTTTTTGAGGTACCATTAGCTGAGCACAAAAGTTCTTCATTGCTTGGTGAAGACAAAATCCAAAATCAAATAAATATAGCTTCAAATATATAGCCTAATCAAATGTCAACTAATCTCTAGCCCAAATAACAAAAAAAATTGGTGGTCCTATCGAAAGAATATTCAGAAGTCTTCAGCCTCACTACATCCAAATTTATGTTGAATCTAGAATCAATAATATTGTGTATGCCTAAACAATTCATTATACATTACATTACCATCCACCTACTCATTACCCACTTATATCATTTATCCTAACATTATTTACCATATCTGGCATCACTTTCCTTTATAGAGGCTATGAGGATATCTTGTCTTATTGTTTGAAGGAAATAAAATAAATGACCAACAAAGATAAAAAAACACATTATTGAGATCCAAATTTTCAACTATTTCTTCATAGAGTATCCATTTAGATGAGGTGTGAGTTATAAATTAAAGTGATTGATTATTTTGTTTGTATCATTTGTTGATCAAGATGTGCATCTCTACATCAATAAGATAAAAAATCATATGAAATTTACCCTACCCAGTCCAAACACATCATAAACAACAACCATCATTAGCCAAAAATATGTATCATGTCATTTTCATTTGCCATTTTCATTTACCATTCCTTTTTCCATTTTCACATACCCAGCTAGTCACCTTCCCACTTGGGGGTAACCCTCTTATCATTTACCATCTCAAAATTCTACCATACTATCATCCTATCTAATCTACCATCTTATCATTATCCTATCAATTATCCATCCTACCATTATATTCTACCAAAACATGTATTGATTCATCTTATCCTAGCCCATTTGACCTTGGTTCATATATTGGTTTCACATTTTCAGCATAGAGAGTTATATCAATTTTATCAGTTGTTTCAAATAATCTATATAGAGAAAATATTTTGGGGTAGTATGACAAAAATTTGGTAGTTTCATATTTCATTTTTTGTTTCATTCTCTCTCATCATCATGATACTAATTATAACTACCTATGGGAAAATTAGTATTATTGACCTATGACATTGTTTCCTAATTATAACCACCTATGAGTAAATTAGAGGAAATAATTATTTATCATGACTTGAAGTCTCACCATGCCATTATTATGATGTACTGTGACATTTACCAATTGTGCCCATTTTGTTTGAATTAGCTACTACACTAGTCAAATTGCTTGACTGTAAGGTGGAACTACTATGAACCTAGGGCCATTTTAGGACTATGTGTGTCATTTCAGATTCACATTGAGGTTATATCATTCCCTATTTACCCTCACACTCTCATTTTTTTGTGAGAATTCTCTCAAGTTTTCGATGCTCTTATCATTTTGTGAGCATCCATTCAAGTTAGCCACACTCTTGTTGTTTTAGAAGCTTGGACCATTTCATATCTCATAATTCCCAATTGGGTTGAGATGCTTCAAAAACTCCAAAAACATTTATCCTTTCAAATCCTAGTCAGTTATCCTCGATTCACCCTACTGGGGAAAATTCATTATTTGGATGATTTATTTTTCAATCTTTCTATGTGTTTTCTCTATTTATTTGTTTGTTCACTTGCCTATTTGTTTGTTTTCACCATTGTTACCTTAAATTAGTTTATATGTGTTCATTGGGTGATTCCTTGTGCATTATTCTTGAATCCATCCATATTCATATGTCAACATTGTCATCATGGTTTTTATCATTAGTGTGTTTTTTTTAATTAAGTATTGGATCTTGGGATTCAGTCCTTATGCATATTTTGTCCAAGTCCTCATGGTGTTATATCATGATGCCTATTGTCACATGCTACAAAAAAAAAACTTCAAGAAGGTACATAATCAATGGAGCTACAAAAGTTTCTCCTTGGCATATTGGTAAATCCTTTCACCCATGTTGATCAAATTAACCCATTGACCATTCTAGTTATATTATTGATAATAATGATGAGCATCTCATCGTTAGCAGATACAATTGAATATTTTATATAGATCAGTCTCATTCTTCTATCCATCTCTTTCATCACTTTGCATCCTTGTATGTTTGGTTATTTATGGCTTCTTTAGTCATTAGACCATTGCATCTACATTTGTATCCATTCATATTTAATTAGTGCAGCATGTTCTATCCTTTAGCTATGCTTGTTAATCTTCACTAACTAGTGTACCACTATATCAAACATCATCTTTAGACAATCTAGGTCTTATTAATGATATAACCACCTATGGGAAAATCATTATTTTGAATTTTATTCATAATTATAATCATCTTGGTAAAATCAACATTCTTTTTAAATCAATGAATGTAAGCATTTCTCATTAGGATTAATCTCACCCATGGGTTAATTACACCTTTCTTCTTGATTCTTTTCGAGGGACCATCCATCAATAAATCTTATGGCCACTCCTCCAAGGAGGCATCAATATAGGCTTCCCAAAAATTCTTTAGATCTCTTTCTTTAATCACCATCTTTTTGGCAAATAGACCTTTTCTCATTATTTGAGAAGACATTATTGTGTTTATATCTTTCAATGCTTTCCCAAATAGGTGCAAATTGTAGACACATAAAAGTGGGCAATAATGACCAAGATTCAGACTAATTTCTTTCAAACATCACAATTTGGCCTAAAAACACTAAAATGCATTGAATATTTTGAATTTGTCATATACAAGTACTGATTTTGGCTAGAGTAACACTAAATAGGGCAATGCATTATATGAAACTATTAGTTCTTTCTAAATTATTTCGATCTAAAATGCTAAAAATGTAATTTAACATTATAAACTAATAAATTCCATAAATTCAAAAGCACATGACATATGCATGCATTATTTTGTGTTGACAACATCCTAAATGGGATATTGGTCTATACGAAATTAACATCAGCCTCTAATTCCACTCTATTCAAATTTTGACCTGATAATATGACATTTTGACTAGTTTGATTAATTTATGCACCAATTTTCCAAAGATTGCATTAAAAATGTAAATCTTACTTAGACAAGTTAAATCAAATTATGAGCCTAATTAATAATTCTATGGAATTTTTTGAATATTTATTTATGAAAATTGATTGTCAATAATTGCATCACTTAATGAAATCATTTTATGAGGTGGCATCTACATGGAATAAAAAATGCATCATGTCTATAAATCAATCCTAGATCGAAGAAGATAGAGCATACCTCCACTTCTGATTGGGAATAAATTTGTTAAATAGGAGAATGACCAATATGGGGATTTTATAGACCTGATTAGGGGATCACTTGTCATAATATACCATGTTAGTAAGGGTTCCAAAGGCTATAGTCTAACACAATCATGCAATAACCCTAAGAGAGTCCTAGGTCTGATGTTCACTCTATTTTAATAAACGAGAAATTAAATCTATTCCTTTGTTCACCAAAAATTGTGGGACAAAGTGGGGATTATAAAAAAAATAAACTAAACTAAACATGCATAGAAGACATATACTCATGTCAATGTATATGGAAGTTTAATGTATGGGATAGAAGCACAACTGCATTATCTATCTACTCTTATAAAGGAGAAATAAAGTTAGGAATAATTACCTTGAAGATGAATCCACCAAGCCTCAATATCTCCCTTGGCCAAGGTGATTTATAAGAGATTATTGTGGTATGTAAGGATAACAAATACAAATGAGCTCTAGGCTACACAACCTATCTATGTATCCAAAAGACTCATCCATAAGATAAGATACCATCTCCAAAGAAAGTATGGAACACTAAGATTTGTTCATCAAGTATAATGGTCAATAAACATATGCTAATTCTAAATTATTCTTCTTCACTTGTCTATTCTCAAATGGTTGGAAATAAACTTGTATATATAGGTAGATCTTTCCCTAAATCCTTCTGAATATGTTGGTTGTATGGGGTTAATGCAGTCAACCCTATATGTTTTTGGGAGATAAATCACTAGGCCCTGAGCTAGGTTGGCCAAAGGGATAATAAAAATCCAAGTGAAAAATATTCATAAATATTATAGGTCTAACCTAGTTGACCCTATATAATAATTAGAGGTTGAAAAATGTACAGGGTTAACCCAATCGACTTAGAACAATCAACTAGTGAAAGGGGATCAAGGTAAGAAAAAGGAGAATAATGATAAGAAAAATGTTTGGAATGGGTAAGAATAAGCTTAGGTTAAATGGTTTCAGTAGACAATTGTGTAGATGGAAAGTGGATAAATGGACAATAATCCTATGAAGCACCAATGGTTTGCCCACCCCTTTCCTAGTACACCCCTTAAGGTGTGCATTCAGAGATATTGAGACTTGATGGGTTCTTGCAAGATATAAAGTGTCATTAATTGGTAAAAGATTGAAAATATTATGTGTATACATATTCCCCACTCGAATCTCATCACGTGTCACATGAGTGCAAGATAGAATGGTGCTTTAGGAAATAGAACATGATAATAAATTATGTTGATGCTAAGTAAAATATAATAAGCAGCAAATCAGATTAAAAAAAGATAGAATTGAAAAACACATACCTTTACTTACCTTTGTGTTTTATATAAATGAGACTATGAGAGAATTGAAGGTGTCTAATGTGAATAACATTAGGTGAACCTATAGAGATTAGTGCAAAAAATAGCCAAAAATCAAAAGCTTTTGGAATATAGGAATATTAGTGAAAAAGGAGTTAGGAGAAAAATATATGAGGGATTTAAGAAATTTGAAAAATTAGGATTGTTAATTTAAGGTGAGAACCAAAATATTGAGGTAAAATGAATGACAAAAAGGATGGCAAATGAATGACAAATGATGGAAAATCAATGATGAATGATTGTAGAACATAGTAAATCATATTGTAAAACATGTAAAACATACTAAATTATGTTGGGAAGAATGTAAAACATGAATGGTAAAAATTAATATCCATGCAAGACAACTTGAACAAAGAAATTTAATAAACTAAAAAGTAAGTTCATGTAAGATAGGAAAAAAAGAAAAACATGAAAGATTGAAATTAAAATATAATTGAAGATGTTAGACAAACATGAAAAAGGCATATATAAAGAGAAACATGTAATAATTGAAATTTTCATATGAAATATAAGTTAATTCCACAAAAATAAAACAATAATATGATGGATAAATCAAAATCTCTAAAGGACAAAAACTCAAAATTAGTGTTTGTTCTAAGATACAATGTAAGAAAACACAACCACCTAATGACATGACTAGTATGACAATGAGATAGTGTGGTAAATAAATTATGTAAGGGTGTAATCCATAGTTACTTAGACATTTTTTTTTGCTCTAAGGATAGATAAAAATGAAATAAAGTAGTGCTTAGAATTTTTTTAAGAGGTGAATAAGAAGGTTGTAATAGAAGAGGGGAAATAGATTTATAATCCCAATTTACCTATCAAGAGGGGAAATGAATAGGGTGGAGGGGAGAATGAAATAAAAACCAAGGTATAATAACTCTTTATCAAAATCAGGACACTAAAATTAAGTTTGTCAAAATAAAAGGACTTTTGACTTTAAGGATTCTAAATAAATTCTCTTAGCTACACAAGTCTTAGGTCATCAAATGCAGTATATAGATCATCCCATGAAGGCTATATGCATGAAAAGTAAAATGAAATTCCCATCCCACAACATGTTCCTCATTATTTAGGATCCCTTAAAGATCCATTGGTCTAACATGAAGATTGGGTATTTACATGAGAAAATAGGTAACACCATAAATTTTTTTAATTCCCCTTTTCTAATCTACTACCATACACACCCTAATGGACCTTAGCTCTATGTGAGGCCAAATATGGAGTTTGATATTTTATTAGACATAAGACATTTGGTTTTAATCACATTTTTTGGTGTGATTTTAACTTTTGAGATTTGTATGTTGCCTTTTATTTCAAATGATTTGGATTTTAACTTTCTTGATGGATTTTTCTATTCCTTCTCCATATAGATTTAGAAAACCAAACATAGGTTATAAAGATGAATCTAATTTGAATACATGGGAATTGGTTTTTAATAAAGATAACTTTAAAGAGCATGGGGTCTAAGAGTCTCATAAAAATAGGTAAAATAAAAATGCCATCTTGACTTTTACCTTATTTTAGCCAATGTGGAGTGAAAGAAAGTGGAAATCAAGAGGAGTGACACATGCAATAATTTGAATTACTTCAAATTGCAAAAGGGAAAAAAGGGATACAATGATATAAAAGTGTGACTCCTTATCATAAGAATGAGGGAAATGGAGGAAAACATGCTAACATATATTTTTGTGCAAATTCTATCTATCAAAAGAAGCAAAAGCTAAAGTTGAGAACAAGAATAAAAAGCATTTTATAGAAAATGAATGATAAGATGGTAATTTTGTGAGGAGGGTCAGGTCATATCCATAGACTTATACTAAAACTCAACTAGAAAAAACCTACGAGGGTGCCAAAATGAAACATGTGAAACAATAAAATGAGGAAAGAAACTAAGGTGGTATTTTGTGAAGAGGGCCAAGTCCTATCCATGGTATTACACTAAAAACTCACAAAATATAAAACCATGAGGGTGAATGATAAATAAAGGAAAAAATAATCATAAAGCTACTAAGGCAAAGAATAACATAAAAATACAAAAATAAAAGAAATATATGAGGCTAAAAATGAATGGAAATGCCAAATGTTATGTGTAATAAAGCCAAAAACTGTAAGAAAAACAATGATGATAGTAAAATAAAATTAAAGGAAAGAAAGTGACCAAAAACAAAGAAACATGAGATCAAAAGAATAAGTAAGATCTATGATAACATATGTATCAATGATGAGCATGTGAAATATAAGTCTATAAGTCTTGGAAGGTTTTTTGAAGATAGATTTGTTTATTATTAGGCAATGTATAATAAGAGTGAGGATCATAAGATTCCCCAAAGGGTAAGTGGCTACAAGGATGGGCATCAAAATATGCCCCAAATTCTGAAGGGACTTGTAGATGGGCATTATAATATTTGACATGTGAATTGGATTGAGGTAACATTGAACCATTAAAATGGTTTCATTCAATTGTTAGGTATAGGTAAATGTGTTTGTTTGCTAAATTTTAACGATGTTGAATATGACATATGATTTATAAGATAGGTATGAAGAGGTAAAGGAGGAACATGTATGATATGCTTTTGAGTAGGCATTTGAAATAAGTACTCCTTTGATTCATGTGACCTAAGAGGTTGAGTTTCAATGGATGCCACAATATTTTTAAAGTTGTTCATGTTAGCTATCATTTCCTTATTAGTGTAGGAATAAATATAAACTATGGTTTAAACAAAATTAGTAGATGAGGGGTGGGTATGGGATGATTATTATTTTTCATTAGGTAGTTAATGTTGATCTGATTTTAGTGCTTGAGATTAAATTTGAGAAGTTTGAAGATAGTATTGATAACTTTGTTTTATGAGAACATCAAGATTAACATGTGGACCAAGAAAGAGAGAAGGAATAAAATGGTGAAAATCATGATAAGACTCATGAGAATGACATATAGTAGCATGCCACCAATAAAATTTATCAGGGTTGTATGATTTTAGAGGAGGTTTGGAAGGATCAAAGCTCATGGGTTTAAAAGGTGGAAATTTATTCTTAAGTTGTTCTAAAGTCAAGGGTGGGTAGGTTGAGTTAAAATTAGTTGAATTAGATTCTCCACTTTGAGGTTTGGGAGGCTTGGATGAATCATTGTTATGAGAAGATGACTGGAAAGGTTATTTAATAGTTGTTTGAGATGGTTCAAATTGAGACATAAGAATGTCTTACCTTTTTTTCTTGGTCTAAGGCTTCATCTAAGATTTGAGGTGAAAATATTTGAACTTTGTATTGAAGATGAGGTTTAAGAGTAGCGACAAATAGTTTTAAAATAGTATCATCATTCATGTTATGGTCTAATTTATGAGTAAGAGACTTTCATTATTTGATAAAAGTATGATAAAAATCATTAGGAAGTTGTTTGGCATTGATAAAATGGCTAATGTAATTTTTAGGAAGGTCATGATGTTGAAATTCCTTCACTAGAGCATTGGGTAAATCATATAATTATGCGATGGAATGTCTAAGAATTTGGTCGTAACATTTAAGTGCATCACCAACAAAGGTTTTTGCTAAGATCTTTGTGGTAGCAAAGCTATTATTTTGTACCCATTCCTTATAGATATTTCCAAATGTTTTAAGATTAAGGGTTAGATCAGTTGGTCCATTATAAGAAATTATAGGTTTGATATGTCCTATATCAATGTTACATTTTGAGTAGTGAGAGCTTCATTTTGGATATGGTTAGTGGTTTTGTTAACCAACATAGGTTGAGGAATGATATTGCCTTGAAAATATTGAAGAGGAAGAGGAGTAACATTTTGGTTATGAGTGCCCCAAGCCATTGGTTGAGGATGAGATTGAGGAGAAGAAGGTGGTTTTGCATTCTCATTATTTGATTTATGTTATGAGATTAAAATGTATTTATTTGATTGAGTTTTTGTAACAATAGTTGATGTTTTTAAAGCATTAGAGTTGGTATTAGTGGCTTAGGTACCACTATTGGTGTTGATAGGAGCTTGAGAGGAATTATGATAATGTGAGGCACTAGTGGCAAAATTTGTTTGTGTAGCAAAAGATGGACTAGTGAATGGTTGAGAAAAAGAAGAACTAGTAGCATGATTACCTTGGGTATCAAATGATGTACTAGTGGAAGGATTAAAGATAGTATATCTTATGAGATGGCCACTAGATGTAGAACCTACCATGTTGGTGGATATACTAGGCATGGATGTAGAATAAGTTAGAGAAGAACAGGTCATGGTATGAGAAGGGGTCATAATAGAAGGAAGAGGCTAAGAATCAAAGAAAGTGGTACCCCCAAATCTAGTTGAGAATGTAGGAGTAGGTGAATGAGGCTCTTTAACTTGACCACTAATAATAAGATTGTAAATAGTAAAAAGGATCTTTTCCTTGATGTTGAGGAAATTCAAATATAAAAAGAGCATTTTAGGTGTATACTCTAATTTGGGTTGGTATTCTAATGAGAAAAGAGTATTACACTATGAAGAGGTATTAGGAAGGGTCCCATAATTCATTGTGCAAGTGGAAATATGAACATTATTAGCATCCAAGAGAGGATCCCTACTTTGTCTATGGGAGACCCTATGAGGGTTGGTAAAATTTATCATGTCTATTGATTGCAACTTAGTGTTTTCATCAAGAAGAAATTTCATGATGAAGGGAAATAAATATAGATGAGAAAGCAAGAAAATCAGAATTGACGTAAACAATACAGGGTCAATTGGGTTAACCTTCCACCAAAATAGGGTTTATAAATAGTACAAGGTTGACTAGGTCAATCCAATACAGTGAATAAAGGCTAGAAAAAGAAAAAATGGGGTTTACAAATAGTACAAGGTCGACTGGGTTGATCCAATACAATGAAGAGAGTCTAGAAAAAGACATAGGGCTGATTGGGTTGATCTAGTACAATATATAGGGAAACTTAAGAAGCCTATAACATAATATGAACTAAAATAAGATCAATTTTGCAAGTAATTTTAAAATAAATAATAGAAGGGAAATAAATAGTCCATTGGATCAATGCTGGCTATATAATTGAAGAACATAACACAAAACCTTGAACCAATGTTGGCTAATGTAATTTTTTGCAATACAAAATACAATTGGGAAAAGAGAAAGCAATCAACTTGGAAAGTAAAGAGCTAACTATTTGGTCAACCTGAATATTAATTTAGATTATCAAGATATGATTTGAAATGTGATGGTAAGTTGGATATAACCAAGGAACTATAATGGCAATCTAAGGATGGTTTTAGGTATTTTGTGGTGAAAAGGAATCTGTGGTGGTAATAATACAGGCTTGGTATTGGGGCTTACCACCCCACTTCACACACTGTAATGATAAGGGTGTCAGGTGCTTAGATAGAGTATACCATTAACCACATTATATACTTGACTAGAATATGAAATTGGCTTCCCCCTTGGTGATGAAATCCAAGTAGGTTGGCCTTGGATAGAAAAATGTTAAACTTCTTGTTTAGATTTTATGACTTGGTCATGTGTGCATAAAATATAAAATAGTGAAACTAAATTATTAATTAAAAACCACCTAATTAAATTATGTGATCTATTCTAAGCATACAAGAAATAATAAAATAAAGTGTTAATTAATTACTAGCATATGGGATTAATTACAACTTTGAAACAAGGTACAATGTTGATATAGGCAATAATGTATGCACAAAATATAAAATAGGCTTGACATGCTCAAACCTCTACTATGGAATCAAGATCTAAAAAATGAATAGGGTCAACAGAGTTGACCTATTTAGCCAAACAATACACATAACATAGAATGGGTCAATAGGGTCAATCCAGTTGACTGTGCAAGGGAAAATTTAAAGACTGTAAACTATAAAATGAAATATTTTAAAGAAAGAGATAGAGAGATAAAAAATAACCTTGGTGGATCAGATATGTAGATAATGAATATTATTGTTCAATTACCTTGATATATGCTTACAAATTCTACTAACTAGGTCAAGTGGGTTGATCAAGATTTGTAGAAAACTACTACTAAGAGCTTGAAAATATAAAAGGTCGACTAGGTTGACCTAGTAGTCTAGATTGGATGTCTAAAAGGTTGGAAACTTGTAGTGGGTCGATAAGGTCAATCCATTAGGATGTACCTAAAATCCTTTACACATAAGTTAGATAATAGGTTGATAAAGTCAATTTAGTGTGGCAAATATATGATAAAAATAATGATGAAAGAATGAAAGAAATGAAATAAGGTAAATAAATCTTGTAAGGGTTAGTCTAGTTTGGGTTCACCATAATGTATGCAATCAAAAATGCATCATGTCTATAAATCAATCCTATCTCAGAAAAGATACAACATACTTAAATTTTTTATTGGGATTTGTTAAGTGAGAGTATGACTAATATGGGGATCTAGTAGACCTAATTAGGGGATCACTTATCACAATACACCATGCTAGGAAGCATTCTAAAGCCTATAGTCTAACACAATCATGAAACAACCCTAAGAGATTCCTAGATTTAATGTTCACTCTATTCTAATAAAAAAGAAAGTAAATCTAATCTAGTGCTCACCAAAAATTATGGCATAATGTGGGGATAAAAAATAAAAAAAACTAAACTAAACATGCATAGAAGACATATACTCATGTTAATGTATACAAAATCCTAATTCATGGGAGAGAAGCATAACTGCAATATCTATTTACTCTTATAAAAGAGAAATAAAGTTAGGAATACTTACCTTGAAGATTAATCCATCAAGCCTTAAACTCTCCCTTATCCAAAGTTATTTACAAGAGATTGGTGTGTTATGTAGATATAATAATGACAAATCGTCTCCAGGTTACACAACCTATCTATGCATCCAAAAGACTTTTCTATAAGACAAGATCCATTCTTCAA
This sequence comes from Torreya grandis, assembly GCA_037957365.1. NCBI lineage: Eukaryota > Viridiplantae > Streptophyta > Pinopsida > Cupressales > Taxaceae > Torreya > Torreya grandis. The sequence continues at coordinate 1,897,299 of JARHVA010001873.1, forward strand.
AAAAAGTATGAAACCCTAAGCCTTATTCCTCAATTATAATGGTCAATAAGTATATGTTCATTCACACTTATTATTCTTCACTTCTCTATTCTAAAATGGTTGGAAATGAACTTGTATATATAGGTGGATCTTGCCCTAAAACCTTCTGAATATGTCTATCATATGGGGTTGACCCACTTAACCATATATGTTTTTGGGAGATATATCACTAGGTATTGAGCTAGGTTGGACAAAGGGATAAAAAAACCCTAAGTGAAAAATATCCCTAAACAATATAGGGTTGACCTTGTATAGTAATCAGAGGTTGAAAATTATACAGGGCTGACCCAATGACCTAGTATAGTCAACTGGTGAAAGTGGATCAAGGAAAGAATAAGGAGGAGGATGATATGACAAATGTTTAGAATGGGTAAAATAGAGAAGAATAATCTTAAGCTAAGTGGTTTTAAGAGATAAGTGTGTATATGGAAAGTGTAAAAAGAGACAAAAATTTGATGAACAACTAATGGTCTACCCACCCCTTTCTTGGTGTACCCCTTAAGGCATGCACTCAAAGAGATTAAGACTCGATGGGTTCCTAAAAGATAAAAAGTGTTAGTAGTCGGTAAAATTTTGAAAATATTATGTAAACAGCATCCACAAGCCATAAGTGCCAAAAATATCTTACTAAGCCCTCTCATACCTCTTTAATATCTTTCTATCCTAAATATTAATGAGGGCATTTATTGATTTTGGCCTCCAAAATTGAATGGATTATTATCCATATATACTCATCTTGAGATGGACAATTTATGTTCATTCTAGTAAAATGGAAAAATATGTAAATAAAAGGCCTCACACTAGTAATTTTAAGCTCTCTCAAGCCAAAGTTATCATGGTCAAATGTTTTCAAAAGATATTTTGACATAGTGTTATTATGCCACATTATTGACTGAAATATTCACAAGCCAAAGCCATAAATCCAATTATGCCAAGAGGAGGTGGAGAATAGCCAAATGTACAATTATGAAGTCCTTTTAAAAATAATTTGAGCAAGCCAATGAACAAATTTTTTGGAGCAATCAAAGAAGGCGAGGACAGTTTGTTATTTATTTGCATTCTATTTGTGCCTACATTTTGTTTATTCATTAAGATCCCCCTAAGATATAGGTATGGAGGTGTTATGCTTTGTTAGCATGTTTTTTGTCAATTTGAATTCATTTTGAGACTAACACTTGATTTAACCTCCCCTTCATCATCAAATTCCTAGCATCATAGTTAGGCCTTGGGTAGACAATTATTTAAATGCATTTTAAAGTTTATGTCATTTCGTAGTGTGTGAAAGAAAGATAAAAATAGTGCAACTAAATGGTATATTGAAAAAACATATAATTAGAATATGGGATCTATTCTAAACATGCAAATAATAAAATGTGAAAGTGTAAGCTAATTACTAGTATATAAGTGTTAATTATAACTTTGAAACATAGTACAGTGTCAGTTCAGACAATAGTGTATGAAAAGATTATAGAATAGAGTCAAAAGTGTCAATAATGTATTGCTAAAGTAAGGGTCCATTAAATAAATATGTAGATAGTGTCAACCTAGTCTTCTAGATAGAAGATAGGATATAGAACTAGGTTGATAGGGTGGATTCTAGTTTGTTGTATAGGGGTAGTTTTAAAGATTACAAACTATGAAACATAGAACTGTAATTAATGATAAAAATGAAAGATAAATAGAGAAAGGAAAATTGATGGGTTGGAGGACAAAGAGAAAAGTGAGACTTGTATTGGAATGCTTTGATTTATACTTACAAATTATGCCAACTATGTTGACTAGGTTGACCTAGTTCTGTAGTTCCCTATTTGCTAAAACCTATAAAGAATACTATGCTAGTAGTGTCAACCTAGTATGTTTTATATAAGTGTAGAAGTGTATTGTGTCAATCTAGTAGCCTGTGTAGAAGTAAAATCCTATATTGTGTTGACAAAGTCAACCTAGTAACCTATACCTAATGATTTTTTTTTACAAATAGAACATAGTTTTATTGATGCAATTATGTGTTAAAACTACACAAAGAATTTAGAAACTATACAAGCATTATTGACCCAATATTGAAAATATATAAAAATAATAAATAAAATGATAAAATAAATTAAAAACATGAGATAAAATATACAAGGGTTAGATTTACATCAGGTTCACTAGAATGTATGCAATCATAAATGCATCATGTCTATAAATCAATCCTAACTCAAAGAAGATAGATCATACTTACACTTTCGATTGGGGATACATTAGATAATCAAGAACATGACCAATATGTGGATCTTCTAGACCTAATTATCATATCTCTTATCACAATACACAATGCTAGGGAGGATTATAAAGCCTCTATCCAAGCACAATCATGCAACAACCCTAACTAAGCCCTATGTTTTATATTCAATAACCTAATAACAAGAAAAATAAATAAAATCTAATGTAATGCTCACCAAATCTTGTGGCATAAAGTGGGGGTTCATAAATAAACATCCATAGGAGAATTTTAATTAAGCTATATATGAGTAATGCCCTAATACATGAAGAATAAGAGTAATATTATTCGAAGCCAATATTTATGCTAATTATATCTACTAAAGTTAGGAGTAAAGTTAGATAATACTTACCTAAAACACAAACTAGTCAAGACTCAATCTCTCCCTTGGCCAAAGGAGATTTGTAAGAGGTTTTTGTGGTTTTTAAGGATCACTAAGAAATACCAAAGCATCTAAAGCATCCAAGACTTCTCCACAAGACTATATTTTCCAAGTAGCAACCCTAAGCTAAGACTCCTTAATTAAAATGGTGGAAGAACAAATTATAAATAAGTGAAAGAAAATAATAACTCTTATTCATACATAAATAATGATGAAATGATATTGTATATATAGGTGGATTTAACTCTAATCCCTTCTGAAAGTTTTAGCTGATAGGGTCAACCCAATCAACCTAATACAATTATGGACAAAAAATTAACAGGTCACAATATAAGTCAGCCAAAAGGCTAACCTAGACCCTAAATGCATTTTACCTAAAACATTATAGGGTTGACCCAATTTCTTAGTACAACAGACTATCAAAAGGGGCTTAATGTGAAGAAAAGAGGGATGAAAAGTGGGAAAATATTAGAGGAGTATTCAAAAGAGGAGCAATAGCTTAGGGAATGGTGTTCAAGAGTTGGTTAGATTGGCAATAAGTGTCAGTAAGGGACAATAATTTTATGAATCACTAATGGTATACCCACCCCTTTCTCAATGCACCCTTTAAGGTATGCACTCAAAGAAATTGAAACTAGACATGTTCCTATAAGATAAAAATCATCAATAGTTAATAAAAGTTGAAAATATTATGTGTATGCAAAATCACCCTATTAAGTGACAAAAATACTCTATGAGATTGTAGAACCATTTTATTCATGATGGTTTCATCATGATGATTCTATAAACCATCATAATAGTCCCATTCTAAAATGGTGGTTTTGCATCAAAATAAGGGAAGTTTTGTCCCCAAAGGTGGCAGTTATGTAACTACCCATATAAATAGGGGTGGTTTATCACCATTATTATTCCTTCTTAAATTGGCTTCTTTGGTTCATTCTTTGATGCATTTTACATGCTTATTGTCGCACTTCTTACTTTCTCCACCCTACTTTCACCTCTAATCAGGCCAAACTCACTCCCTCTTCTATTTTTTTAAATCATTTTTAGATCCTCCCAAGTTCAAATCCTAGTTCAACTTAGCTAAAAGTCCTTCATGAAAGATCCATTGCTCTTCTAAAATTAAGTCAATTTTGGCTTGATTTTAGATCAAAAAATTTGCTTTTAGAGTTTAATAGTTTTGAAAATTTTATAGACACAACTTGTTATAATTTCTTTAGAGCTTTTCTTTAATTTATTTTGTGTTCAACTAAATAGTACTAAATAGGTAGATCCATTGTTCTAAAAACCTAATATTTTCAAATGATTTTTTTAACCAACCATAATTTATTAGTGTAAGGTATTTATTTTTATTTTATTAGGTTTATTCTTACACTCACGTTTATTCCTATAGTTGAGTTATCTTTATTAGGTGTACTTATGTAAATAGGATTTACTCTTTGATTGTTTTGTCATTAGAGTTAATCTTTGATTATTCCATAATAGGAGATTATCTATTTTAGGCCCTTTGAGGCTAATCATGGAGGATTTACTTACCTTACAATCCATTTTGTATATCTCTTTGTAAGATATTCTACATGGATTTGAATAGAGTGTTGTATATTCACCATTGTGATTTTGAATTTTTTATCACTTGTGGATTCATTTACTTTCAATAATGGTTATGCAAATATTTGACTCTTATTCAAGAACTAGTGTATTCACTTGATCTAGAGATCCTAACAATTTCATAATATGGTATCAGAGTGCCATTTTGTTATAAAAATGCATAGTTTTGTTTTATTAGTACTATTATTCTAAAATCTTTAGTTTGTTTATAGTGTACTTGTTATCACTCAAATATTTCACACACTAAATTAAAGGATGGATCAATGAAATAATGGGATCACCCCCAAGGTGTGAGACCCTTGGTTGCTTGGGGTGAACTTATGGAGAAGGGTGACTTCCTTCCTAGACCTAATGTGCCTTATTTATAACTATTGATAGACCTAATTATATTTCCTAAAAGTCCTAATTATACTATGCTAAGATTTTTTGCATGAAAAAGGGGAAGAGAAATGAACTAAAAATTCTTAATTGGTGATACATCAAGGATCTAGAGAGAACCCCTACTGATGAGCTTAGAATATGGCTCATTATTGACATGTTATTTCCTTCAATTCATCTCTCGAAGGATAATATCTTATGCGAATCTTATATTGTTAGATAGCAATTACATGGAAAATAGATATTTGTCTTTTTTATATTGAACCAAAGACTAAACCTTTACGTTGTTATTAATTTATAATACATAACATGTTTTAGTGATATTTGTTGTGAAGAATTCTCAATAAAAAGACATACGTGATGTATAATGAATGTTCCATTTTGATCTCCATCTATCATAACTACGGACTCCGCAGGCTTGCTTCTATGGACTCTGTAGGCTTGTTTCTACAGACTGTGTAGGCTTGTTTCTATGGACTCTACATGCTTGTTTCTATAGACTCCACAGGCTCATTTCTATGGAATCCACAAGATCATTTCTATAGACTCCATAGGTTCATTCATCTAGACTCTGCAAGGTCAATTATGAAAAGTTTGTAAGGATGAAGCTACAAATGGGAAGCTAGTAGCCAGATAGGATAAGAGAGAACCATTCCAGCTGGAATCAAATAAGGAAAATAACCACCTTATATTTTGAAGGACTTGATTTTGATAAAATTGTATGTAATTAGATTTTAGGACTATTATAGGATAGTATATTATTTTATCAGAATAATTAGATCTCTTGGAAATCCAATCTCCTATCTTTAGATGAATGGATCGACCAAGGAATCTTATTTCTTTGCATCCTATTTTGAGTTAATTGTATTAGTATAAATTGTAATACTTTCATCATTGAAAGTAATGGAGAATTAAGAATTAGAAATCAGATATTATATAAAAGATTTGTACAAGCATATAGGTTTCAACCAGATTGTAATCATTTTATTTTTATGAATTAATACTTCATTTTCCAGCACTGATTAATCTTTGTTCCAAAATCCGAGCGGATCAAGGGCCCACTTTCCTTTAAAATAGGAATTGTGTAAGGTATTTATGTTATGTTTTAATAATTCATTGTTATAATTAATTAGAATCTTGTCACTATTTGCATTTATTCATAAAAACATCAAAACAAATTCACAGTTTAAAAAGCATTTTCTTATTTCATTTCTTTTCTAAGAAAAGTGTGTTTTATTTTATAGTAGACACGTGAAGCAAATTTCCTTTCATAAGTAGGAGTGTGAATTTAATTTCCATGCAAATGTAAATAGGAGTGTGATTTTTATTTTCAAGCGAAAGAGTGGATTGATTTGATTTCTCTTTTTCAGCAAAAGCATGAATCACATAGTTTAGGACACATTTATTTCTTTAGTCAACATTAGAATATGATCAACAAGCACCCCAATAAGCAGCCTTCTAGATCTACCATCCTATACCTTACTATAGATAGCTTTGGACACTAGCCCTGGTTGATAAGACATCAATTAAATATTGATTAAATGAGGAGTTAGATGACACTCATCATTTTTGGTGCCATTGTTGGGAAATACAGGGTGTTAGTAAGGTAATAATTATTGGTCTAGAGTGAAAAATAGAAAAATTGTAAAAAATATAAAAATCCCAAAATAGTCAATAAATTGATGTACCATCCAAAAGATTTTACAAGATGATTCATCCCAAAGTTTCCACCAAGAACATAGGTTGACACTCCTCCAACATCTCTAAGTAGTGAACTAGAAGTTACAAGTGAAACCTATCTGTAATAATCTTCTAAAACTTGGATAGAAACCAAGCCATTACCACACACAAACCCCATAGGAAAAAATCCTTAGGATCAATCTCTTGTATGAATACATTATTTAGAGATTTCCAAAGACTTAGAAGAAGCATTTCAAAGATCCATAGCTGAATAAAATTTTGAGAAATTTGAATAACCCATAACTGACACCACAAATATTTAGTGGAAAGATCATCCCAGCTTTGAAATATCATCATCAGAAGAGGAAATGGCTTTCCAACATAATCAACAACTTGCACAACTAGGAAGGACTTTTACCTTTCCTATTGTTATAGATTCTAATGATCAAACCCTCATGAAAAATATTTCACTAGCTAATCTGCCAAATTTTTGGGGATGATCTATAGAAAATCTTGATCAATTCTTGTTTGAGTTTAAGGTGCTATGTCAAACCTATGATTACACAATTGATAACCAAAAATTAAAACTATTTCCCTCTACACTTAAAGATGTATATATGAGATGGTTTATGGGTTTACCTGGCAATTCTATTAGAACATGGGATGACATAGAAATAAAATTCTTAAACAAATACCAAGATTACTGTCGAGTACGAGAAAGAAAAGAGGATTTCTTCAAAATCAAATAGAATGATGATAAATATTTAGAGGATTATTTGGATAGATTCATGTTCACTCATAAAAGAAGCAATTATCCACTCACTGAAGATGTTCATAAATTGGTTTTCTTAAAAGGATTGGATGAAGACACTAGAGATGTCCTAAATTTGATGGGAGGTGGAGATATAAATAAGTTGGATTTCGATCAAATTTTTGAGCTTTATAACAATTACTCTCGAATGAAACCTAGAATTAGGAAAGATAAGTTTGGGAAATCTAATAAAGTGGGTAAGTTAATGGAATAGTTTGATAATATAAAGATATATATCTTGGTTAAACTAAATAGTACTTTGGATGGCCTTCAAGCTAAGGTAAATTCAATATAACCCTTAACAATCTATTATTGTAATTATAGAAAAAAACACACCCTTAGAGACTACCCCCTAGATAGAACCAATGTTTCATCATGTGAGATCTATGATGCAACAGATCATGATACCAAATATTACACCCTTATACCTATTTGAAATAATCAAATGAAAATAGAAGTCCAATCCATTGAAGAAGTAAATTATATTCAGAGACAATTTTTCCCCACAAAACTAGGTTCAAAGACAATTTAATGCAAGAAATCTAGTTAATCCATGGATGGCACCATGGAATGTTTCAGTTCCTTCACCATTTTGGAATCAACCCCAAATTTCATCAATTCAAAATCCATGGGTAGGATAAGATTGGATGCCAACACCTCCATGGATGGTGCCACACCCACAAGAATAATTAGTACCATAGCAATAATGGATGCCACAGCCATATCAACAATATAATCAGTAGTGAAACCCACAGCCACAATTCAACCAACCAAGAAGACCACTTCAACAACAAACTATTATGCCACCCCTAGTTATTCAGCAACAAGGACAAATCAATCAACCCTTAATGCCTACACAACTAATAGCAAATCCAAAAAATAAACAACCAACACATTTTTATATTAATAAACAGGAAGAGACAATCAATGTTGGAGCTATTGAGTCTTCAGACATATATTTAAGATCAGGTAAAACCATACAAAAACCTCCAGTTCTCATTTTTGAGATACTTGATAAAAATGAAAAAATAGAATCATCTCAAGTAAACACTGGAGAAGCCAAAATCAAAATGTGCCCTAAAGTAAACAAAGAAAAAACTACTACACCAGTAGTTCCTTTTCCAAAAAGATTAAGAGAAATTAATATTAAACTAGAATCAAACTTGGTCCATGAGTTGTAAAAGATCAATATTGAGGTACCCCTTCTACAAGCTAATAGAGATATACCTGAATTAAATAAGATCATCAAAAACCTTTGTATCAAGACACCTATAAGGAAATAAAAATATCCATGAACCATTCATGTTGATGGAAAAGTTGATGATTTATTAGTAGGAAAACTATTAGTTTCAAAATATGCAGATTCGAGAAGCCCAATGATCACAGTCACAATCAAAGGTAAAGAAATTCCTAAAATCTTGGTAGATTTGGGAGTAAAAATCAATGTTATGATAATTGATACTTTAAATACATTATCTCTTATGAAAATTCAACCCACAACTACCATTCTTCAAATGGTAGACCAATCTACTACTAAACCAGAAGGGACTATAGAAAATGTTGAAGTGATAATAGAATCTTGGGAGTATCTAGTAGATTTCATGGTCTTGCAACCCAAAACAAAGAATCTAGGATATCCCATAATCCTAGATAGACCATGGTTGGCTATTATAATAGCATTAATTGATTGCAGGTTAGGATACATGACCATTTCTAATGGGTTAAAATACAAATGCATCTCTTTGTATCCTCTTGGAAAACCATCAACAAATTGCATATAAGAACTTTGGGTAGATGCATAAAAAAACACATTAAATGATATATCCTCCTTATCCATAATCATAGTTAAAAAACACTTCAAAGAATTGAATGGAGACATATACCCAGAATCTATGGACTATGCTAGTCCAGAAGCTACGAACTCTGCTGGTCTGAAAGCTATGAACTAGGCCAATCCAAAAACTATAGACTACCTTAGTTTAGGATTCATGGGTCAAATAGAAAATCTTGAAACCTCCACTTATACTTCTTCTATTACTTCCTCATCATATGATCATAGATTGATTCAGGAAAGTGTGAAAATTGGCAGAATAACAACAAACTCATTTCTTAGATGCATTCCATTGTTCTTTAGCAAGACTAATTCCTCTTGGAAAATAGTTTATTGATAATGTAACCATGTCTCATAAGATACTTCCTTATCCATTTCCTTTTTACTCATTAATTAGTGAGTTTAATAAAATAGAATCCAACTACCTAGGTACAAAACTAATCATATTATTACCTAGAATGATTTTGAACATTAATAGTTGGTTAAAAAATGAAGAGGAAGATAAACTCTTTGAAGTATTGGAAAGAAATACCAATGCTTTTTCTTGGGATTATACCGACATGAAAGGAATTCACCCCAGCATATGCACTCATCACATTTACATAGAATATGTCAAACTGGTCAGACAACCACAAAGAAGAATAAACCTATCATTGAAGGAAATAGTCAAAATAGATATCCAAAAGTTGTTGGAAGTTGGGTTTATTTACCCCATCTCAGACAACCAGTGGGTTTCACCTCTGGTAATTGTACCCAAGAAAAATGGAAAGTTAAGTGTATGTGTATATTATAGAGAATTGAACAAAGCAACATTAAGAGATTACTTTCCTTTACCTTTCATTGATCAAGTTATTGACACCTTGGTAGGAAAGAGATATTTATCTTTCCTAGATGGGTTTAGTGGGTATAACTAGATAATGGTAATAGCTAAAGATCAAGATAAATTTACTTGCCCTTAGGGAAATTTAGCTTATCGAGAACTTCCATTTGGACTCTGTAATGCTCTAACAACCTTTCAAAGAGCAATTCTGGCAATATTCTCTGACCGTACAAATGATTATGTTGAGGTATATGGATGATTTTACCATTTATGGTGGAACTTATGAATAAGCTCTTACTAACTTGGAAAGAGTTATAATTAAATGTGAGGAACATCAATTATCTTTGAGCCGTAAGAAATTTTTGTTGATGATGGATGAAGGAATAGTCTTGGGACACCATATTTATATAAAAGGCATTTAAGTTGATCAAAATAAAGTTGAAATAATTTACAAGTTACCCATCCCACAAACATAAACTGAAGTTAAGATTTTTTTGGGACATGGTAGTTACTACAGATGCTTCATAAATAAGTTTAGCCAAATAGCTGCCCCTATGTTTGCCTTGCTTACAAAAGATAGTGCATTTGAATGGAGTGATAGTTGCCAATAGGCCTTTGAGACTATTAAATCTAAACTTATTATTGCTCTAGTATTGAGAGGACCAGATTGGACTAAGTCATTTCATATATACATAGATGCTTCCAATACAACACTAGAAATAGTCTTTGGATAAAAGGATGAAGAGGGTAACATGTATGTTATATATTATATTAGTAAAAACATGATACCTAGTGAAAGAAAGTACACCAAAACTAAGAGGGAATTCCTAGCTATAATCTATATAATTAACAAATTTAGCCACCACATAATAAGCTATAAGGTATTTGTCTATACAGACCATTCAATTATTAGATATCTTACAAACAAACCAATTATGGGAGGTAGGATTATTAGATGGCTATTGCTCTTACAAGAATTTGATGTTACTATTATAGACAAACTAGGTAAGTCTAATGTGGTTGCTGATTTCTTGTCAAGAATGAACACTACAGGTGAAGAAGAACTAGTGGAAAATGACTTTCTAGATGAACAACTATTTTTTATTTTAGAAAAATCTCCATGGTTTACTGATATAGCCAATTACCTCACCATAAGGAAGTTTCTTATACAATTTTCACAAAAAGAAAAGAAACATTTAATCAAATAAAGTTCTTTTAAATGGATTAATGGAATTTTATTTAAACTTGGACCCAACCATGTGTTTCATAAGTGTGTGACAAATGGTGAAGCTTATGATATCATCAGAGATTTTCATGATGAACTAGGAGGAGGTCATTACTCAGCTCAAAGAACCATACATAAAATCATAGGAGTAGGATACTATTGGCCTCATCTTTATCAGCAAGTAAAAAGATATGTCAGACACTGTGATGCTTGTCAATAAATTGGATAGCCTACTCTTTCAATAGAGACTCCTCTGCACCCTCATCCTCAATTGGTTTTAGAACTATTTGAGAAATAGGGAATTGATTTTATAGGTCTTATAGATCATCCTTCTAGAGTAAAAAAATATCTCCTAGTATGTATAGACTACGTGACCAAGTCAGGAGAAGTGGAAGCATTAACTCATGCTAAAAAAGAGATGGTAGATGATTTCTTATATTTAAAAATCATGTAAATATTTGGTGATCCAAGGGAGATAATCTCAGATTAAGGACCGCAGTTCATGTCAAACATGATAAAACACTTTATGCAAGTATATCAAACTCAACATAGAAAAACATCTCTATACCATCCATAGGCTAATGGGCAAGTTGAAAACACCAATAGAGAATTGAAAACCATTTTAACCAAGGTTATTAATTCTAGCAAAAAGGATTGGGCAGATAAGGTACCAAAAGCTATTTGGGCCTATAATACTATTTAGAAAATAATAACTGTATTTTCACCTTATAAATTTGTTTATGGTAACAAGCCTTTATTCTCTATTGAATTTGAATTATAAACTTTGAAAATAGATATAGAAGTAGGAATTGAATTTTAAAAAATACATAAATAAAGACTCCTACAGCTTAATCAACTTGATGAAATGAGGATGGAAGCACTATAAAAAAAACTAAATTGGTAAAACATCAAAGAAAAGTTTGGTATGATTCACAAATCAAGTAATAGAAGTTTTAGAAAGGAGATTAGGCACTATTGTTTGATTCTAAATTTCAATAATTTAATGGAAAAATACAAGAAAGGTGGTTGGGACCTTATCAGATTGAGGAGGTCTATGAAAATGGTTTTGTTAAGCTAATACCTATTGATGATAGTAGAAGAGGTTTGTTAGTTAATGGACATAGATTGAATCTTTATCATAAACCTCTCAATAAAGATGAATTTATTCAAAAATTAAAGATCAAGTAGCTATTTTGGAGAGCTCTGCTTCTTCTAGAGAACATGCTCTTAGATAATCCTTCAGTTCCAAAAAAAAAACATCAATAGTGAAAATCCTTCCAAGGACACTATTGAAATGCATGCCTAGAAAACCAGTTTGTTGGCTGGTTATGCATTGCAAAAAAGGGATTTGGCTAAAAAAATATCAATGGCTAGCCAAAGGGCAAAAAAATTTATAAGAAAAGAAATATAAAATCACATTATGTCATTATGATTGGTCATCTCCATGAAATAAACTAATCTATGCAAACTTATTTGTGTAAGACACATGGCCAGCAAAAGATACATCTAAGGTTAAAGTAAGTAAGACATATATTTTATTTATCTATGTTTAGTTAACTAATTATTTTCAATTTGATTAAGAAATTAATCTATAGAGATGACCCAAATTTGAATCTTCCAAAATGGAATGACACATGCCATAATAAATAAACATGCAACCAAGCCACCAAAGGTGTATGGATAAGTGTGCAACTTTGATATCATCAATTGAGTCATCAATTATGATAATGACAGGATGTCATAAAAAGGGGTTTTAAATGAAGTAATAAATTACTTTCATCATCAAAGTGACATGTCATAATTTCACCCAATATCTAATAATGGAAAAAATAGTTGGCACACTCTATAGAAACATGTGACACTTCACTGTATCAAGTCATCATACCAAAATATGGACTCATGTAGCTGTAGCATTTCATATGAACCATTTCAATTCTACAGAGTTTAATAGAATCTAGTCTACCAATTATCAGTGACTATTGCTTACCAATTAACAAAAGACTGGTCTACACCTCAATTAGAGTTAAAGGATCTAAGTTGATTGTAACTCCACATAGAAATGGGATAGAAGACAAGATTAGATCTGAAGAATGTAGCAAAGTTTCTTAAGGACAAAGCTTCCATAGTAGTGTTTAGAGCCAATGGCTGGCTACCTTTCATTGAAATGTTCTAAGGTTTTGATGAAACAATGGTAAGTGAATTCATTACTAATCTCACCCCTAAATTTTCAATTGTGAAAGGCATTGTTATTCATGTTATAACTCAGATTATAAGTCAAATTATACAAGTTTTAGAAGAGGGAATGAGAGATACATGAAAATTTTCATTTAGTGATTTAATTAGTCAGTTTAATGGTAATATATAGATTGGAAATTCATGTCTAGTATATTCCAAGAGAAAATCAAAAGGGATTATTAGAAATTCACTTCCTAGACCCTAGAAATTTATAGCCAAGTGGGTACTCAAATATATCATTTGTGAAGGGAAACACAGTATTTTAGGGGGAGACACCATGAAAATGTTAATACATCTTAAGCATGGGAGACAAAAACCTGAGTAAAACCTTAACCTCCCATATTTATTATATGGTGATCTGCAAGTTATGTCTACAACCCCTAATGGTTCTCTTAGGCATCATGGCCATATTCAGCTCATTATCTAACATCACTTCCTTCAGCAAGGACAAGAATTCTAAGAAGAATTTTAGAATAGTATAGCATAAAAAATTCAAAATATACTTGTACAAGAAACCCTAAATATACCACAAGAACACTTATCTTCATCTACTACATTAGCTAAGAAAACAACACCAATAAAAAAATCTTAGACTGTAATCTCCATAGAAATCCCTTCTTATTCTTCTTCTTCAAGAAGAATCACAAGGTCTCAAAACCATGAAGTTTCAAGGTCCCCACAAGAACCTGATGAGTCTATAGTACAACCAATTCCCTTGTTAGGAAGAATAAAATTGAAATGAAAGGTTGCTCCAAAACTTGAGAAGACCAAGGGTTTGGTGATTGAGAAGGAAATCCAACCAAGTGTAGCTTAAAGAGTAACTAAAAGAAGGAGAAGACTCATTTTAATAGAAGAAGATGAACAAGAAGCTACAGATATTTTAGATAGTATTAAAATGGTGTCTCATTCCCCCATACATTATAATATCCCTACACTTGTAGATATTGAATAAATTTCTTCTGAAAGGAACTCTCCAATCATAATGGAAGATCCAAATTTAGAGGAAGAGCCACACACGGCAAAAGAATCAAGTATGGTAGAACAACCACCTATTCCAATTGAAACTACAATGGACAAAGGGAAAATTTTATGTACCATTGAGAAAGGTGAATCATCTAATCTAAATTATCCTATTATGTAGTTAACTTGGTATCCTTCTCAAGCTCAAGCTATTAAAAAATAACAAACAACTGACATTGCTAACTTGATTAGTCAATTATAGAATAAGGATCATGTCAACTCATATTTGGTGTAGAAATTAGATAAATCTATTGATCATGCAGTATAAGTTCATAGATTATAGGAAATAATAAAGAAACATGAAAGTGAATAAATAGATCTTTGGATATATGTAGAAAATCTAAAGAAGGAAAATAAGATATTGCAGAGTTTGGTAAACTCTTCCAAAGCACTTACTATTGCACCTTATCCTCCTAAGGTATTTATTGACCATGTTTTTCAAAAAAGTGATCCAAATATTCCTCCGTTGCAAATACTACATCAAATTGAAGAAGAATATTCTGTACTTAAATAGAAAAACAAAGATACAACTTATTCAAACAAACTCTTGGAAAATGAAAAGAAAGAATTAGAAGCTAAATTCCAAGAGTTAGAAGAAAATTTGCAGGATCCATGCAAATTAGGGGAAAATCTTTTGGAATGTAGGAATCCTTCTCTTACATACAATTTGTTTTTATTTAAACAATTTTACAAATGATAGCTTCTATGGATCTCCTGTCATCTTCCTTACAAAATTTTGAAGTGAACAACTTTTTTGGAAATTTTCTATAGTGTTGAACCTGATCAGTAGGATTTGCTTTATGAATTTTATTTGCATGACTTGATTCTAGGAGATCATGAACACAATAAGTTTTTGATAAATCTTCATGTATGAGAAGTTAAACTGAGAACATTAAATTCTACATTCAAAAATCAAATAACATGGAAATGCAATTTTGAGGACTATATAAATCATGCTAAGACTACAGGATTGTGTGTCAGATCAACCTTTCCTATTCCCAGATTGATCAAAAAAAATTTAACTATGCTTTATTAGATGATGAGGTTAAAACACATTATTTAAAGGCTTTATATGATTGTGCTATTTCTTTTAATTTGATTTCAAGATAGATTTTTGATTCAGTGGTGGCTTCAAGTGTAAATAGATGGGACCAACTTTCAGTGCCTCTTAAAAGGCAAGAGGTCATGTCTCCAAATAACTTAAGATGGAGTATGAGGACAACATCCTCAATTCTAGAAATTTTAATAGAGGTAATCAACTCTAGGGGTGAGTAGAAATGGATTGGTATGAGATATAGACCCCCTTTACCGATCATACCTATTTTAGGATGGTAGAGTTGGGCTCCATAATTAGAGGAGAAATTTAGTATATGGAAACAAATGATTCAAACATATCAAGGATTTACCATCAATTTAGATAGACATATAATAGATGAATTTGATGAATATGACTTGAGTCAGAGTGTGGAAAGTAGAAGCCAGAGATATGAACACCAATAAATGTTTATAATGGGACTTACAAAAGGTAAATTTTGGGGGAGATGATGAGCTCAGAATATGGCTCATTATTGACATGTTATTTCCTCCAATTCATCTCTCAAAGGATATTATCATATGCAAATATTATATTTTTAGATAGCTATTACATAGAAAATAGATATTTGTCTTGTTTATATTGAACAAAGACAAAACCTTTACTTTGTCATTAATGTCTAATACATAGCATGTTTTAGTGATATTTATTATGAAGAATGCTTAGGATGAAGACACAGGTGATTTATAATGAACATTTAATTTTGATCTCCATCTAGTAGAACTACAAACTCCATAGGCTTGCTTCTATGAACTCTACAGGCTTGCTTCTATGAACTTTATAGGCTTATTTTTATGGACTCTACAAGCTTGTTTCTATGGAATATGCAAGCTTGTTTCTACGGACTTCATAGGCTCATTTATACAGACTCAATAGGATCATTTTTATGGACTCCATAGGTTCCTTTCTCCCAACTCTGTAGGGTCAATTCCAAAAATTCTGTAAGGATGAAGCTATAAATGGGAAGCTAGTGGCTAGATAATATAGGAGAAAACCATACCAGCTAGAATCAAAAAAGGAAAATAACCACCTGCTATTTTGACGGACTTTTTTTTGATAAAATTGTATGTAATTAGATTTTAAGACTATTATAGGATAGCATATTATTTCATCAAAATAATTAGATCTCTTGGAAATCCAATCTCCTATCTTTGGATGAATGGATCGACCAAGGAATCCTATTTCTTTGCATCCTATTTTGAGTTGATTGTATTAGTATAAAGTGTAATACTTTCATCATTGAAATTAATGGAGAATCAAGAATCAGAAATTAGATATTATATAAAATATTTGTACAAGCATACAAGTTTCAGCTAGATTGTAATCATTTCATTTTTATGAATTAATACTTTAGTTTCCAACACTGATTAATCTTTGTTCCTGAATCTGAGAGGAGAAAGGGACAACTCTCCTTGGAACTAGGAACTATGTACAATATCTATGTTATGTTTTATTAATTCATTATTATAATTAATTAGAATCTTGTTACTTTTTACATTTATTCATAAAAAAATCAAAACAAATTCATAATTTAAAAAACATTTTCTAATTTCATTTATTTTCTAAGCAAAGTGTGTTTTATTTTATAGTAGACATGTGAAGCAAATTTCCTTTCATAAGTAGGAGTGTGAATTTACTTTCCATGTAAATGTAAATAGGAGTGTGATTTTTATTTTCAATCAAAAGAGTGGATTGATTTGATTTCTTTATTTTTCAGCAAAAGCATGAATCACATAGTTTAGGACACATTCCTTTCTTTAGTTAAAATTAGAATAGGATTAGTAAGCACCCCCATAATCAGCCTTCTAGATCTACCATCCTATAACTTACCGTAGATAGCTTTGGACACCAGTCCTGGTTGTTAAGACATCAATTAAATATTGATTAAATGAGGAGTTAGATGACACTCATCACATACGTGCTCTTAATGGCATAATATAATCTACAAGAGATAAAGGTTTATACACAATCTCTAGGTTAGACTTATCATTTGTATAATTAATTCATATGAAGGTAGATGGCCTAATACATAGTTTGAATGAATAGTGAATCATTCATAGATAAATCACATACAAACTTAGATTGACGTAGCGTATGACCTAAAAAAGGATCTATCACTACATGAAAGTGTGAATAAATTGGATGATAGTGAAAGGGGAAGTGAAACATCCAAAAACATAGATCAAAAATTTGAAAACACACATAAAATGAAAGAAAAGGGAGAAGGCAACTCAGTCTCTATTAGGTTTCAAGCCTTGAGCATAATGTCACAAGGATCCAAAGAATCATAAATTTTCTACACCAAGTAGAGGACTTCATTTTATATCTAAAATTGGTCTATTTACATACACTTCACTTTCTTGAATCTAAAATATCTCATAGTAATTCTAATTGAAAGAGGAAATCTTGAAGATCAAAACTCCATCATGCTTATGTGACTACAAGTCCACTTCATTAATGGCTAGGTTTATTTAAGTTTATGAGTTATTTTATAAAGTTTTGTGTACATGTGACAATGAGTCCATGCACATTTAATGTTGTCTTGAAAATTTAGACATATAGGGGTAAGAATTTTATTTGGGATTGTGCTTTATGTTCCATTTCTAAGCTCATGGACATCTTTTGGTTGAATCAAGATGAAAGGACTATCCTTGATTGGCTCCAACATCCACCTTAACACTCATTCATGCTCTATTGGTGACATGGTAGTGAAAAAATACTCATAATTTTAGTTTAAGCCAATATTTTATTTATGAATCCTTAGATTAATGACTTCAATCACCACTGTGATTTGATAGTCTATGTCCTTGCCTCAAACTTTTATGTTTTTCTTGGCTAAGCTTTGAGTGTGAATATGGATTTATTCCCATTTCATGTAATTATGATGTGTCATGATTTAATTTATGGATTTTAGGTTTATGTCCACTTAACATGTTTCACTTAAATTTCCTTAACACATCCACCTTAAAAATTTTGGCTCAATTTTGTCTATGAGCTCAGGTTTCCTTAGGATGTTTTCTTGAGATCAAGATTACAATGTGGTCTCAAGCTTGAGCTCAGTTTACTTATGTGACTCAATATAACTCATATTCAAACTATTCACTTTATGTCAATATCACTAATTCAATGCAAGCTCAATCTCATTTATTAACTAGATGAGATTGATTTTAATCCCAACTAAGTATCCTTAACAAATCTCCTCTTTTAAATCAATCAAGATAGCCTAATTTTCCCAACTCGAGATCACATACACTAAACATATGTTATCCTAACATTAAATACTCCTTGGTTGTGTTTGCTTCATTTGAAAACTCAAGCTCAATCTTGTAGCTTGAGCTTGAGCTTAACATTTAACTTTGTTCTTGGGATGAATCCCACATTAAAATGGAGTCATCATGTATAAATAATTAAATTAAAATTTTCTTGCCTTATTACTTGGTCTAAAAGTACCATTATGTTTGGGACCACATTAGTCAAGTGGGACATGTGATTCCTACTAGGGAATCCATGTGGCATTGAGGAGTTACTCATGACCCTATTGGAACATCCCCTTTCTGACTAAGCTACCTCACTATCAGTCTTTTGGGTTTGGAAACTTCTTTGACCTCCATATATTCCTCCAATAGTATCAAGTCTTGGTTATGTATTTTGTGCTATCATTTTTTGTGGTGGTGCTATGTTTTAACTCTTTATTTATCATTGTGTTGTTGAATAGGCTACATATGACATATTTTTGATAGGTATATTCCCATGAATTTAAATTCATTACATCACTGATGTCCCTTAAGGACACATGGATGTCACTCAATTTTTACATCTCATGCACTTTTATTTATATTTAGATCTTCATAAGTTTTATTAATGAATGACGATGAAAAAAAATGATAATTACTTACACAAAAACATGAGTCCCCCATTTTGATGTATAAGTCACATGTTTTGGTGTGAATTATTCTAAATACTTAAGTCTTTGTGCTTTTTTGTGTCACACTTTTTATTTTCACATTTTGTGGTGTGACTACTCTTTCTTTTACAGTTTGTGCTTTATCACCAAACTTGCAACAACTCTTTGTGCCAAAATCATGAAGACCAAACCTTCCTATTATTGTGAATTCTTTTATTTATTCTTTTTAGAATTAACCTCTTATCTAAATTTGAATTGGCCAATATTAATATGTTATACACTTTAACTAAAACCCAAATCTTGCATGAAATTTATGACTTGGGCCCTCGAGCTAAAAAATGGAGATCCCAAAAGCAATGTTGACTTGAGAGTCAACATTATGGTGACAACTATGGGCTACTTTTCTACTAATTAGGGACCATTGAATTTTTTAGAAATCCATTTAGAATGGAGTCATTAAATATTTTATCTCATAAGTCCCTTGTCATCTTGAGAAGAGACCCTTTATTTTGCTTCCATCACTTAATCATATTTTCATGGGTAGTCTTCATAAAGCATATTTTTTCTACATTTTAGGAAATCCATGAAGATTTTGTGTTTTATGTTTATATCCTTAAACTTACTAATTCATGGAGTCACAGAATTCCTTTGAACACATGAGACAAAATAGCATCAACCAATTGATTGAATTATCTGCCTTGTTTCATCAATCACATCCTTCTCAACAAGGTTGTATCCTCTTTCTATAATTTTCATTAGTTTTACTACAACTAGAGTCATTAAATTTTCACCCAAATTGATTAGATATGATACTCTCAAAAAACCCTTATCAATTTAATAATTTTCAAAGATTATCAAGGTTTGTCTTGGTACATCTACTCACTAAACTTTTCAAGACTCTATGACCTTCATGCAGACACTATTCCATTTTGTTCTAAAGCTCATTGTGTGAGATTGGCCTTGATATTATGTAATCAATAGTGATGTATTAAATTATGAATGATGAAATAATCTATTGTCTCAAAAATATCAATTACATTCTTGATGATGAACCTCATTATATTTTGACAATGAGTGAATAACAAACTAATTTACACTTATTATAGTAGTTACAATCAGTGGTACAAATGATCACTTTAGGAACATTTGATTCAATACACTACGACCTTAAAAATATGACTAAAAATCATGCACCATTGGCCTACAAAATGTGCCTCATCAATTAGAATTTGAGAAAGTAGGTCTCATGATGTAAGCTTTCAAGATGCCTTGAAAAATGATCCTCTTATAATCATTTATGGAGTTACATACAATAGCTTGAATTTTTTAGTAGCTTGAATTAGGCTCACCAAATATATATTACTGCTCTTGAAACTCCATGTTCACACTAAGACATGTTGTGGGGATGCTTGCTTGTGAAGATGCATGATTTGATCTTGAATGTGTGAGATAAGAGGCGAAAAAATAAAAGTTACACCAGGGCAATAACTAATCTACTACAATATTAAAAATCCACTTTCCACTCTAACATATACCACGTAAACCAATCTCTAAAGAATTAAATAATTCCTTCCATAATAAAATAAAAAACAACAAACACAAATATGCAAAGCACTAGGAGGAATACGAATAACTACATGACTAAAAAATGTACAAACAACACTTAGGGAATGAAAAAAACCTAATATATTGTGACTCAACACTTAGAGGTAAATAATGACACCTAACCTAATATATAAAAACTATAAAAACAAATTTAGGAATAATGATTAATATGAATCCCATTGACCAAGATTGGTAGCTCCTCTGCATTCAACCTTGCTAGTTAAAAAACATTGGCTTATTTGCATCTTGTGATGACATATGGACCACTCCATATTACATCAAATTTTATATTCCTTCCATCATTTTCCATATCCTCGTCCCACTTGAGAACTAGGTCACCTTCTTTGAAGCTCCTATTAGCATCCTTTCTATCAAAAGCCATCTTAGTCTTAGTTTATTGGAGTTCAAAATTATGCATTTCTCGATTCCTAGTTTTTTTGAGATTCATTAGTTTTGCTAGCCTCATTATGTATAAACCCTAAGTTGGTCAATAAACCACACATATCTTGTCTTTTAATAGTCCTTTCACAGGATAATCTGACTAGAGAATATGAGATTTGTTCACATTTAGCCATGCCTTTTGTTTTAGTCATCTTGGTCTTGTTACATGCCCTCAACACCTTTTTACTTATTCCCAAAAATTTGAAGCCTTTCAAACATTCGTTTCACCTTAGCTAGGTCAGTTTTATTGTCTTCTTTCTATCCCCTAGGTCTCAAGATTGTAGGATAGGAGTGTTGGAGTTGGACTACACTGCCAGTGCCACTAGTGTCCATTTCCAACACTCTTGTCCAAGGTCATTTTGAACTCTAAGGGTCAGTTTCCTTAACTCAATAGGTCCCAACATCTTTCTTAGCTTTGTCCTTAAGTTTCCCAATGTCAACCAAATACAAATAGATCTCCCAATTTCAAAATAAAGAGTCTCTTATATAAATTACTACACATACCATTTTATATCTATCACTTACTACTTTGGCACATTAGACATAATAAAAATCAATCAACAGTATAGCTCAACATTATACATCACACATAGACTTGCATGTTTGATCAAAGAAGGGCCTAGGTGAAAGTCATTCTTACATCTATAATGTGTGTTAATTATGCCTATTCCCTAAGGGATAACTAAATTTTATCTAAGACCCCATCTTGAGGGATAATGTAGGTAGTGATCAGGACAACAGGGGTTTTAGTTCATGCAATCACTCTTCCCATAACCTAGCTTTTCCCCCTTTTGCTTTTGATGCATTTGTTGTTTACATGTGTGTATATATATACAAGTTTTAGAGATTGAAATATAATTACAACAAGCTCTATTGACTTTCATCCTTCTAACTTTTGTCATAGGCTCATATATACATAGTGAACAAAACCTAGAAAGATATGATCCTTAGGATAACAATGGAAAAGGTGTACTACAACATTAGTTTCAATCTTGTTTACTTGTATTACACCTATCCAATCATAAAATTAATTCTATATTTAGATTCATGATAGTGTCCCAATCTTACACATCAATTTCCAACTCTTGAATCATCCATTTCGATCCATTTTTAGATAAGTTTATTTCTTCTCCTCATGTAAATTACTTGATAAAAATCTATATTTTGTCATATAAAACTAGATTTTCCCCTTACTCTAGACACTTTATTGTTTAGGAACTAAACACTAATTTTCCCAAAAATAATAAAATATTTAGTGAACTTGACTTACTTCAAATAAATCTAAAACCCTAAGTACCCTTAGGGTTTTTCCTTAATATTTTGTGCAAAATTTAATTTCAAATATTTGATTTTTGTATAAATTTTTGTACATTTATCCAATTTAAAACTATTTTTAAAATTTAAATTATTGGCATAATTTTCAAAAATTCTAAAACCTTGGCTCAAAACCCTATATTTCCAAAATAGGTCCTCAAACCCCAATCCTTCCTTGCAAATTTTAGAAAAAAATATTTTGGAATTTTTGCAAATTGTTTACTTTGTCAAAAATAATTTCAATATTAGCAATTTTATTGTGCAAAAATTCAATTTCAAATTGCTAATTTTTTGTATTAATTTTTATGCATGTATTATGTTCATTTTATTTTTTTTTAGAATTTAAATTATTTTTATAATTTTCAAAAATTGTAAAACCCTAGATCATAACTCTATATTTCCAAACTATGTCCTCAAACCCCAAGTTTTCCTCCCTTATAATTTTTCAAAAAATAGTTTGAATTTTTTGTAAATTATTTACTTTATCAAATGTAATTTCAAAATATCTATATTAGTAGTTATTTTTTCATTCATTTGCTTGATATTACTTTTACACACTCTCTTTGGTGATAGAATTAAAATGGCCACTAAGGCACTTCTTCCATCTCATCCCATAGATCGATTTCTAAAATTTTCTCATAATTATGACAATGAATGGACAAATTTGGAAAATTGCACATTAGCTTAAAATGTGCAAAATGATTTTATTTACAATGAAGGTAATTACTATTATTATAATGAGGAATATGATGATATAAGTGATCATGATAGTGAAGTAAAAGTAGACTTCTCTCAAACCTATCTCTTTTATTCCCTCTTCTAAAGAAAATAATTTTGATAAATGGGAAATATACTTTTCACCTTACTCTCCTATGCACAATGAACCAAATGAACAAATTAGTCATGCACGTCCAAGTGAACCTCTAGTTGGTGATAATTTGCTTCCATATGAACCTAATCTCTTTCTCTCTCTCTTTTGATACTTCAATGTTCAAATTACAACAATATAAATGCAATAGAATCAAATTGCCAATACATAGTTCAAATGATACATCTCATGTTCTTAACTCTACTTTATCAAAAGAATGTCTAAATGATAAATCTCTTTCTCTTACTTCTCATGAAATTCGTGCATGTACTCCATCCATGGATAACATAAATGCACATGATATTCTAATTTTAAATGATACTTTACTGCGTATTAGAAAATAATTAAATATTTCTCTTACACATGTCCCTAGTTACACTAAAAGTGATCATGAATATGTTAGTGAGCATGTAAATGAATATGAAAATGAGAGTGATTATGAATAATATTCCAATGATGACAATCCATGGAACAATGATGATTATTATGTACATAGTGAAGAATAATATGCATCTCATGTTTCTAACTCTTCTCTCACTCCTCTCAAACATAATGCACTTCAAAATGTTATTTATACTTCTACACATGATTCTATTTCAATTAATACACATGTTCATGCTAATAACATATCTTCTACTCAATTATAATGTGATACAATAAAACATAAAGATATCAATGAATCTTCTAAGCCACCCCTCACTATAGTAGAACCCAATTCTCACTCTTCACCTAAAGAGAATGGTAGTTGGCATCCCTCTAGTAAGGTCTAAGTGAGCACACCCCCTCTTTATGACCCAATTACTAAATTTAGCATTCCCATGGCTAGAATTAATGATCAAATTCAATGATTAAGTGATCCACTTCAAGGTGATAATGTACCATCCAAACATATTATCTCTTTCATGCATGTAGTTGGTGAATTACAACACCAAGTAAATCTCCTTACCTTGGAAAATAAGGCCTATAAGTCTTGGATGGATGCTAATTATTTACATGGTAACCCTCTTCTGAAGACATTCATAAAATCTTCATTTCCTGAGCATTTATAGATACCATCATTTCCTCACTTTGATGGAATTAGAGATCAATTTGTACACCTTCAGGCCTTTTAGAAGGCTTTGCCATCTCATGCGATTCCTTTGATTCTAATCAAGCTATTATAGTAGACATTAATGGGGGAAACACAAAATTGGTTCTTTCATCTACTCTTTATCAGCTCCTTGCACACATATGATGACTTAAAGGAGGTATTTCTGAGACATTACATAGAAAACATGGGCCCTCGTATCATATATGATAAACTTGAAAATTTACATCAAAATACTTAAAAGCCAGTTAGTGATTATATCTTATGATTCAAGAATCACATGTTAAGATTAATATACAAATTAGTAGATTTAGAGATTCAACATATCATTATTAAGGGGCTTCACCAATCTCTCCTTGAGTATCTACTATATTAGATGGAGTCCTCTTTTAGGCACTTATGCTTTACAATTATAGCTTTGGAAAAGAAATTAGGATTGATTGAAGTAGATTTAGTTGATTAGATTACTCTAGATTTCATATAAATATCTATAGCTCCTAGCATCTATCATCCACCATGTGCTAAACAAGATAGGAGACCACAACCAGAAAAGCAACTAGTTAAAAACAAAGAGCTAGTTTTTAGAGCACAACCTAGATTATGCACTACAAAGAATAATAGTAAGACACCATTAAAATTTAATTTAGAGTGGGATAGCCCATGTGTCATATTATCAGCACTATTAGATAGGAGGTTAATCACATTTCCTTCTACTCATTGACGACATCCACATCTCTTACATAAATATCCACATCAACCCTTTTGTAACTATCATTGTATTTATGGACATAAAGATTATGCTTATTATGGACTTAGAGATTGAATTAATAGATGTATTGATAATGGCATCATAACATTTACATAATGGGCACTAAGATATCCTCCATCATGGAACCTTAGACCTCATTCTTCCATGACTGAGTCATCTTATGGTATTCCTTTACAAGAATCATCGATCACTCATCATGAAAGTAATGTGGGTTCTAGGATAGATCCTTGTAGGAGATCTCATATTCCACCTATTTAAAAGGTTTGGAAACTCATATAGCAAGAAAAACCTACATATAGCATTTTAGTCTAAGAATTACATAGTGTAATTCCATATACATATCCAGCAAAATCATAGGCACCACAACAAATTACTACTCAAAAAGGCATTCACTATGGCTAGATTTCCCAAGTCATATCTCACATAGTAATCCACTATGGTTATGATTAAATGAACCCATATCACAGAGTACTACTAATAATAAATATTCACTACAACCATATTATGTGGGTCCTATCTCACGTAGTAATCTACTATGGTTAAGATTAAATGAGACTCCATCACATGTTTCAGCTCCAACTTGATCTATGGCTCAATCATACACATCATAGTAAAGGCCATGGGGTATATGATTATGGATAGATGGGAATTATTCATAACACATAGTCCCTATTACACATATAGTAAAGCTACATTGTGTAGAATCTCCACGTCTAGCTATAGTTAGTACAGATCAGATAGTATTAGATATAGAGCATATTTATACATATAATGAGTAATATGGGAACTTGTTTAGTTGGCCATCAAGGTTTAGATAGTGATACAACATAGAGTGATATGATGCACATTCATACTAGCATCAGTTCATAGCTTCACTTAGCAGGGCAATGATGGATCCAAAGGTCTAGCTATACTTTGTAATATTTAGCCACTCTCAAGGAAGTAGTATCCATAGCGTGCTATCTTACATCCCCATATACTAAAAACTAACATTCCTAACTCCCCATAAACTATCCATAGCTAAAAATAAACTTATCAAAAATCTAGATCTTATCAAATCTTATTTTACCAACATTAAACCAATGCAACTTATACACACAATTTACCAATCTCAAACCAACTCAACCCATCCAAACAATTTACTTACCTCAAACTAGCTCAATTTATCAGAAAAATTTACCAATTACAAAAAACCAATTTTTTCTTACACATGATTATAAATCAATTCTAAACATCACACCTGAACTTATCAAAATAATCAAATCGTAAGTCCCAAGTACCATTTTACCAAACATATACAACCTTAAACATCAATACCAGATCAACTATTTCTAATCAACACATTAAAATACCCATCTATTCCATTAGCCATAACATAATATGCCCAAATCAAAATCAACTCAATATCCACACACACACACACACACATATAATGTTTTCAAAACATATACATCATATCAAGATATGATCAATCATTAATGGGCATCATGCCCTCACTATTAGTCTCAATCTCTCCTCCAGTACTAGTCAAATAATCTAGTTTAACACTCAATGACCCCACACCTCGTTGAGCCCCTAAATGCTTCTTACTCTGGCTCTCTTCCTCTATTAACTACCCATGTTCCTCACATAAGTTTGTATACCACCTCTACAAATATATGTACTCATTAATAATCTCTGTACTCACCAATCCATAATTAGGTGGATGCATCCTATGAATATCTAGCTTAGCCCTCAGCTCATTTATCTTTCTCATTGCTCTAACATATGCAATTCTTGCTATAATATCTCTATCAAATAAATGATCATAAAACATCAGTTGTAATTTTCACACACTCTAACAAACCCTCCTCTATCACATCATTAGGAACATGCCATGTGATCTCTTAGAGTGTAGACTCAATGATGGTTTCCCAACCCATCATCTCCACCTCCTACCCTAGCTTACACTTCATCCTGAACATTTTTTACTCTACTTGCATGAAAAATTACAAACACTACATTAGACATACATTTTCATAACAAGTTAAAACAAACACAAACTTGAACATAATTCAAGTATAATCAAAGTTTACCTCCCATCATTTGAATCAAAGTAGGATCCTCATAATCGAGGGCATCCCTTCCATCAATAGGATACAATATATCCCATCTATCTCTTTCACACCATGTGGTATATGCCTATGTACATCCAACATCATCTACATTAAGAATATCTATAGTCACATCATGTACATCTAAAGGTAATGGTGATAACTTAGCCTTAGTGGGCCTCTCATGAGCTCATACCTACACTATTGCCTATGCACTCCTCACCCACACCTATGTTACTAGGGGCACATCTTATGGTACCCCAAACTATCTAGTCACATACTCATACTAAAAGCACTCATACACTCTAACCTAGTGGTCATGTAACTAACAACTAACCCTCATATATCATAACTACAGTCCATCCTCGAGCCACCTAGGAAATCCTCTATAGGGTCTCAATATGATATCTTGAGCCAGTAATATATCTAAAATTCATCTATAATGATCTACCCTAGGAGACCAGATAACCAAAATAATCATCCATCATTCTCCAAATGGTTGTGGAGGTACCCACCTCTCCCTCAACAATCCTATCAGTCATACAATTGTTATATGCTCATAAGCCCAACAATGTAATAAGGTATTTATGATCACACCACCACTAAATGCCTCTTGAGTAAACTTATAAAGGTCCCTGTATAAGTGGGAAATCATATTCCTAACCTATGAGAACATAGTGCCATATACCTCTATACTATACAATATCTTATTTATCTTGTATGCAATTGACGCCCCACCCCCATCCACAATAATAAATGAGGCCAACAACACAACTAATGACTTCTATAGGAATGGAACACTAGACTGTACTATAATTGATAGCAATACATCACTATCAATACTTCTTTGATTTATTCCTAAGGGCACACTAGAAAAATATAAGGATGCATGTTTAATAGCATCTACACCCATGTCATCCTGTAATGTCACCCAAGGTTCACTAGCTGGCAAATGTAAAATATGATACACATCCTATATAATAATCATAATCCCCCTATTAGGAATATATAAAATACACATATCTACATTCCACCTCTCACATAAGGAAATAATCAAATACCTATCCCACTGCACAGGTCCTAGGTCACACATATGACCCAACTCTATTGTATCCATCACAACTCTCTCATCAGTTGATAAAGTAACAACCACAATGTCTCCATAAGTTGACCTATATAGAATTATCTCATCCATACCTTACCCTAAAAAAACACCAAAAAATATCATATACATTAGTTCACCATGACAAATCATTAGCCAAGAAAAAACATTGCAATCAAACCAAACAATAACCTAGAAAATCTAGCCTCTAAGATAATAACATTGGGTACAGGACAACATCACTAGATAGGAGCATTGTGACTTGGACAACAGTACTAGAGCTTGGAAAATAACACTAAAGGAGGGATAGGAGCACTATAATTATTTAATTTTTTTGGGTACTTAAAATAGCTCAAAAGTATAAAAAGTAGGCTTCCAAATAGGCAAAAAATCAAACATTAAACTTACTCACTAGGCTAACATCACCTCCAGCCTCCACCTAGCTTGCCAACTACTCAAAATGGGTCACTATAGGTGTTCATCTCTATGACATATATCTCACTCTAGAGCTCCAAATCTCAAACTAATCAATGCATAAATGAATCAAAAATTAATCTAATTATCCTATATCAAAGAACTTTCTTACTCAAAGCAACATACCATTTTGCCTATAACTTGAACCTCATAGATCCATTTTACAACCATTTATTTCAACAAAATTGTGACAATGATAATTTCAACATTATTCTATCTACACTCTCTTACTACTTCATTTGCCTACTATGGCATGCATATATTTATATTGATCTTACACCCAGACATACACCTTGATCATCACCAATCAAAATCTTGTTCTAATTTCAAAAGCTCAATCTAATCAATCAAGCAACCTCTCAAGATATTCACAACTATACCAACCTTATTTCTATCATTCCAGCACTAGTCATCACTTTTATCTCAACCTTCTCTATCATAGATCTCATCCTTATCCCCAAACGGGGGGAATCATTCCTACTATTCTTATTCTTACACTTACCCAACACACCCCATCCACTCTCATAAGTGGATACACCATGGTTTTTACACCTCCGACAGTCAGATCATTAGGTTTAACTCAAATTAGTTGAAATATATAATGATTTAGAATACATTTATTACTCAACATTATCTCTTACACCTCTAGTATTCAAATTATCATATTCAACTTAGATAGGTCAAAATAAATAGTGATGTAAATTACATGGATCATTCAATGTTA
The DNA here is from genome assembly GCA_037957365.1 of Torreya grandis. Classification (NCBI taxonomy): domain Eukaryota; kingdom Viridiplantae; phylum Streptophyta; class Pinopsida; order Cupressales; family Taxaceae; genus Torreya; species Torreya grandis. Next base: position 1,927,062 of record JARHVA010001873.1, read on the forward strand.
CTTAGGATATTCAAAGGGATATACATTCAATTTACAAATACATAGACTAGTTAGACTTAATGATTTATACTATATAGATTCAGACTTAGATACTAGATTTGGGGGCATGTACATTACTACACATCTCACACATATAGCTTCATATAGCATGACATAGTTATAAGACCAAATAGTAGATTATGGATGTAGTGCAGAGCACAATGTTTTGATCTCTAGTTTTACACATGGGGCATGACATGATAGATCATATCACATGTAGTTAGACAAATTACCAGACTATACATACACATCATTTACATACCATATTTGGGGGCATGGCAAAGATGCTCATGTTCTTCATCATCTAGGATTATATATATTAGAATGGCAAATACATGATATTCTCTTCTTGCACATTTACCAGAGTTTCAGATTACACCCAGCTATACCCTAGATGTTACTAGGTTGGACTATATTATTATGTGTAGTGGTTATTCCATAGTATTATCTAGACCCAAACTACATGAGTTTGTGTGGGACAGAGGATAAACATTGGTTTTGGACCTCTAAGCACTTATTAATTCTAGTTTAAATATTTAGAGTAGGGCCATGATAGATTTTACTCTTCATAGTATATATATTCTATGCACACATTCTAGATTACATGAGTTTATGTGGGATAGAGGGAATACATTGGTTATGGACCTCTGGGCATTTATCATTCTAGTTAGATTCAGTATAGGGGGAAAGCATCATCCTCCTTCTCTATGTTATATAGATTCCACTTCTAGATTCAGTATAGGGGTCATCCATTATAGGGATTATTCTTTTCTCCAGGCACTATTCATCTCTCCATCCACTCCCCTGGCCAAAAAGTGAGTTGGACCCTTTGTAGCATATTCATCTTCATATAGGTAGGTTCAAGTATGCATTTTCTTTTCTTTCTTTTACTCTAGTACTTAATTTCATTACATTACTAATTTAAAAGGGGGAAATGTATACACCCTAAATTAGTCAAGAAACCACACATATCTTGTCTTTTCATAGTCATTTCATAGGAGACTCCGACTACAGAATATGATCTTTATTCACATTTAGCTATATCTTTCATTTTATTCATATTGGTCTTGTTACATGCCCTAAACACCTTTTTGACTATTCCCAATCATCTAAAGCCTTTGAAACAATCATTCTACCTTAGCTAGGTTAGTTTTTCTATCCTCTTTCCATCCCCCCTAGGTCTTGAAACTATAAGATAGGAGTGTTGGAGTTAGACTACAGTGTTGGTGCCACTAGTGTCCATTTTTATCACTCTTATCCAAGGTCATTTTTAACTTTAATGGTCAATTTCCTTCACTCAATAGGCCCCATCCCTTTCTTAGCTTCATCTTTAAGTTTCCCACTATTAGCCAAATGCAAATAAAGCTACCAATTTCAAAATAAATAGTCTCATATATAAAGGACAACATAAGGCATTTTATATCTAGCACTTACTACTTTGGCATATTAGACATAATAAAAATTAGTCAATAGTATAGGTCAATATTTTGAATCATACATAGACTTGCATTCTTGATCAAGAAAGGGATTAGGAAAAAGTCATTCTTACATCTATAGTGCATGTTGATTACGCATGATTCATAAGGGAGAAATACATTTGATCTGAGACCCTAGCTTGAGGGTTAATATAGGTAGTGATCATGACAATAAGGGTTCTAGATCATGTGATCATTATTCCCTCAACCTAGTTTTTTCCCCTTTTCTTTATGATGCATTTTTTGTTTACATGTGTACAGATAGATATAAGTTTTGGATTTTCAAATGGACCTATAGTGATCTCTATTAACTTATAGCCTCTAAAAATTTATACATAAGCTCATACAGACATAGGGAATAAAACATAAAAAGCTTAGATCCTCAAGACAATAGTGGTAGGGGTAGACAATAGCACCGATGCTACTCCTATCTACATTTGGTGCTCTTATCCAATCATAAAATGAAGGCCAAATCTATGTTCATGATAGTGTACCAGTCCTACACATCAATTTTTATCTCTTGAATCATCCATTTTGGTCCAATTTTAGACAAGTTTATTTCTTTTCCTCATGTAAATTACTTGATAAAAATTTATATTTTTTCCATAATAAAATAGATTTTTCCCCTTACTCCATACCCTATTTTTTTAGGAACTAAACACTAGTTTTCCCAAAAATAATAAAACACATTGCCATATGATTATTTTTAACCAACTTCAACTGCTGAGAAAAAACTAGTGATGGAAATTCAATATACTTAGGCAATCTAGATTCTCTTCCATAGACCAATATGAAGGTATAATTGCATATTTGTCTCTTTAGGGTTATTATATTTACCCATATAGTTGTTTTGATCTTGAAGTGCCAAGTCCTTTAATTATTTTCAATGGCTCTCTTAATAATGTAAATTTTTTTTTTTTGTTGACTCAGCCAGACCATTACCTTAAGGGTAATAGTTAGAAGAGATGCTTAAATATATGTTGTATTTGACTTCCCACTCAATAATTTTGGTCCTAACAAAGGCCATAGCATTATTTGATATGATTGTGGCTAGAACACCAAATCTAATTACAATTTCCTAATACAAATCCAATATGGATACCTCATTTACCTCTTTGAGAGCCATTACCTTTAGCCATATTGTAAAGTAGTCAGTATCCATGAGGATCCATTTGTGTACTCAAATTTAAGGTGGGTTGATCATGTCAAAGAATTCTAAACCTCATTGGGTAAAGGGTCGATCAATTTGAATTGGATGAAGTGGAAGGGATGCCATCCTATATTTCCCATTGAATAAGTTGTACCTTTTATAGTTCCTCACCTATTTATGGGCATATTTAAACAAATTTGGCTAATAGTATTTATCCCTCATGATCATGAAAACAATGGTCTTAGGTAATTAATTCCACCTGATTGACCATCATGGAATTCATTATGGACTATATTAGTCTAGTCTTGATCTATACACCTCAAAATAACTCTATTGATGTCCTTCTTGAATAATAAACCACTAATAATCACATAAGGAATAAACAGTAATCTAACATGTCTTGTTTTTTATTGGTCAAGTTTAAGTGGATATTCCCCTAATTAAAGGAAGAATTTCATGTTTTTAATCTAGCTATTAGAGGCACCATGATCAACTAGTCATTCTCCTTGTAATAAAAAGACTATCTTGATTTCAAGTTTTACATTAGCTGCTAACTGTTCACATAATCATTTTTCCCTTATTAGCTTAGTGGCCTTAATATTGATTTTGTACTCCATGAATTTGGTAATCTAACCTTCTCTATTTTCATTGATGTCTTTTCTTAATAAAAACTCCTTCACACTTGGATGTGAGACCATCAACTAAATTCTATTTTTAGAAAGAATGTGTCTAATTTTTTTAACGACCTAATGATATCAAATAGTTGTTTTTCCATGAAGCTATAACTCAACTCATAGTATTTAAGCACTTGACTATAGAAATAAATAGGTTGCTCCATTTTTTCACTATTTTTATATGCTAAGATTATTAAGATGTCTTTATTTTCTCTAAAAGGATATAAGATGAAACATTTATCATAACATAAATTCATGAGTGTCGGGTCTTGAGATATTACTCTCTTTATCACTTTAGAGCTAATATTTCCCTCTCTTATCCAATCAAAAGTGGCATTATTCTTAAAATGTATATGAGTGGCATGACCAAGGAATTAAAGTCTAGTATAAACCTTCTCACAAATTTTATCTTTCGTAAAAAAATTTGCAGACTCTTCCTATGGATTGGATGTCAAAGGGACTAAATAGACTCTACTCTCTTTGGGTCAATGGATAATCCATCCTTGGAAACTATGTGCCCCAATAATATACCCTCAAGGACTATAAAAACACATTATTTTTGGTTTTGGGATGCCCCAAACTCTTTACATCTATCAAATACCTACTATAAATGACTCATATGGTCTACTATATGCTTAGAAAAATAAGTAATGTCATCAAGATAAACCAAGATCATATTGTTGAAAAGACCTTTGAATGTCATATCTAGAACTCACTAGAAATTGAACCTAGCATTGTTCAAACCAAAGGGAATTTTTATATATTCACTTTTTCCTCATTTAATCATAAAAACTATCTTGAGCTAGCTAGACTATTATATAAGTATTTGGTTATAACCTAAATAACCATCTAGATGGGAAAACCTCTCAACTCTAGCTATTTTTTAGATAATATATTCCATTGGTGGGAGAGGTTAATGGTGTTTAAGGGTTGATTTTTTTAAATCCATTAAGTATACACAACCTAAGCTCCTTATTCTTTTTCCTAAAAGGGACTAGATTAGCTACCCAATAAGAGTTTTTAATTAGAAAGATGATATTAGCCTAAATGATTTTGGTCAATTTTTTCCTCATCAATGGTTCTAACTTGGGGTTTATAGGTCCTTTATTTTACCTAACTAGTTTTTCATTAGGATCTAGCTAAATTATGTGTTCAATAAGGGTTGGGTCAAATCCCTTAAGATCTTGGTAGCTATAAGAAAATACATCATCATAATTTCTAAAAAGACTAATAAATTGTGAATTTTCATGATGAGTGCATACCTTCTGGCTTCTAAGATTTTACCATTAGAGATATTCACTTTCTCATAGTTTTATTTATTAATTGTCATGTTCTTCCTTTTATTTTTGAACTAGTCATATAAATTGAAGACATTTTCCAATGTGACTAGCCCTTTGGGCAACTTGTTGCCTTTCAAATGAATGATTTGATCTTCATATTGTGATTACAATATTGACTAGTTCTTAGCATTAAAATTTAACTCTATAATAACTTGATGATTTATTCATCACTTTCAAACACTTTCCAATTACATGCATTGGCTAGGATTATTGGTATCACTACAAGCTTGACAAGTTGCTCTCAATCTTTCATGACATCACAAGTCAAATTATATTATGATCCTACCATTAAAAGTATATCTACATTATTATTATTTACCTATTAGATAACTTAGATTTTTAAATATTTAAATACTTAAATTAAGTCCCAAGATCTATGTTTACAAGCCTTCAATAGATTTTTCTTTAATGCATTCTAAGCTTTGGCATGATTTACAATTAGCTCACTGTCTCCAAACACTTGTAATGCCTTCATTCCTCTTTTTTTATACCATTTTAAGGCCTTGAATGAACACCTCATTTTTAGCCACATTATTAGTACAACTAAAATGTAGTCTAAATGAGAAAAATTACTTATCCGTTTGAATATAGACCAATATAACACTTATATTAGCCCCAATTATACTCCTTGGGCCATCAAATAGATTTTCCATGTGTTTGGAACAATATAATATTCCTTAAGAATGAAATAAGTGCATAAATCCCTCTCTTTTATGTAGTCATATGGATTAAATCCATAATTCTCATTATACTAATCATCCAATATATGGTTTGGAACCTGATCTAAAGGTGTGGTGGTCTCATGTAGGAATCAACTATCCTCTAGGTCATGCATTTTATAGTTCATCTCAATTGGATTAGCTGAGTATGGATCTATATGATTTATACAAAGAGGCTCAACCTTGATAGTCACCTTAGTTCCATATCTAATCCTTAGCAACTTGTGTGACCAGTCAGATGATAAGTACCCAACCATTTTTGTATTGAAATCTCTTGAAAGACAAATGGAAAAATAAGGAGGCATATCTATAATATATATGTCTTGGGTGATGGAGAGACCAGGACATGCATGCAGAGTAATATTTAAACACTTAATTATCCATAAAATTTTTATAGTTATACCATCTAGTTGAAAAGCTCCTTATTTCCTTGTAGTAATTATTTTTCTTATCATCATGATTTTTTCTCCAATATCTACTTCTATAACTTTAGTATTTTTTTATTCTATTTTAGATTCAACTAAATTAACTCTTGGGTGATCCTCTTGCCTCCATTATTGATCTTGGTAGTGTCGACACTAAAATACTCTATGGACTTCTTTTCCACATCTATAACAACATAAGATTTGTATTGATTTGGAAACCATCCTCTACCTCCACTATAACTCCATCCTCTCTAAAATCCTCTTCTTATTTATTGGTATTGAAACCCTTTTCTATTATCTTCTTGCCTTTATAGACCACATGATGATTATCCTCTAGTGGTGTTATACCCACCTCTATTTGTATTAAATCCACTAAATCCCCTTATTGGATAGGATTGTCCTCTTCTTGGCCTGATAGATGTTCTTCTAAAATTCTATCTATTTTGTTTTTCTTCTACCTTCAAAGCTAATTAATAGGATTCATCTATGCAAAGTATTATATGCATGATTAATACATCTTGAATAGAAAACTTCAAACCATTTACATAACTTGAATCCATATATTCTTATGTTTCATCATGATCCACTCATATGGAAATCTTGTGAAATTCATCCATATGCTCTTGTATATTATGATCCTTCTACCTCAATTATGGAATATTTTTTATAGGGTTTGTGCATAATCCATAGCAAGAAATTTCTCCCTCAGATTTTTCTCTATATATTTTTATGAGTTGATCTTCTCTTTACCTTTTATATGTATTTTTTTTGTTGGTGATCCCACCAAATCATTGCATGTCCCTTCAATTTTGTGCATGCAAACTTTACCTTCTTATCTTCTCACATAGTTTTCCACTCAAAAAACTTATCCATGTTGATCATCCAATATATCAACTCCTCTAGTGTTAAAATCCCTCCATAATTTGGAATGTCAACTATGATTCCTTGATTCCTTCCTTCAAAATCTCTAACCATCCTTTCTTTCATTGATGGTGGCTATTATTGTTTCTCCTCCTCTTTTGTAATTTATTATTCATGATCTATGGTATCCTATACATCATCCTCTATTCTCCTTTATCTTTAATTCGTAATAATCTCAGTTAATTATTTTACTTACCTATGCAAATATTTCATAGTCCAATTCATCTAAGTAATTCCTCCTCACACTTTCACCATCTCTTATGCCTCCAAGATTTGAACTTGCTCTGATACCAAATAATGAACCTGAGTAATATCAAGATAATAAAATACAAATATGCAAATATTGTGAAATAATAACCTATATTGATTCATATTTAATGATTAAAATAATTATAAACCATGCATAAATAATCCTCAACTCATATTTGGAGTTAGTATGCAAAATTTAGAACTCTAAAAATTAATAAAACTTGGCCTATTATTTTTAGTAAGTTTCACATGCAAGTACATGCATCTATAAAAATATACAAAAAGAAACTCTAAAATTAACCTATCAAACAAATATCAACTAAATTTTAAGTTTGGCCATAAAAATATACAATTTATAAAAATAGAAAAATACCAAAAAAATATTAAACTATATTTTTGGACCCTCAGATGGTCACATATGGCCTCTAAAAAATAATTAGAACATACATAACTAGATATGTTGGTGTATGGCTGCATCTAACTTTTTGAGATGGCCATTTTTTCATGAATATGGGCTCAAATAGATTTATGGATCAAAATTTATGGCCTCTAGAAGTTTGGCCTCTTTTTCTACATCATTCTCCTTTGGTTAAACACAACTCAACTCTTACAAGTTGATCTATTTTCGCTTCTACCATTTATTCTTATCAATATTATTCATCCCCCATTCTATAATCCAAGTGTTATCTTCCTACTATAATCCTTCCCACTTTACCAAAAAACTGTCATAAATTCCTTGCCTTGTGTTTAATCTTCTTATCCAAAGCTTACACTATCTTTTCTTTCTTCTTATTTGGCACCTATTGCTACCAATATAATTCTTCATCTTCTTCACCTTCTTCACCTTCACCATCTTCTACATAGAAATCATATAAATAAGAAACATTAAACACTATAGAGATATCAAAATTCTATGGTACACTCACCTCATAAGCATTGTCATCAATTTTCTTCACAATTCTACATGGTCTAATTCTATTATACTTCAACTTGTTATGTGTCTTTCATAAATCTCTCTTTCCTCAAGTAAACCATCACTAAATCTTCCTCTTAAAATATTTTTGACCTTCTTTTTACATATACTACTAATTTATACTTATCATTACTTTCCTTCAACTTTATTCTTACTTATTATTGTAGTGATTACTCTCCATCCTTTTCTCCTCTACCATTTCATGTTTGTTTGAAATTCCTATTCTAATAGGTCATATGAAGTGTTGTCAAGTGTATGGTTCTATCTTTCAAGTGTACAATGTGCCTTAGTGTTTGAAAATAGCCTACATTTCAATTGCCTTGGATATCTCTCATACATCTTGCCTTCACATTTAAATACTCATGTTAGAATCCATAGGTCTTGGAAATTAGTTTTTGCATCTTATTTCTTAGTACAGGAAAGTATGATGGTCATATGGAATACAACTTAGTGTATCACCCCTTAAATTAGATTTATTTCATGTAACTTCTAACTCTTTTCCCATAAGAAATAATTAACATAGGAGTAATCATTTCAAGATACATCTAGGGAGATAGCCCTTAAACATAGAGGCTCACTTTCCACTATAGGTACACCCACATACTTAGAAGTGTTACCATATTGTCCAAATCTAGAGGAGGCTTGAACACCCTCTTCTAGGGTGTGAGATTTGGTGATAATAATTCTAGCATACATGGTGGAACCAAAGTCTAAGAGAGTGTAAAAATTATTGGTGTGTATTTCCTTGATTATCTTTTGGAAGCAAGCAATCTAGCACCAATGGCGACTCTAAATGATAGCTTCTGGTAGTAAGCAGCCAAGGTATATCTTATTAAATTTTTGATCAAGTTTTTTATTTCCCTTGATGTATGGGGTTGACAAAAATATCCATGGTGAATATCCATTACATGGACCTCCTTACAATCATTTATATGAACCAAAATATACTCCCCAATAACCCTATCAAAATGGCTATTAGTCTTATGAGCCATGGTAGCCCTATAACCCTCTATTTTCCCCACTAGATAGACACCATGTTATTAGACAACCCTATAGAGAAGGCTACCAAGATACCTATCAAGAAATGCCTCCCTATTATTCCTAATATGAACTCTATCAACCATGCCCTTGTACCTATGAACCTTAAGAGTATTTTTATGAGTCTTATCATGAGGAATAAGACATTTCTATGGACTGTATGTTAAGGTATTATAAGTCAAGATAGAGATTCATGTAGGCTAGAATGCAACATGTTGAAGCTAGTCTTGATCCTCATCTTAGCCTCCCATTCCTCCATTAACCCCACCTGATATCCAATAATTATTGGTACTCTTACCAGAGTTGATAAATAGTGAAGATAATATGGGACCATGGGATGATGAGTTTGTTGTGCTTCCTAACCATCTCATGGAATGGTTAAGAAGATTTTTCCTAAAATGGATGAGTTCATGGGAGGTGGTTGAGATTAAATTAAATGGGATATCAAAGGAAAACTATACTTGGTAAAGATGTGCCTTCAATGCTCAATAGATAGGCTAAGTATACAGGAGGATAAAGATCTCAAAAATAAACATTTTGATGTTGAAGAGTTTCAAGAAAGCCATTGGTAGAATGCATCTCTTGCTTATTTAGGTGTCTTCCATCTAATTAAACTAAAAATTTACTTCCCTATGAGGTTAATAGTGTTTTCCTCTTTCCTAAATCCACTTACAAACCCTCTCCTCCATCCCACACTCCATGTCCAACTCACTAACCTTCCACTACACTTCATATCCCATCTCCTTCACATGAACCCATCTTAAGGGAAGTACGTGGAGGGGAAAAAATCCAAGCCAAATCTGACCAATAATATTTCATGAATCAATATGAGGATGAAGTCACCATAGGGACCCCCGTTGGTGACCACAAGTGCAACTCTACCTTCTTGGATGAAGAAAATCACATTGAAGATCCTATCACATCTACTAGTGTAGAGTTTAATATGGAAGAGGAACTTATGGAAGAATTTTTTAAAGTTGTCCATGAGAAATGTGGCCAAGACCCAAAGGGAGAAGAATTTGAGGAAGACTCCTTATCCAATCATGAATTTGTAGATGACCATCTCAAGCACAAAGATGAATATCATTCTATTGATCAAAAATCTATTGGCATAGAGGAATCTAGTGATGTTAGTGTCCAAGATGTTGTCAACCTAAAAAGTGAGGGTAAGGTGGAGGTTTAATTTCCTCAAGAAATATTGATATGCCCCCATAGTATTGAGCCATATTTAGAGATATAGGGACATGAATAAGATAATCTTGATGCTCTCAAACATCAAGCATGTTATGTCAATGATGATCGATAGCTACAAATGAAGCTCTTTCAAGAGATTAAAGATATTTTACAATTTGAGGGTCAAGTAAATGATAATTTGGAGAAAATGTTTTCTATGGAGGATAATGAATAGGATTGAGTGTACTATTTAGATCTCCTTGATGAGATTGAGGAACTTTCAGCTAAAGAAAAACCAAATCTTATTGAGAGCACCATGGAGATCAAGAAGGTAAGTCTCACTCAGCCACTAATAAAGATCATAGATAAGTAACCATATGAAAAGGTTGAGGATATTTGGATGCACATAGCTATCCTATTTGGAGTTTCTTGGTTCTCACTGAGCATCATGCTAAAGAGGATGATAGTTGCAACAAAGACCAAGAGTCAAGGAGCTACCTACCTCATTCAATCCTTCATCTCATGATGTAATAAATTTTTGAAAATTCCCCTTTGATCCTAGAGGAATTTTTCATCTCATATTAGTTTTTTTTTAGGTGTGTGTTTCCTTTCTTTTTGTGTTCTATTCAATAAGTGCCCTTGAAGCACATGTTTTTTGTCTTGTGTGTTACTTCTTTTTGTGTTCCCTTATGTTTTATGTATTATTAAAGGCATTTTTTATGTCAAACTTGATGTACATGTGGCTCCATATCCTAATGTAGAGGATTAGACAACTGGTATGGGTTTCTTTTGCATAGATAAGCACACAATCCCTGGGAAATTGTCAAGAATGTTGGCTATTTTTTCCCACAGGCCAAAATGGGTCAACCCCTATAACCAAAATATTATATACGGGGCCTTTTATAATGTTATGGATAATGTTGTAGATACCCTATGGGATGTTAAGAGTGATTTGAATGACTTAGGAATCTCCTAGTGTTCATCCATTTCTTCATTGTATTCATCTTGACATCTTTGGTCTAGTGGAAGAAAGTACAAGTGGGTAGTTTGTTGAGGCTATATCTCACACATGTGGACAAGTCAAGAGGAATTGGTCAAATGGGTTTGTTCACTTTTATACCAATGTCATAAGTGCTAAGTATCATTTCCTCCACCCAAGTACATCAAAATTTATGAAGGTCCAAAGTTATCTCCTCAATCACTTACTACTTATTTCCCATAGCCATTTCAAGAAGGTTCTAGTAGAGCCAAGTGAGCACTTTCACAAAATAATATCTCACACATGCAGTAATTATAGGGGAAATTTTTCACATGGGTTTATTCATGTTGGTACCAAATTTATATGTACCAGGTTTGAGGTCCTTTACTGAAGGAAAAATGGAGTTATAAATGTGTATAGTTGGGCTCCTAAGCATTTCTTCTAGGTTTCCCATAGTTATTTGAGCTCGATCGTCACTAGGACATCATGCAAGATAATTTGGAACAACAAACTTGGGCATTTATTAGCTCATTCAATAATCCTCACACAACCAATAAATCAAGTAAAAATGTATATTTACATGTTAGGATCATCCTCAAAAACATTTAGACTCTACTAACTTTCTATCTCAAGATATAAATCTTCAAAGATGGACATATGTAGTGGGACATTCACATGAACATCAAGTTTAAGATAAAACAAACTAAGTCCTTTTGAGATTAAATTTTATGGTTACATAAATGTCAATAATGATCACACAAATGTTAAAATATGTCCTACAGACTATCAAATTTAAGACTATGGGCTAGCTATTGGCTTTTAAATAGTGGGTCTTGACAACATCAATGGTCCTCACTCTATCATACATCTCAATCCAAAGATGTGAGATGAGTCAAATAGTCAAAGAGCTCAAGGGGTAAACACATGGCACAAACATATGAAGCTATAGACTAATAGTAAGATCCTAAGGATTAATGTGCATTTGACACATGGTGTAAGTAGAGACAATATTGACATTTCAAAGAAGATATAATGGTTCATGGACATTTGTACATATGTAGATCAATGGAGTGAGATGGGTCAATGAGTCAATGAGCCAAGTCAAATTTTGATATCTAATTAAAGTGAAGGATAGCCCAGGATTTTTGATGGAGGTCAAGAATCCATTTTTGACCATGGAAAGCAAGACTTTTCAGGGTCTTCCTAATGCCACTAAAGCTCATTCAAATGTCATGGAGCAATCCAGCTGATGCAGTCAGGGTTTTTTATCGTGACTGGTTCACCATTTCTAAAGAAGGATCTATACACAATGAACTCTTGGCTCATATAGAGATAAAGTGGATTTATTTTGACCTAATGCATTTTAGAAGAATATTTGGTCTATAGGTCTATTTTACTATAAAGACTATAGGAAAACCAATGTCCTTAAATTGTTTTTCTGACAATAGGTGGGACCTATGATCCAAATATATAAAAAGAATGAATATGAAATAAATATAAGGGTTTACATCATCAACAAAGTAGTTATTCCACCATCCAAGGCATGATATGTTTTTCAATATCAATATTTGAGGATTTGATCCTCATGATCAAGGCAAGTGGACTTAGAATCCCAAGATGGTGAGCCAGTACTTGAAGATGAAACTAAGGGCATTGTTTCCATTCAAATATATTTTGACACTATTCATAATAAGCCCTTATATTCTATTGAGATTACTCAGCCAATAAAAGGATCTTGATGATTATTGAGATAATAAGAATTTTTTATAGAAAAAGGCATGCAAATAGAAAGGAAATCAAAGGATACCACCTCACTTCTTGATCTAGAGGGATTTCCTCCATTCTCAAAGTCACTATTCACTCTGTCTCTTTCTCCCCTTTTCTATAAATATATCTATAGAGATATTGTAAAGGAGGTTCTACTCTAGGTATGATGAAGCCCTACTGGAATGACATCATATTATGCCTTTGAACATTAATGCATTGATTTTTTAGTTCATAGACAATTTTATGAGTGTGAAATTGATGTATGATGGTGCAAAGCAATTACTCTCCATTCTTTTCTCCCCTTATCCTTTCATGTTTATGTGAGATTTGTGTTCTAATAGGTCATATGAAGTTTTATCAAGTGTATGGTCCTATATTTCAAGTGTACAATGAACCTTAGTGTTTTCAACTAGCCTATGGTTCACTTTCCTTACCTCTCATACATCTCACCTTCATATTGAAATACTCATTTTAAAATCCATAAGTCTTGGAAATCGATTTTTACATCTTGTTTCTTAGTGCAGGAAATTATGATGGTCATATGGAATAAATCTTGGTGTATCACCCCCTTAAATATAATTTATTTCATGGAACTTCTAACTCTTTTTTGATAAGAAAGTATTGACATAGGAGTAAGCATTTAAAGATACATCTATGGAACTAGCCCTTAAACCTAGATGCTTACTTTCCACTATAGGTACACCCACATACCTAGGAGTGTTCCCATGTTGTCCAAATTTGGAGGAGGATTGAACACCCTCTTCTACAGTGCAAGATTTGGTAACAATAGGTACATATTCCTTTTCCCTTTAAACTATCAATTTCATTACTAGATTAAAGGGGGTAAATTTATACATTATTTCTAAATTATATAACACCCTAGTCTTGAACACTTGAAAAATACATATCATGGATGTACCTTGAGCTTTTATACCTTTCCCACTACTAAAAGTATTTCATACATTATCACTCTATGATTAATTGGTTATCTCTTAGTCTGACTAATGTATTTTGATGACTCGGGCCTTCTATCTTTCCCATAATGATATAAACCTACTTATCTTTCATATGTGAAAGTTCTAGACTTGCACTTATTTTCTTACTACTTAAGAAAAATATCTCAATCAGATGGTTGTGTCTATGTAAGGGTCTTATCATAACACAATTTTATAGTGTCATAAAGTCATGAAAGTTAAAAAATTAAACATATTCATATGGTTAGCCTAAGTGATCTAATGTAATATATTCTCCAAAGGGATTGGTATAAATATAATATCAACCCTCATTCATTTATAACCTATCAAAATATTTCCTAGTCATAAGGAAACCTATCAAAAGCATTAAATCAAGAACTAAAGTGAGAAAAATCTTCCCTATTTTATCATATTTTCATATTATTCATATGGATAACAAATCTACATATTTAAATTAATGAAATAATAGCCCAAGATCTATATCTGTCAATTTACAAGCTAGTTCATTGTGGTACTTACTTATCACACATTACATGATTCATACACAAGAAAACACATAGGTTATAAATTCATAAGTTTGAGGCCCTATTTAAATTATTAACTATTTATGCATCACTCATAGATAAATGGGTCTTTGGGGAAGCTTGGCACTATGTGCCCATTAACCCATTTTTCTCATAACCAATATGAAGATGAAGAACTAGGGTTTTATTTTATGATAAGGAGTGATAGTTCATGACCCAAATATGAATGCACCAAATTAAAGGTGACATATAACACAAAAAAATCCAAGTGGTCATATCCTATTTTATTAGGTATTCCATATAGACACCTGCATCCAAGTCAAGCATTAGTATCAATACAACCATCCTAGGTCAATGCAAGTGTATAGAGATATAAAGGCATAATTTATATAATCATTTGAATGTTACAAAATAAATATCCACTCCAATTTCTACATGTTATATATCCATATCCATATTAGCATTAGAACTAGATAATTATCTTGTTTTCTTTGTCATTATAATATGTATCATAGTTTTAATTTCTGACATTATCATTTCAACATATAAAATTCAGTATATGTATCCAAGTTTCAAATATAATTTTCCTAATTTAGAGATAATAAACCATACTTGTGACCTAGGATATCTCTACCCCTTTAACCCTATATTCCCCTTAATATATATTTTATGGCTAAACACCTAAGTACAAATTGAAAGTCATATGTTGTGTAAATAAAATAACAAGTCATCACTTGTAAAATAAATGTTAGTACATTTTTAGTTTCATATATTTATCCATAGAATTATAAAATTTACATACATTTTTTCCCACATAGATAAATATTTTCTATATAATTATATCAAAAATAAAGAGATACAATTACATCATCACATGCCTAGTCATCTATAGTTAATAAACTGAAAAGCAAAACATGAAAGTTAAAGTCACAACACATGAATGGCAAGTCACTAAGATAATCTAAAAACATCTCTCTATATATATCATAACCATCAAGTTTATACAAAAGTGATGTCTAATATAAGATCCTTTATAGAGGTCCAATGTGTCTCAAGGCATCTAAAAAACAATCAACATATATAATGCTATAACAATAAAATCTATAACAAGTCTCAAGAGCCCATCCTCATGTGAGAAGCTCTTGATGTAGATTAATGTTGAGGGATATCACTCTAGAGGAATATCCTACTGGTATATCCATATAATTCCACCTCACTCTCTAATGTTGTTCCCCTTCCCTATGGCTCAAGGCTTAACCTCCTCTTCTACTAACCATTATGTCTATAAGGACTTCTGATTGCCTCACCCTATCCAACAAGGTGTTGATATATGTCCTGAATGTTGTCACCATCATAAATTTATGGTATATTGGGGAAACTAAATCCATGTGTCGTCCAATCCTTGTAGGGATTCTAGGATTTATCAATAATTGGTCTCTAGTTAGCTAATGATCAACTAGAAAAGTTTGAATAGGGTTTCCTTGATCATCCATCTCCACACATTCACAGTATGTGAAATCACATAATGAAAAATTAATGTTAGATCTATTGAGTATAAAAATCCAAGAAAAAATTTGAAATTATTTGAACTAGAAAGTAAATTACAATATATAACAAAAAATGTGTAAATTGACATTTTAACTAGGTCTACCTCACACCAATCAGGGTCAAAACATCATCTATGGCCTCATATTCATCTATGTCTAAGTTATCTTATATATCTATATACTCTAGAGCCTCACCATCTCCACCTTCTAGACACTTTTGTTGTGTGAGGTCTTCCTAAATAGGTTCCTTCTATGGTGATGGTGGTGGTGAGACCATTTAATACTTCCATGCTACACCTTATCCTCCTCCTTCCCTATCTTTTTATAGGGGAGGTCTATGTGCCACTCCCAACTAAATGGGTTGGGTGATGGGTACTACCTCTCATAAGTGAATGCCATGACAATCATCCCAATATGAGCAGTTTCACTTATTGTATGCCCCTATAGATGACCCTAGGGATACGAAGGTTCTTACATAGGACATACCAAACTATTATAGTACCTTATCTATATGTTGTACCTCAATTTTTGGAAACCTATCTTAAACTTGAGTGTCCTTGGTAACTACTAAAATATAGGTCCCTTCATTGGCACATTACCCAACCATGACCTATTAGGGTAAGGAAATTAGGTAAAACACTATCAAAGTCCCCACTACTTAGGGTATATCATGGAATGAAACCATGTTCATCCATTTAGTATCCCTAATGTCTCTAGTTTCTCTAATCGACACTCCCTTTTGATAAGGGATCATCTTATCATATAACCATCCCATGAAACTATTGGGTGGATGATCAATAATTTACTATATGAGCCACATTGTAGATATCCATATAGGTCCAATATTTTAGCTCTTAAATTCATGAGTAACATGTTTCCCTCTCCTCAATAAATCATTCAATCAGTGAAACATATCACTAACCTTATTTGCCACTAATTGGGAGGTAAGGATGTCAATAATGGCCTTTTATAGGTTGAGTATCATTAATATCTAAATATAAAAAAGACTAATGCCATACTTCACACCCACATCAAGTGTGTCAACATCTCTTAAATATTTTATCCAACTTTAGGCCTCATGGATTCTATTGACATCTCTAATAGATACTAACTACCATGTTGTGAGAAGGCATATAATCTAGTAAATGTAAATGAGAGTGATTGTCCAATATCTTAAGGAATGGGTAGCATAAATTTATAATAATAAATATCCTAATAGGTCAAAATATCATAAAGCATTCAACTATAGGTCATAATGATCCCTACCTATGTAATCTATAAAATCCTAATATGATCAAAAATGGCTAGCTCACTGACTATTAGAAGTTCCAAAACTTAGGGGACCCAGTCCTATTCCTAATATCTACTCCATTGTATGTATAGACCTTTTAATAAAGGAGAGACCATAAGTCAGATCAAATACCAATTTTATCTATCGAAATAATAAAAATTTCAAGTTTTAGAGTTTGGTTCTAGCAGGCAAAACTACCCATGTTTATAGGTAGTGATTATTAAAGAACATAGGTGGTTCCATAACTACCTTTGAAGGTGGTTACACAACTTACCCCTATAAATAATGGTAGTTTTATAACCATCATGGTGTTTACATAATCATTGTACTATAAAGGCTGATAGTTTTGTCATTGAGTAATAGTTTTTTCTGCCAACTATGTGCCCTCCAAAACTCCCAAAAAATCCAAAAGATCTATCCTAATTAGTAAATTTTATAAATTTTCCTAACCTACCCATCCCTATGAATAATTTAAAATTAATATTTTTTGAAATTGATTAGATTTCTAACAAGATTTAATAACAAAATTATAAAAATGGGGATCAGGGAAAAGGGGCACAAAACTCATCTAATCTTGTCTCATGGCACCTCCAATTGGTACAATTGTTATCCTCTCATTATATTCTTCTCATTGACTACCTTATCATTTGAAAAATTAATAGGAAATCTAATCTCAATAAA